>VWZV01005819.1:424329-515190 GCA_013397155.1 Irena cyanogastra
TTTTAAAAAAGAGGAACTGTGCCTGGCAAAGAAAGTGACCAATCGCAGGTGGCAAATAAGATGCATTTTTTGTCAGATGGTCTCTGCTTTGGACACGCTTATGATCCGACTTTTAGGTATTATGGCAGGCACAGAGTGTCAGCTGCGCTCCCGTCTGCTGCCGGGGTCCCTTCCGTCCCCGCTGCAAATCTTATCTGCCAGACGCGCGTGAAAGGCAAACTCCCGGCTTGGGAAAGGGCCTCTCCCCCGCAAACCCTAGCGCCAATCACCCGTGCTCTGTGCTCTCCCAGCAGGATCTGACACAGCCCGGGCGGCTCCAGGAGCGGAGGCACCGGCAGCAGCAAGGCGGGGCGGGGGAGCAAGGCTCCCCCCGCCGCAGATAAAGAGGGTCGCTGCAAGCCCGCAAATCGCCCCGCGAACGGGGACGAGGGTGGCCGACAGGGCTCAGCCAGGAGCAATTATCCCGCCTCGAGAGCGCGGCGCAAGGAGCGGTTCCCTTCCCTTCGAACCCCAGCCGGCCCCTTCTCTGCCCTGTGACTCCGCGGTCCCCGACACTGACAACTACGCCCCCTCCCCAGCTGATGACCCCGGAGAGCTGGGCCAGGCCAAGCCCTCACCTCGGTGAACGGGTCCATCGCTGTGCCGGTACCGCCAGTGCCCGCACAGGATCCGCTCGTCAAGGCCGGCCGCGAGCAGCCGAACCTCCACCCCAACCGCTACCGGGATTTGAATTTCAGCGCCCGCCGCGCGCAGGCACCACGGGAAGAGGAGGCGGCGCCCGCACGCGGGCGCTGATTGACAGGAGCGCCGGCCAATCCGGTAGCAGGCGGCCGCGCGCGCGCCCGGGGAACTGACGGCCCGGCGGCGCCCCGGGAGGGCGAGGCCGCATTCCCGGCCTTGGAATGACGGCTGGGTTCTGAGCTGCACCGCGGGCTCTGCCTCTGACCCTGTCTGCGGCCCTGCCGCCCTGGGCTTCCTTGTGTTGCGTGCCCGGAGTGCATCCAGCCATGGCTGCCCTGCCACAGGATTTGTTTGGAAAAGACCTCTGAGATCATGGAGTCCCAACCTATGGGGGAACACAACAATGCCAACCAGACCATAGCACTGAGTGCCGCGTCCAGTCTCAGGTGTTAGAGGTTTCTAACACCTCCAGGGATGGTGACTCCGCCACCTCCCCGGGCAGCACATTCCAATGGCTAATCACTCCTCCTGGGAAGAAATTGATCCTAATATCCAACCTAAACCTCCCCTGGCACAGCTTAATGTCCTCTTGTCCTCACCTTCCCGCTCCTCCTCACTGACAGCCCCTCTTCGAATTAAGAGGCTTTTACCTCCTTTACAGGCAAGTAGAGCAATAGTGCCTGGTTGATCACACATCTTGCTGCAGCTGCTCGGCAGGAGTGTGCCCTGACCTTTTTTCACTGGAAGATTAATTTTTCACCTGACATTGACATGGAGATATCAGCAGAAAATACGATTTTTGTGTGACACGGTAAACGCAGAGGATACTTACCCCAGTGCAGCTGTGAAACTTATGGATCCTCTTCACGATTCTTGCATTTCTCCTCGTGCTGTAGCCTGCGGATATCATGAAATCTCACCCACCACTTCCTACAGCTGTCCTCTGCATCATTTCACCGGCACACCATTCCCAGTGAATGTGGAGTTAGCAGAGACCCACTGGTTCTCTCCTTGCAATCCATGCACCACTCCAAACACCCTTCACATACATGTTTTCAGCTTGTTTTTTTCCACACCTGCCATTCCCATTGGGAGGCTGCTATAGGCTTGCTTGCCCAAATGAATGTCTTGTCAAATTTCCAGTCTATCCATAGACACTGGCACACCTTTAGACCTTTTTGATCCTATGCAAATAGTGTTCTTTACCTTGCATGAATGCCCTTCTTCACTAGTGCTGTGCTTTTTGCCTCTTCGATTATTTATAGACAGCAGTCTTTTCTTCTTTCAGCCTTTATTTTGCTTTGCTAAACAAACCAACACTCTTCTAATTGTCCCTCATTAAAAAAATCTTTCCAGTGTCTTATTTGCAAACAGCACAGCATCAGTGTGCAGCAGAATCTAAAAATACAATATCAAATAATACTTTTCTGAAGAAATCTTCAAGATTGGATACTCTGGCAAACAAACATCTCTGCACTGTTCTCAAATAAACATGGGTTGGAGCAGTCTGAGGTCCAGTGTCAGAACTTGCTCACACACCAGGCAAAAAATTAGGACTTACCAGATGGGACTTGTCCCTCATTCATAATCTGTGAACCAGCCTGTTCAGTGGTAAGAAAGAACAGGCTTTATTTCCTTCAAGAGAAACTAGGTTTAGCTATCACTGGTAAACAACAGAAAAATTCCTTTAATGGAGCAGTAGAGAATGCAGGAAAACACCAGAAGACAAAATAGTCAATATGGAGCTGAAAGTCATTGGCAGAAAATAGAGAGAATTACCATGAAGTCCTTTCTTTCTCCCGCCATCCCAAGGAAGGAAAGTCGTGCACAATTTGAACCCTTTAAATAATACAGAATTACTGCAATCTGAACATGCTTTCTGCTTTACTTGTGGGTCTGTGAGATTTATACGGTGCAGCTCCATCTGTCCTTGGTGCATTTCCAAATGTGGCTCCATCCATTGCTGGTGTCTTTCAAATGACACTGGACAGCACATGATGCTCAGCCTGGGGGCTGACAGAACGGGGGTGGCTGCACTGTTAGTGTATGTAAGGATGTGTAAATAATGCTGACATATACTAATTCTTACTATTATTATTATTAAAAAATCTTAAATCATGATTCTTAATCTGTGCATTAAATTTCTAGTAAAATGTATTTCTATACAGTGTACTCTGAAAAATGAAATGGAGATTCCTAGGAGTGTATAACTGCTTAAATCAATGCAGTATATATGTGACAAATGTCTTTCCCTTTTCCTTTCTAAAGAACCAATTTCTTCATAATTTCGATCCAGACTCATCAAGGTCTTGCTAGAAATAAATAGAATACTTAGTTTCTCATCTTGTCCAGGAATTATGTCTCTCTTCAGGAAGCAGTGGATAGTAAATATATCTTATCCTTTTATCATTCTAAGGAGCCAAAGAAAGTCAATCCTTTTCAGGAACTGTGCTATAAAGATGAGGCCTGTTGTCTGCATAGTGGTGGGGGTACAGTGCTTATTAGCAATGGAATTTTCAGTTGGAGTTATATTTTTCTTAATAAATGAGTAAAACTACTTCTACAGCAACTTATGGGGAAAAAAATCAACTGATTTTTCACAGTGTGAAGGCACAAAGAAAAAGAGAGGGAAAGAAAGGAATGCCATATGAAACCAGCAGAACAATGAGCCAGCTCTGCCTGTTCAACAGCTTTATATTTTATGGCAGACTTTTGCATTCAAAAATTATGAATCACAACCTTCACTGTCTCCTCCCCTCACATGATGTGGTTTAAAATGTCTTCTTCCCAGGCATAAGCTAATGAAAAGAAATTCTTTCTGTAACAGTAAGTAACACAATACAAAGCACTTAGGGAACAGTTTTTGCTGGCTTGCAGTTTTCATGGGAGTTGAGAACTTATGCACTGGAGCCAGTCATTTTTCTTTTAACATGGCAAGAAGAACATTTTTACTTTCCCAAGTTTTCCTTCAAAAAGTTTTCAAGCACACTGACTGTTTTCAGGGGTGTATTTTCATTTCAGAAGGTTGTAGATATTTGCACTAGCACTTTAATAAGAGTGGAGCACTTTTTAACTAATAAGAAGAACAGTTGCCAAAATGTTTTTATCTCTGGCTTCCTTACAATACCAATACAATCAGAAATGTAAAATATTGACATTGAAAATGCTGATCCCACTGTAGTCCACTGTGTAGCTCCATTCTGTAATTATCAGAATATTTCCTAAAACTCTCTCTGAGAAACTGAGTTCATAATTCTGATTTCAAAGGAAAGATGAGAAAAGTGCTTCCTTAATGCACAGAAAAGTCCTATCACTTAGAGAAAATTACTACTTTCCATCTTGTAATTTCCTTTTATTCATTGTTTAATAACTCAAAAGTCGACGCTCACCTATCTTGCATTTGCAAGCAGATTCAATTTGTAGCATGGTAATTAGAATATAGCAGTGTAGTATTCCTTGTGGTGTAGATTTCCTTTCAAAAGGTGTTTTTTACCAGAAAAAAATCCACTCTTCCACTAATCAGCTGGAGAGCTGTCATGATTCTGAAAGCCATTTGCCACCTAGTAGTAGGATTGCATGGGAATCCACAGAGAGGAGAAGCAAATGTATGACCAAGCACATGGTGGTGTGCATCATAATTCCTGGGCTGTAGTCCTAATTAGAATAAATTCTTCCCCATGACTTCAGACAAAGGGAGAAGAAGAACCTTGGGGAAGAGACAAGGTGACAGCCCTTGCAGAGCTTCTTGAGGACATCACCTTCCCCTAGCCCTCCTTCTTTTTTGCCTCTATTGGATCCTGGAGGACGCATGGTGCAGGTCCAACTCTCTGTGTTTTGGCTATGCGTAAGTTAAAGTCATGCTGTAAGAAATTCCCCTCATCACAGGCCCCCAGCAGGACCCCTGTAATAAAGGAATCCTGCACTGCACAAGAGCAGTAAGAATATAATATCCATCCTTTCAGTGATTCTGAAACCCAGAGCAAATTGTCCCCTCAGATCCTCTTGAATATCCTAGTATGCCAGAGGGCTGGCCCAGAAAAAGGCAATTTCACCTCCAAACAATGAATAGAAGGGCAGATCCATAGTCTGGCAAAACACTGCAGTTTGGATTAATCTGTATTTTCTATTACAAATGTTACATAATCAAAAACATTTTGATGGGCAGCATTTAGGATATGTTCTCTAAACCAAGCCAAAGGTGATTATACTGCTTTTGTCAGCTCCTATGATAATCACAGAGGCAATTTAGGCTGATATTATTCAGTAAAGGAATATGTTTATGTCAGGAACAAGACAAGTTTCATGAGTGAGTAACGCAATGTGTGACATGGATTTAGATTAGTAATGCTCAGAGCACAGGTCTCTCTCCTAATAGTCCAAATAGGAAATTCATAACCGGCTCACCCAGACTAAAACAATGTGAGACCTCATAGCCATTACAGTGTAACTTTTACCTGGGACTTTGTTTTTTATTACCAAAAGGAGTCATTCATTACTCTGCCTTGACAAGTGTAACTGGGGGGGAAATTCTTAAAGTGGATGCTTGCTGGGGCAAAATATTACAGAAGCTCTGTTATGAGGAGCAAGTAAAGGAAAAAATCTCAGAGAAATCAAAGCTGGAGGAAAAAACAAAAACATTATAGGTTAATGGCTGGACTCAATGATCTTAGAGGTCTTTTTTCAACCTTAATGATTCTATGATTATGGGGAGAAAGAACTAAAACAAGATGAGTGGGAAATGGCCGACAGTGAGGGAGGATAACAAAGAAACAGGTAAAGAAAGAAGATACATTAAAATGGAGAAGTAGTGAAACAAGGAATGAGATAAAATCATATTAACAACAAAAGACAGTTGTTAAGTGGACTCAGTTTCAGAAGAAGATCTCTGGGTGGTAGAACTCTGCTTTTTTACAAGGCTGTGGGAGTTAAGAAATATTTGCATTTCATGCACTCTCAGAAGATTTATTGTCTTCAGTCAGTATAATATTGTATTTGTATCACTAAATCACAGAAAGTTTCTCAGGGCTGTTCGTTTAGGTCTCCTAACTGATTTACACAGGAGAGGGAGAATTAGATTTCCTTCTTTTGTATCTCAAGGTAAAATACCCCCTTATCTTTCTCTCTCCACATGGTACAGATGTACTACTTGCTGACATAAAAATTCTGAAATTAAGCAAAGGGTGTGAGAGTATTTAAGTGCTGCTATGTTAATTTAGACCAGGATATTACTCTCAGTACCCGAGACTTGCTTGCAACTGCAACATAGTGCAAATGGAATGATCACATCAGCAATTTCACCAGCCAAATTGTATTGCATTTTATGTTTTTGAAATATTTTTCTGAACAATGGGAAAACTAGGACATTCTTGTTGAGAAACCATTTTTCCCTAACAAAAAAAAGTGTTCTATCAGCTCTAGCTATTTTTTAAAGACTCAGTAGGCTGTAAGCTTAACAGGTGATAATTTTCTGACCTCTTGCCATCTTATTCTCATATTTTAAATAAATAAATTAAACTACAGGACACACATAAAATAAATTATTTATAGGGAAGGCCATGTTACCTACAAAATCACCTGAAAGTTTTTAAAACGAAAATAGGTGCTTCTAATTAAGTGTAGTCTATATACTTTGCTAAATAGGGAAAGGCTATAATAAGGATGCAAAATGGTTTTACATGAGTTCACGGCAGTTTTTTTCACTTTCTTTGTCAGTTCTTTTAGAAAAAATACAGTGTCATGAAATCCTTTCTGCAAAAGTAGCATATTTACACTAGAGGGTGCTACTTGGACAGGATTTTAGGCTGCTCGGTATCTTGCTTTGGAAATCCCTTTTTCAACATTTGGAAAAAATTCACATCTGAAATAAGAAACAGATGTTTCTTATGGGACAAATTCTATTGAAATTTAAATAAACATAACTGAAATTATATTTTCCATGCACATACCCAAGAGGGACACTGGTCCCTTATGTCATCTCAGCTTCAGTACAAACTACATATATAATTACACTGAGGATGTGTTAGAGATGAGTAAATATCCTTAATATTTCAATCTGTTCCTGCTTAACAAACTGCTATGACACAGAAAATAGACTAACTAACGGCATATAAAAATAAGACCATGGCTTTCCGTTCATGAGAAGGACAGAAGCATCTGGTGGAGTAAAACCTAAATTAGCAGTCTATAGTACAAAGCATAGTGTTACTGAACGCCTGGGTGTGATGTGACAAAGGGTTGCCTCACCTTACAATAAAACATGAAAGAAGGCAAAGGGAATGGAAATGGCCAAGAGGTTATTTTAAATAATTCTTCCTTAATTCTTCCCATGGTGATGAGAATTACGAGAATCTGAACGTGTCTCTCTACATCTCCAGAGCCTTTGGCTGCCTCAAGTCAGAGCCCACATGGAGATGGTGCAGATCTTGGGCCATGAAGATAGCTGCTGCTCCCTAATAGCTGTTTGCAAGCAGGTTAGTATGGGCAGCTTATCTTCTTATATGCCTAATCCAAAAATCTCTTTTGAACTTGGCAGGTCTGTGACAACGTAAGACAGTGTTTGCCCTGCACTGTCCCCATCCCAGAGAAGCTGCAGCTCCAACTCTAGGACTCACTAATGATGAAGAGGTAGCCAGGGAATCTCCAAAAACAGCAAGGAGGTGGAGACAAATAAAGTCTGAAAATACCTCTGGTTTGGTTTATGCTTTTCCCCAACACTACTGAACACTATTTCCATTGACTCAATTTGTCACTGAATTTGTCACCACTTGGAAGGTGTTACTCCTCATGGAGTAAATAAAATAGCCTCAGCTGTTTTATAGCCCCATTTAACCTCACAAACTATGTGGGAATCTGCAAATTAAAGCTCAGTAGCAGTACCAGGCATGTATTTGGAAACTGGAAAAAGAGAGTGAGTTTATACCTTGGGTTCTGCCCCTCACTGAGCCAGTGTTTCTCCTTGAAAACAGGGTTCACCAGAAGACCAGGCCAGGAGAAGTACCTTCTGTTCTACAGGTACCTTCTAAGGTGCCTTCTCTTCTGTGAGAATCTGGGTGTCCCATGAAATGAAATGCTTTGATGAAGAAGTACATCATCACTCTTTCCACAGCTATTGCGTCATTGCCCACTATTAGCTGCGAAGAGTCCTCTGCTCCCAGCACTGGAGCTCCTGCTGCAGGAGACTGCTGGGCCCAGCATGTAGGTGAGAGATGGCCTCCAAAACTCCATGGACTCACACGTACTACTGCACAAGTAGCAAGTTTGTTTCTTGTAAAAATCTGCTAAGGAGTTGTTTTGAGATTTTTGGATATCCTCTTCTCGTTTTATAAGTCTGTTGTATAGCTTGGACTAGAAAAAATAGGGGATCAAATAAACAAAGTGGAAGAGGAAAAGATAAGGAAATGAATGGCAATAGAGAGAGGAAAATCAAGCTGGTTAAGAAATAAGTGAACTCCTCACCTGAGAAGCCAAAAGCGACGATGCACTACTTGGAAAACTTTGCTTTTCAACTGAAATTATCCCAGCACCACAAAAGAGTTGACCAACTTCAAAAGGCACAAAGTACAAATGTATAATAGATTGTCACTTTTTGTGGTCTGTGGTTTAACCCCAGCCAGCAGCCATGCCTCATGCAGCTGGTCACTCACTCCCCCACCAGCGGGATCAGGGAGAGAATGAGAAGTGTAAAAGCTAGAAAAGCTTGTGGGTTGAGATAAAGGCAGCTTGATAGAAAAAGCAAAAGCTGCACACACGCGCAAAGCAAAACAAGAGATTAATTCAGCGCTTCCCATGGGCAGGCAGGTGTTCACCCATCTCTAAGACAGCAGGGCCCATCACACACAGCAGTGACTTGGAAAGACAAACACCATCACTCCAAACATACTCCTGTTCCTCTTCCTTCCCTCCAGTTTATATACTGAGCATGATGTCAGATGATCTGGAATGTCCCTTTGGTCAGTTTGGATCACCTGTCCTGGTTGCATCTCCTCCTAATCTCCCATGCACTTCCTGGCCAGCATGGCAGTAGGAAAAGCAGAAAAGATCTCGGCTCTGTGTGAGCTTGGCTCAGTAATAACAAAACCTCTCTATATTATCAACCCTGTGCTCAGCACAAATCCAAAACACAGCCCCACACCAGCCACTGTGAAGAAAATTAACTCTACCTCAGCCAGAACCAGCATGGGGCAGATTGTCTTGTCTTGCCTGTGCTGCCTGACCTGGTATTTGTGTTGCCGCAGCAAGGTACCTGTGATTCATTTGTTGGTGTTTGCAGTTTGGCAGGCAGCTTGTGCTTGGCTGCTTGCCAGTCCTGCCTGCCACTGCCAGTCCTGCCTTTCTGAGAAGGACCCCTGCAGTGACAAGGCATTGCTGCAGAAGTGGACAGATGGTTAGAGGAGGAAAGGTCAAGAGGGTGAGTTGGTCCATCAGTCCATACTGAAGGAGGTGAATGCTTTACTGTGGCTATTATATTTTTATAACCCACTTCTCTGCTATAGGAAAGCAGCCTCTTTTTCATTAGTAGGTATAAGTGCATTTGTGAGTGTACAATAGACATCTTAGATTTCTTTCCTCATATGACAGCAGATAACAGTCAGAGGCACTCATAGGTTCACATCACAACGATCTTACATTGCCTTCACTTCTCTGTACTTTACTGCAAGGTTTGCCTATGTTTTGTTTGCCCTTGTTGCATTGAGTGGATGGTTTTGAGCCTCCTTAGCAAAAAGCATGAACAAATTCAGTGGATAAATCAGTCTGAATACTGGAGCTGTATCAAGTTGTGCATCTTAAAATAGCAGTCCCATTGAATAAGTCTATGAATAAGCAGCTCCAACAAGCATGTGCTGCATTTGCTGTGTACTAGGAGTGTAGGACCCAGCTGGAATCAGAAGGCAATGTCAGACATTTCTGAAGGAGCTTCTAGAAAGAGTATGTCTGGAAGGACAGTCAGTTGGAGTCACTTGGTCAGTGAAATTGTTTGGTCAGGAGATACTCAGCCAGCTAAGAGTCATTAAGCAGGGAGGGAAGGCTGACCTTGCCACTCTGCAGGGCCTGAAGCTGTGCCAAATTATGCAGAGTTAGTTTAGAACTCTCGTCTTTCATAGTTCATCAGTGATTCTTTGTTGTCATAGAGAAGTGGCGGAAAGATGGTGTGAATATGAGGGAGGAGCCAAATAAAACCGATGTTAAAAAAAGTGTGTGTGTGTATATATATATATACATATTTAAAATCCAAATGCAGATATATGCATGTATATTTATATATGCATCTATATGTATGTGCATTTATATATGTGTGTATGTCTTGGAATTTTGCAGTGTTAGCTTCTGACAGATACAGATATCAATAAAATGTGTCACTGCTCTTCCAGACTGTACACATTGCAGAGCTTATTGATGCTAATATTCCTATAAAGATACTCCACAGCGTGCAAGGTATTGCAGTATTTTTGACCAAGTGACTATGACATTACCTCTGAAGATATGACCAGGTAAATCTGAAATTATCTGTGGAAGTAATGTTACTTAAGCCTGAAATACAAGATGCATGTCACCTTTAATTCTGGCTCCTAACAATGGGTATAGATCGGTTTGGACTGTGGAACTGTGTCATTTAAGCTGTATTCCACAGCGTGGTTCATCTAAACATCACAATGTGTCCCTATTTTCCCTCATCTTGCTACAATGTGATCAGTGCCAGCTGCACTGATAGCCTCCAGAAATTTTTTCATGGCAGAGTAGCTTGTCTTTTTCCCTGCTGTCTTTCCAGACAGACTTGCAAGCTAAGATGTCTTTAAGGTCAGAACTGCTAGAGGTACACTATTGATATATATATATATATATATATAAAATTATATAATTGTATATATGCATGTATGTGTTTTTCTCAACTGACCTTTCCATGTTATACTTTAAATCAACAAATGTGTCAAAACTTGGCTGGAGGTGAAGCAGAAAGCAGAGACAGGTGGCCTTTTAGCATCCTTCCTCTGTGCCTTCTGCTGCTATTGCTTTTGGCATCCTCTTGCTACAGCCAGGAGCTAGTATGACCTAAAAAAACCTTCACGCCATCCTGCGAAGGAAAGGGCTAGCAGGGAAAGAGAAAAAAACAAAGTGGAAGCAGCAGATTGAGGGATGACTGACTACCCAAGCACTCAGGGAAAAAGGACTCAGGGACACCAAGGAGAAGCAGGCAGGCAGGAGATGAGAGAGATGGAGAGAAGGCATCTACTGGATGGAGCAAGGAGAGTAGGTAGATGTGTGAAATACACAAAAATAGCTGGATAATTACTGATTCCATTGCTGTGGCATCCAAGTATATATAAAATAGCATCTCTAGAAGGAGAATTAGGGTCTATGCAGCTGAACCTCTGGGAAGTTACGGTAAAATGGCACATTGGCTTTATATTTTAGCAGTTGTCTATCATTTCTTCATCAGCTGTGCTAATTATTTGTAACGCTTGAACCAATTCATTGTTTTTTGGGGTTTTTTCCTGTAATTACCATATATCAGAAGCAAATTCTAAGCCATTAGGGATAGCTTTGTCTCCCTAAATATAAAAGTGTTTATTCAGTGCCTGCAATTTGAGATTTGGAGACAAGCCTGAAAGTTCCAGATGCTACATTGTTAGCAAAATAGTTTAGAGGGTATTTTAGGTTAAACTTGGACATATTGACAGAGCATTTATCTTTTCGGATCTTCAAAGAATTTAAGTTAAAAGGGACATCAAATTTGTCAGCTAGGTAGAAGTGTGTTTCAGCGCTGGCTCCTCATTAGCCAACTGAGAAAAACTACACCTCAGTCTTTTCAAAGCTGGTCTTAAGAGTACCTGGGTTTGACTGTGGGTGAGGCAGTAGAAAATAAAATGAAATAAAATGCTTTAAACTCTTATTTTTGTTTTTTTTTTTAATAACTGCCTGTGAAGACTGACATGAAAGCAGACAGCTATCTGAGCAGTGTTTACTCAGTCTTGTGATTGCATGCTTGCAAGTATGCATGTCTGTCTAAGAAGGATTCACAAAACTCAGTAAAACTTTTCCAGGTAGGACACAGAAAGGAATTCTCTGAAGTATCAACAAGCTGTGACCTGTAGACTTTCCTCCACTGCTACCTGATGATACAGCCAGGTCTTATTGGACAGTGCTATGGAGGGAATCTCTGTGTAGAGCACATTGCAGAGATGGATTTATTGATGAGACGGAACGTGGCAGATATTTAAGATACTCAACTAAATCACCACACAACTTCCCAGCTTTCCTCTCCCTGGGAGATCACTACACTCACATAATATATGTTAAGCATTATTGTGCTGGTAAGTCACTTTCAGTTAAATTGCTCTCTCCAATAAATGTTGACCATTTAAGAAAAGTAAACTCATTATCAACATAGTAAAATGTATTGTGTAAATGTAAGTAAATTTATTGTGTAGTTGTACCGTAAAATGTATGTGTAATCTGACTTCAGTAGTCCCCTTAAGTTTGCATGAAAAGTACAGAATCTTCCTACACCGTGCCTACATTAACGCGTTACACAACCGTGATTGCTAAGATAAAATAACTTGTTCCTATTTGATGTTCATTTTTAAAATGTGCAGATTGTATTTCAAGGAGTGAAAGGTTTCACAAGCAAAGCAACAGATTGCACAACAAGTAAGGCGACAGGAGGGTGTAATATAAAGTCTATCTTCTACTTTAAATTCTATTTACTACTTATCAGTGTGTGATAACCATCAGTTACGGCCCTAAACCGTTGCCCTGATGCAATTCCTCCATTCTCTTTACATGAGACATCCCCCCCCCCGAGCATGAGACCAGTCTCCCAGGGCGGCACATATCCTCCTAAGCACCCTTGTCCTATGCAGTCCTTCCTCTGCCTGCCACAGATTCAGCCGATAATTACCAATCACACCAACTGTTACCAATTGCAGCGACGATGGTAGCTGATGATTGTCACAGAACTGCAACGCTGGTCTCTGCGTGAGTTATGCTCGCTAGATTCCTGCAGAGTATAACACTAAAGCCTCGCCTATGCTGCTGACACCTGGGACCGGCCGTGCCGGTGGGATACAGCGGGCTGATGTACCCAACTGGCGTCGGTGGAGTGGCACCCCGGGACACCGACTGCTGCACTACAGCTCCCAGGGTGCAGCGCGCCCCTGCCCCTCCCCCGCCAGCGCTCGGGCTCCACGGAGCCCGCCGGGACTTGTAGTCTGGAGAGGAGGGCGGGCGGGGGCTCTGCCGGCGCGGCTCCCGCCTGCCGGGCCGGGGCCAGCCGCGCTCCCCGGATCCGCCGAGGCGGCGAGGCGGGCATATCCCGCTGCGCCGGGCGCTGCTTCCCCGCCGCCTCCCCTCCGGGCTGCCCGCCCCGCAGCCGGGAGCCCGCCGCGCAGGGGGCAGCCGGCGGGGCAGAGCGGCGGTGCTGCCCGGCGGAGCACCATGCTGGAGTCCATCTGTGTCACCGGTGAGTCGCGGGAGTGGGGGCGGCGCGGTCCCCGCCGAGCGAGGAAGCATCGCCCGGGCGGCGCCGCGGGTGTCGGTGGGTGTCCCCTGGTCCCTGGGGACGGGGCTCCACACCTGCCTGGCTCCAGGAGCAGGAGACCCCCGGTGAATGGGGAGTGAGCGTGTCACCTGCGGGCCCTGCCCCTGCCTCGGGACACGGGGGAGCGCGGAGGTGACACCCGCTCCGCTGGAGCGAGGGACAGACCATGCAAGGAAGAATGCCAGTAGAACTACTGCTGATTATATCTGGCGCTTACACGCGTTGGCTCTACCCTTTGCTGTGTTCTCAGAGAAGTTAACAAATCCTTATGGTATGTGTGTATACAAACCTGTATTATGACTATATAACAATAATATAGACAGGTACTTGGTGCCACACAAAACTGTCTTCTTATGCTGTGTACAATACAGATGCTGCTTGAAAACAGATGTTTTCCTTGTTTAAATTTGACATCCTTTCATGTGTTATTACTTCAGCTGCTCAAGCCAATGTTACTTTTCCATGGGGGAATCTATCTACAAGAAATCTGCTGGAGGTGTCTCAGTGTGCCCTCATTCAATACCCTTGCAATCATAGCTAAGATCTCTTACAGCTACTCTTTCTCTGCATAATTGATATGCTGTTCCATCTGTGCATGGATATGACTAGAGTGTTACTTCTGATAATGGGAACAGAAGTAAAGTTCATGGGATTGATCAGAGCATCCCTGGAGATGTGCAATAGCCACTGCAATCTTGAAGGATGAGATTTTGTGAAAAATAGTTATTCTGAGTCTATATCCCTCCGTCAAATATTCCTGACTGCACCTGTGTTGCAGTAGAAGAAGCCAGAGACCTGCTTGGATGAGGGTTTCATCCTGTGCAGGTCTAAATCGGTGTTCTGTGATTACATCCTGAGTTTATTACATCAGTGGGAGTTTGTTGCTTGATTTTGTTAGAGCCAAGTCTTCACTTTTATTGATTATTACTGTGCCCATGTAATTTAATTTGAAGAGCTCAAATTTGGAGTCAGTTACATAATACTGTATTTCAGTATAGAAGTACATGTGCAGGAAACTGCTTGCAAGTCAGTCCATACCCTTTTTTTCTTTTTTTTGGGGGTAGCAAGTGTACATCGTCATTTTTAAGAAGAAAATCCAAACTGCCAATCATCCCTAAAAATGCAGAGTTACTTATGAACAGCTAATGAATCAGATATACAAGCTGGCTGATAGCTGAAACCTGCCCTTGGTTTTGAAGCTCAGAATTAAAAGCTGGATGACAGATAACACCTTTACAGAAGAAAAGTAAATAGGTGGATTTTTTTGGGGGTGGGGAAAAAAAAGAGTCTTAGGTTAAATGTAAAAATTCCCAATATCATACAGGCTCTAGTTAATAACTAAGATGCTTGTGAAAATAGAAAGTAACTCAATGTCAGTGTTTTTACAGAAACTCATTGCCTAATTCTGCTGTTAAACCACGTTCAGTCATTATAGACAGAGCTTCCAGTGCATTCTAGTTCAAATAGCCTGACAGCTTCTGTTCAAAACTGCAGTGTTTTTAAACTTTAAAGGGGTTTCTGGTGGTGAGGAAATAGAATATAGTATTGTGGTCAGATTCAGTTATGCCACAAATACCAGCCTGTAGTGTTTGAGAGGCTGTGGAACATTACAGGTTCATGTACAACACTTTATGTTGCCTGCTTTTTGTCAGAATATTCTTTCTATAGCCCTCTGCACACACAAACCATACAGTCTAGAGCCCATAAACTACAGGGTGTTGTGAATCTATTCAAATTTTCTAAATACTGGAGATAAACATTTCTTTGTAATGTAATTGTACCTTTGCACAGTGTGTCAAAGGAAGAATCTTACTTGTCACATCTGTGTAGTTCCTTCTTATCTCACAGTTTCAAACTTAACTATTGCTTGTAGACAGATCACATACATTGTTTGCATTCCTATAAATTTGAAAATTCAAGTCAGCCTCGAAATGATTTCTGATTTTGAGCAAAAAGAAACTCAGCCATATTCTAACAAGGTAGTGGTAATCTGAAAAACAAAATTAGTGGCTCAGACCATTACATCCCTAGGATAGGAGGAAGTGCTTCATGAATGTGTTTGCTAAGCACCTTGCAATTTTGACAGGATTTGTTCATTGTGCATATATAACCTGAGTGACAGCTGCTCAAAAACTGCAGGAGCTTTCTGCTATTTTAGGGCAAGGCTAGCCAGACAGAGATAACTGTGCCTACAAATACCTGTCATTAACCTCATTGCACCTATGGAACAAGTATTTAAGAAGCTGCTTGGATAGCAGCTGCCCTGTAGCCTAGAGGAAGGTATTATTTATACAACACTCTCCAAAAGCTAGAAAAATGCTTACACTGGGATTTTACCACAAATTTTATTGACTTATTAGCTCAATGTATCAGTTTCTAAAGGACAGAGACCAATAATATAAAGTGGGTCTTGAATATAACATAAAATCTAATATTTTTTGTAACAAATAACCTCTGACAAGATTAGGCAGTGTCTGCAGTGGTGCAAGGTTCCAGGCTAGTCACTGGGATGCAGTTTATACATGGAAAGCGTTTCATTAGTGCAGAATTGTCATGAAATTTGTGGTTCTCACGTATTCTCTGTTAGCCCTCATGGACTCCATCCCTTTTCCAGTACTGCTGTGATACTGGAATAGCTACCTGTGTATAAATGGAAGTTACAGATAAAACTCCTCTTTCTGCAATATCAAGCCTGTGGTATTTTGAATTGTTCTGTGACACATAGTACACTTGTGTCTGCAGGATGGAGTAAGTCCAGTACTGCCAGTTCCAACTGATGTCCTGACAATGGTGGGATTTTGGCTAGGGCACAACCTGCTGTCTTGTGGGAGTCTTTAGACTCACAAGGGTGGTTGCCTTTGGCTGGCTGGCTGCCCTGCTAGCCCAGCTTATGGGGCAGCAGGTGTCAAACACTATGGCACTAAACAGGGGTAGAGCTCTACTCTGGCCCCAGACAGACCAAGTTGCTGTTAAACAGGAGGGTTTTCTGTTCTTTAGTACCCTAATTATGACAAAAGAGGGACAGGCAGCCCTTCTGTCCCCTCCTTGCTTATCCCTTGCCAGCACCTTGCGCTCCAAATGTGGCAGATTGTTGCATGTAATATTTCACTTGTCTCTAGAACCATGTTTCTATTAATGTGTTGTTGCAGAAAGGAACAAGATATAAATAAATGGAAGTAAGCATCATGGAGAATCTTTTAGGAATAGACTGTATTAGTTTTGTTGTGGGTTTTGGGATTTTTTTTAATTGCTGAAGGGCTTGTGGCTTTGTGATTGTTGAGTGTTTGGAAGTGAGAACAATGAAAAGAATCCTGGTACATAAATCACACGATGGAGGTTCTCAAAGGTAACTAGAGCCCTGGGCATATGTTCTGTGGCAGTTTTCTACTGGAAAAACAGAAATAAGTCAAGTCAGAAAATTCAGATTTGTACTTCTCAAAACACGTGTAGCACCTGTGGATGAGATACAAATGATCAAACCTGTGGGATCTGTAGCGTGATATCTGTATTCTGGTATGCAGGGTAGTGTTACACCATAGCATGGTGGTTTTCAATTTGCCTTTTTCATATCTTTTAGAAGTAATCTGTCCAATGGTATCCAGAATTTAACAGCTGGGAATCACTGCTAAGCAATCCATGCAATTAATCTGAGTTGATAATCCAAATGGCTACTTTATAGCAGCGTGGTATCACAGTGCTTTTTGAAATACTGAAGCAGGTTTTCAGGAGGCAGGCTGTGCAATGAATTTGTTTTATATTCAGAATACTAGACCTCTTTTTCAATCACCAGGCATTGCTAATAATTGGAAACCCCTGGATGTAGTAAGACAAGTTTCCTAGAAGACAGTATATTCTTAATTTGGTTGATGCTGTCTGATTTATAGATGTGAGTTTAAAATACGTTATAGCTTAAACAAATGTACTAGAGAAAGAATTTAAAATTTGGTGCTTTACAACATGGTTTTGGCATAGTCTCAGATAATACTTCCTATTTTATTTGGTAATGATGTCCAGAAGACCTATACAAAATTTAAGAACAGCAGTTAAATGACTTCTGTGAAAACTGCTTTGTTATCTATTATAATATTTCAAACATGCTAGATTACCTGTTGATTCTAGGTTTCCAGCACAAATAAGCATGGAACAGTATCCTTTAGTCAGAAGAAAATTAAGGACAGCCACACTTAGTTTGGCAGCTGAAAAATCACTTTGCTACGAGATAGCGCTTATAAAGTAACTACAGATTGGGAACAACTATTTTTGATATCAGCCATGTGCGTGTGAAACCTGCCAGTGCATGTTCAGCACTCAGCCACCATTTGTGACATTTTCAGGAGAATTCTGACTTACAGAGTTCAGCAATTGTCTACATATAAAAGCGTTTATTACTGGCCAGCTGCACCTCTTGGCTCTAACAGCTTGTTGTCATGAATTTTTGGTATTAGATTGACACAAGCATTGGGGGAGGGAGGGAATGGGTGGTTTAAGGTCATTTTGAGTTGTTTCCTTGAATTAAATTTCTGGGATTTTTTTCTTTTCTATTTATCAATTCTTAGATATGTGTGTGATATTAGTTCTAATTGTTCCATTATAGCAGCAATTTAAGGCTTCTATATTCTTTGTGGCTTTTAAGAGCTGATTAGTAGAGAAGGTGAAGCATTAATGCCTCTAGTATCATGTTATTTCTTTGTCTATATTTTAAGAAGTAGCTGTGTAATTTCCAGCTCCAATTTTGTCTACCTAAGCAAAGTCATGTGCTCAGAAATCTAATATGTGTTCAGACATTCTGGAAACCTTAGTTTTCATTTGCCCTTCTTAAAAGTAAGGATTCTTATACTGTAATAGTTGATACAGGTCTGAAGTAAGTCTCAAATACCAGAAATATGAGAGTGGTCATCCTATCCATTTTTTGGTTGTCCAAAAAATGCATCTCTCTTATGTATTTAGTTTGATGTTGCTCTCCTTGTGATGGGGAACTGTGGTTTCTCACCACGACAGCTCATGGGAGAGCAAGATAAGCCATGTAGGCAGGTTGTCACGTATGTGATGGGAATGATCTGACAGAGTTTGAACAGGAATGCCAAGGAGCACGTTCCTGTGCCACGCAGGGAAGGAGGAATCACAGACTTATGATGGAAGAAAACTGAGTTTGCATAGGATACACATGCTTTGGTGAAGAGTAATAATCTAATGCTTCTACCTCTCTTCTTTCCAGTGGAGAAAACACTCTGGCTGCAGATCACCCATCATACATTCATGTGAATAGGACCGCTGGTCTTTTTGTTTTTTGGGACAGGATTTTCAGGAGAACTGAGGAGCACAGGTTAATATGGAACTGACAGAGGTCCAACAGCATGAAATACATTGTCATGATGCTTATGTTGGGAGCAAAACTGAATTTTACTGTGAAAATAAAGCTGAAATTAAGCCACTGTTGATTTTTTTTCTGCCTTGGAGGCATTTAATGATCTCTTGCTGCTGCCACATTCAGAGTATAATTACTGTATGTAAAGTAATTACAGCTCGACTGCATATAACTGTGGGATGAAGCTCAAATCCCTTTTGCAGGCTTTCATCATGCTTCAGCCATCTCTCCTGTTCTCCGAGTCCTTTTATTTTAGGTACAGAAGAGAAGTAGGAAACATTTCTCTGTAGCACAATTTATTTGTACGTGTAGTTTCAGCTCACCTGATGTTCTAGGAGGAGCTAGCTGTCGAGAAGAGGGGATGTTCAGAACCAGTGAAGCGAGGTCACTTCTCTCTAACAAGCCAGCACAAATGTTAAATTCGGTTTTAATCCTCAATGACTTTTCCATGCAGCTGCTCTGCACCAGGGACCAGTCTCCCCCAAAGGCTATGCTCAAGAGTCACAGCAAGAAAGGAGGGTTCGCTCATTAGAGAAACTTTATTTGCTTCTTGCACTTAGTTTGGTTTACAATGTTTCTTCTCAAGTGGTTTTTTTTTTAAGCCAGCTATTATTGTAGAACAACTTCGATTACATGAAATACCCCATTGTCTTAAGGCTTTTCAGGAGTGTAACTAGCTGATCTCTCCTCCCCTCTTTAAATATAGCTTATTGTCTGTGTTAAACTGAACACGTGAAACTGAAGTCTTTTAAACATATATTACTATCCATATGCTGTTGTAAATCGTACACAGTGGCTGGCCCTTCCCAATGTTCTCACCCTTTTCTGGGAGTAAATTCTGTGAATCAGATTTTGCAGATGAGATCACACCAGACTGCTTGTATCGCAGCACAGATCCCTGTGGGACTTCACTGTAAACACTGCTCACATGCTCCTGTACAGTTTCCTATTTTTTAAAGTTATTCTGTATACTTACAGAAAGCCTTCCTTGCATGATGAAGATCAATCAGCTCAAAACTATACATTTGTTAACGTAGCAGTAAATGTTCATGAAGTCCTGCAGTCTTTTTTTAAACAACTAAGTTCTTAGTTGCCAGCAGTGTAGTTGTGCATGGAGATGCAAGCATAATACACTCGTTTAGCTGGACCTCACAAGTCTCAGTCTAATTGTTCAAAAGTGATATACACACTCAGTTCTCCCCTATGCCTAGAAGTCAAGATTAATGCGATGTGACTGCAGTTAAGACATTTTGTACTTCATTTACGTAGCAGTTTTGAGTCCTTAAGATTAGTATCACTGTGTGAAAATCAAGTTTGTTCTCATTATTTTGTTTTCTTTTTTTTTCCTTAAACGCAGAAAAACTTCACTGGCCTAAGACAGAGCTTTCTAGGAAATCAGTCCTGAGTCTGGAAGTACATAAGCTGAACATTAATAATGAAAACAGCCTCCAGCACCCGCCTTCTGGGATCCTTAAGGACATTTTCACAACAGGAACCAGTAGCTACAACGTCCTTCTGCAGAGCAAAGAGGAGAAAAAACACCACGCGCAAAAGCAGTCGTCCTCCCACCACAAGAAACACAGGAAGCCCGCCAAGCGCCCCTCTCGGCCGCGGGCAGCGCCGCCCCGGGCCTGCCGCCGCGGGCCCGGAGCCGGGCTAAAAAGCATCCTGCCCTCGCAAAGCCAAAGCAGTCCCCGTCCTCGAGGAGCCGCGGGAAGGAAGGCGACGCCGCTGGCCAAAAGCTCTGCTTGCTGACTGCAATCAAGCCGTCCAACGTGGAGAAAGAGAAGGTTAAATTTTTCGACTCGGATTTCACGTACAATCCTCAGTTTGAGTATGAAAACCCCGCTCTGCCAAATGTGTTAGCTAAGCACAGCCATGCGTCTGACAGATTTCTTAAGCAGGTATCGTTGCTTTTATTCCCCTCCATTTCCAGTGATTATTTCTTCCTATGCCTACTAGGTATTTGGCTTTGTCTGTAGCAATTAATTTCTCCTTATTCTCCCCTGCTGTTCGAAAAACGCATCAAAAATAAGAACGCAGTAGTAGAACTGAAATAAAATCCTTTTTACTAAAAAAAATTAAAACCCTTCTAAAATTTACAGGATTTTAAGGGATAAAGGCACAGTTCCTTCTAAATGGGTTTACATGAAACATAATTTAAATCAAGGAAGTTTTTTAGGCAATGAAGCAGAGTCCAATAGAGGAAAAATACAGTGCCTAAGCAGGCAGAGGAATAAGGCAGCAATGAAATCCTGCCAATCCTCTTGGTGACACAGGGATTGGGAGGGGATAGCAATTATTTGAGGTCACCATTGTTGGATAAGCATATGTTGATGTTCCTTGTTTTAATCAACTCTGAAAGGGTATTTGAATATACATTAGACTCAATCAAGCAGCAGCCAAATTCCATTCCAGAGTGAGGTAAATTTTAAGAAGACAATTTTGGTTTTTTCATAACTTGCAGCCACACTGGTAACACAGCTACAAACATCCCCATTCTGTGTTATTGCCTTGGCTTCCTACCTGAGTTACAAAAAACCTAAACAACAAAAGCCTTGCTTTCAACTTTGACCTAAGTGACAAAACCCAGTGCTTATCTGTACAGTAGCAGAAGCAGTATTCTTCCCACTTTTGGTATTTTTAAATGGTTTAGAAGATTTTTTTTTATTTTAAAATGGTTTAGATCTTATTTAGGTCTGACAAGCTTTTCTAAACAGAGACTCTTATGTATTCAAATGATACTTAACTGGGGGAGACATCCTGCCATTCCATGAGTTTCACTTCTTTGTGATATGAATATTTCACTTAAAACTAAAATTCCTGGTGGAAAAGATATATGAATTAAAAGACTAGGGATTGTAAGAACTGATCCCTGACTTGTGAACAGACGGTTTTTTTTTTTCTTTTTCTGAATCCAAGAATGTACAAAAGTGTTATTACCCATTACATCATTGTCTTGATAGTCTCCATTTTCACATTGAAAATACCAGTATATTTTAACAACTCAGTTTCTGGGTTTTCATTAAAAATTTATTTTCTTTATGAGACAAGGGAACAGCTGTTCTATTCTTAAAATCTTCCATACTTCCAAACAATGAACTAAATCATAATGACACCAAATAAAACTGCTCCTTGACTAGAGCTTTTTAATAGGTTTTCCTTTGATTTTTTTAAACAACATTAGCAACATAGATGACAGCAAATCAACAACTACTGATTTGAGAAACCGAATTTAATACAAATTATACCTTTTAGTGTGGGCTAGCAGAGCCTTAAAAGTCCTTTTATGCATGATGATTTTCTGGACCAAGCCTGTCTTTGGTTTACCCTTCTTTTAACAAAAATCCATAAGCCTAAATACTGAATATTTTAATAATGAATGATTCCTCAATATTATTTTGATTTGAAACTACCTTTTTCCCTGTCCACAAAAAGTATGGAAAAATAAAGGCTCTGTAACAACTTGATAAAAGGCAGTAAAGGATTTAACATTCAAGGAAGTATATTTCTGACAATTAACAAGGGATATGGAAATTGTTTCTCAAGACTTAGTTTGAGTCACTAGAAAAGCGTGTATTCAAAGTTCAGCTCCTAAAAATACCAAAGAAAAATACCTTGCACTTAAAAATGCCAAAACCAGCAGCTTTAACACAGCTCCAAGCCCAGCAGGTGTCACTCTCTCTCTTTTATCTACAGCTAGCTTTAGAAATTTTCATCACCACGCAAATTTGAATTTAATTTCATGCAAATTTACTATCCAGAAAAAGCAGCATTAATCAAAAATTTTAATCAGCAAGTACTGTAGGAGCACTTGCTTTTCCTCATTGCTATTTTTTTTCCATGCAGATTTTACTTGTCAGAAGAAACACTTAGGTATCTTACAGGAAATTAAGTTCAGAAAGGATGACTTAGGTTGCAAAAAAAGTACTCACAGTATCAAGATCTGGGTCTGCAGTAAAAATGCAACTGTCTGTAGTCATCCTTTTTGCTACAAGAAGGTTCAGTTTTGTTGGGGTTTTTTTGAAGCATATTTGGCTTCTGTTTATTGCTCCACTTATTTTAGAAAGCCTTGGTAACTGTGAACAGTTACTCCTATTTTTTTCTACAAAAGGTGCTTATGGCAACTTACACTTGCTTGCTCTTTTATGAGTAAAAAGCTGTAAACCCAGCTCTTACTGACTGAAGCCACCATTTTATAGGGGGCTTTTAGGATACTTAAGTGAAATGAGCTCAAAACCTGACATTTCAGAGTTTTAGAGATCAAATCTCTTTACCCACAGCTGTGCATATCCTGCTAGGACGTTAAAACAGACTGTGTTTTCTTACTGCCCTTTCTGCATTTGTGCATGTCTATGAAATTGGTTAATATAGCATTACTGAAATATGTCTGGAAAACAAATCACACTCTGCCCCATTCATTTATTTTTTTAAAAGCAAAGAGCACTGAAGATTTGCAAACCATTAACCCAGCAGTGCTACAGTGGAGAACACACAGGCTTGTGAGGACCCACTTTACCCCATGCCTCTACTTAAATCAGAGCTTTTAAACCTTAGGCACAGCCCAACACTTTCATTGATTGACTTTTCAGAGACACAGAGAAAACATTTTTGAGTTATTAATGCATTTGAAAAATGCTAATTTTAGTGCCTTTCTTCTCCTACTGTATTCTGTTTGTTTCTCTCTTCCTACTTTATGGTATTTTCTTCATAATAAGGTTTTTTTCATGAGTCACACAATACGGTGCCTTTAGGGAAATAAATTGGAGAATAGAAAATAGCGTGCAGATTTGCACTCTTCACATTGATAAACATATCTGATATTACAGAAGTTAATTCTCTTACCACTGTGTTTCAAGGTCACTGCAGTACCTCTGTGCTCTAAAAGTTTTCTGACTTGAACTACTTATTCCTCATTGTGAAGTTTCTTAGCACTCAAAGCATTGGTTATTTTTGCTCAGATGCTAGAGGTGGCAATATTTGCTTAGAAGTAATTGTTTCCAGTGTTTTCAGAGCAGATGAAATTAACAGTTGCAATTTGCTGAACCAAAATCAGCTTTAAGTAACCTGTTTCTTTGAATTGTACAAGACAGCAAGAATTCTATTTCTATATACATTAAAAACAACAACAACAAAAAAAAAAAAAAAACAAACAAAAAACCTCCAACCATTTTGTCAAATTAGTGATTCCCCCACAAAAGAGTTATACATCCTCTTCCCTTGTACTCATAAGAGTATAGCAGTTTGGAGTTTATAAATAAACCAGTTATACCACATTGCTAGTGTTTTTGTAACACCTTTTAAGGCAATAATAAAAGTAGCCTACAATTAGCAAATTTATCAGATGTTGGGAAAAAATTTATGTGGAGCTGGAAGGCTAAACAACACAGCATTTAACACTGAGTAATCATTTGCTATGTCCAAGTGTTGTCACAGTTCAGGCATGTGAAAGATTCAAGGACATGACACTGTCTGTATAAAGCACTTAACTGCAAAACACTTCATTCTCCACTAGTAACACATTCCCTTGCTAACTAGGATTTATAGATAAGGTGTGCTAATATATAACACAAAGCAAATCAGGCTATCCAAGTGGCACAGGTTCTCAGGGTCTGACACAAACATCTCTCTTCCCCTAGAAGAGACTAATAGATCACTTCTGGTGATACCACAGTAGGAAGATAGCTTTACTTCAGAGCACACTCTCACACAAAACCCAGTGAGTATTAACTTTAAATTCTTTACAAGGTAATTGAAAATTTTTTAATTAAAAATATTTATACCAGCTCTAAATTACTTAAATGTGACCTTTATACCACTAAGAACAAGCATGCAAAAGGAAAGTCCCTATAAACTCTGAATAAAACCCCAAAAACTACAGCCTGAGTGGACTAGCCTCAGAAATGTATACTTACCTTCCTCCCTCTATTCCTCTTGACCCAACCAGCCACCATTTTATGGCTGTTGATTAGACTAACAAGCTCAGCCTGCTATTAAGTGTTACCTAATGATGCACCTTGGAAGCTTTTTTCCTCTCTAGCAGATGAGTTATGCAGGAAGAAGAGCAATGGTGTGTGTCTACCTTGTCTGTCTTAAAAATCTCAGCAGAGACTGCAACTCCTTTGCAGCAGACTTGCTTCTGAATGTAGGATGAGCTGACCCAAACAGGGGCCTGACTCCAAGATCACTGAGACCCTTCTCTGACTTGCTTGCCTCACACTACTCATAAGAAGTCTTACCAGTACATATTTTTACAGTAACTTTCAACCACTGAGCTGTGTTGCTGAACACGGGTGACTTGAGATTCAGAGACCTACTTAGCTGTAAATAATTTGTCTTAAAAAGCCAGCACCACTATAACCTAAACCAGTCAATTAAACAGCCTTGCTTTGCTCTTCCTGCAAGTGCCTTGCCTAGTGCCTCTGTGTCTTTGCTTTCTTGAGCATCAGTAGAGTTTGCTGTGCAAGGAGGCTTGTCCTGGGATTGTTGCTTCTTCTGGCACTCTTTGGTAGTGATCAGGGGAATAAGCAGACATTTTAGGTAATACTGAAAAGAACAGGAATTATTACTTCTAACCTGGTACAGCCACACAGTTCTTATTTTCTTCCATTTTTTCACTTGTGGCTGAAGTTTTGGCTTTAGGAACTGCGGCAGTACCAGTGCTCTACTGGCCTGGAGGCTGGAAAATAAGCTCACAGTTGGATGCTGCAGTAGGCAGCAGCTGGCATGCTGGTCTGCATTTTCCCCTTTCCCAGCAAGTCCTTGCAACATCTGACTGAGTCATCTCACCTTGGGAGCAGGTGCAGAATCCCAAATTAAGGGCTTGGTGTTGTAGTCAGTGCCTGGAAACCAAACATTTCCCAAACCTTTTCCCTTCAGTCACCATCCCCAACAGGAGTGGTTGTGGCAAGAAGTGTCCAAACCAGGAACATCACTGGGGATGGGGCTCAGCTCGTGTCGGGGCCATCTGCCACTCCCCAGAAATTTGTGTGCAGTGTGTCTGTGTGTGATGGCTGTCCCTGTTGTTTCGGAGGTTCCAGAGCCACACCTGCCCACTTGGAAAGAATTTTCAGGAATCTTTCCTGTTTCACTTGAAACAGAGTCAAGAGAGAAGGTGATAGGGGTGAGCAGCCTTCTTAGTAATTTCTGAATATCTGTTCAGCAATGAAGAGGCTTAAGCTTAATGACTTTCTCAGTATGCAGGAGTTCAAACTTGCAACACCTGTCTGGATGTGGATGGAATGCCAGGATGTGGGTTACCTAGCATGGCACATAAAGAAGTTTCCCCTTGAAGCTATGAACTCTGTCAGGGTGAGATAGGAGAGTTTGGAGTGGGTATATGTTTCTTGAGGAGGACCTGTGTCTGCAAACCTGCTATTTTTATTGTGCTGTTGATTCAAGTGTCTCACAGCATTTAGGAAAGTCTTCCACAGCCCAGGAGGGTGCCTGCAGGCAGGCAGGAAGAGCTAGAACTTGGGTGTCCTGACTCCCCAAATCCTGCTGCCTTCTGTAGCATGGAGGTCTCAGCTCCGGGGAGTTTGCTGTTATGGACAGCCAAGCAGGAGGGTTGATGTGTTCAGTGCTCATTTTCTCAGTCTTCATTGTGTTGAGGTGGTTTTAGAAAATGCCTGTGCTCCAGCTAAGGTCAGAGAGTCCTCTGGGATTTCATTTCAAATGAACTTAGATATCCTAGAATTTGAGGGGGTACTTAGTCTTTAGTCTTATAGATTTAATTGAAATTTAATATCAAGAAGTTATGAAGACAGATTTCATGCCGGAAGATTGATTGACAGATGACTTCTTCCAGAGCGAACGAATAAAGTTAATTAATTGTTCATAAAAACCCGATATACCAAACAACTAGTAGGTGACATAAATATCTTAAGGATCCTGGCACTTGGCAAAGGAGACTGAAGAACTGTTATCATGGATTGTTCAGGCTGCTGGCTGAAAATAAACTTCCTGGGAAAAGGGTGGGAATATTTAGGTTACTTCTTTAACCAAGGATTTTGTATAAGACAGGCGAATGCCTCAGCATGTGCAGACGCTAAAAAAATGATAAAACAGACAATGTTTTTAGAAGTTAAAATTCATAGGTAATTTTAAAAAAGGGAAAAAAATGTTTGGAAAAATATACAAGACAAAGAAATACTGAACATTAGGTGCAATATTTCTTTGGCATTCAGGCAAGTGACATTTCCATCATCAAAGAGCCATTAAACTTTAAGAATATGTCTAGCTGTCATTTATGGGTTTCAGTAGCAATTACTCAGGGTTGCTTAGTTTCAGCTTGAAAAACATTAGAGAAGGGTTGTTGGTAGCTGTGAGAGATAAAAAAATAATCCAATTTTTGTGGAAAATCAGTCCATCTGCCAGTGTCAGAATTACATAGCTGGAGACAAACGTGTTCATGAGGGGATATAAGTGTATAATGTAAAAAGAGATTCACCTTTATTGTTAGTGGTATTTTCTTAGCAGGAGCATTAATTTTTTAAGGTAGTGCCAGGAGCTTCTGTTATCAAGTCTATGACAAAAAGCTATTCTCTGTAGCTGGACTGTGGCTGGTAAAGAAATGATTCCATACCACATTTTCTTTTAAGGGTGTGAAATGACATGCTGGAAAGCAGATAGCTGGGGATGAGCATTTCACACCCCAGCAATAAAATCTCCAATACGCATAGTTCAGGCATCGTGCTAAGCTTTGCACCTACAAGGGACTTCTTCTAGCTGCAGTTAATAGGAGAATTGTTGATACCACTCTATTTTTCTCATGAAATAGGCCTTCATTTTGGGAGATTGTAAAGAAGTACTGTGGTTTAAATGAAAAGTTTAAATGAAAGTTCTGTAAATAAAAGTTCCTGCTCTCTCTTCTCCTTTCTCACACAGACACCCATGGTACAAGGGATTTCATTGTAAGGAGACATTTTTGGTAGAAGTATTATTATTAAAATTATAGTTACACATATACTTAATCAGTGTTCCTAAATTATAAAATGCCAAGAAATGAAGTGAGATGACAATAATAGTTGATCTTTTTCAAATTCTTTGGAAAAACATAAAAAGAAACGCTGTCAAACTGCAAATGTCCTGAGACCTGTTACATCTGTTTTACAAGGCAGTCGTACAACATTGCCAAAATTAAAGAGAAAATGGGTATTATTTCACTAGACTGGTAATCATCTGATCATCACGCTGATATATGTGGGTCTAAGATGAGTTGATCAGAATCTTTTTTCAGTACTTCGGCATTAATGTACATCTGAAGATGGCATAAATTCATTGCAGAGCGTGTCAGCATGTATGAAATGAGTACAGCCTATTAGTGACTGCCAGTGAGTTAAGAAAAGAAGGATTTTAAACTAAGAAAAAAAGTGAGATTGAGAGGGAAAGAATACAAGTGTCAGTCTGACATAGGGATCTTACTGCACTGATATTTGCTATGCTTTTTCATTTTATAGTCCATTAATATTATGAAGCGGACACTGCAGAAATATGGAAGCTATGAAAAATTTGAGCAGGCCACTGGAGGCAGCTTGCTGACCAAAAGTCGTATCTGGAATCACGTCAGGAAGTACATGGTGAAAGAAGGCTGTCTTGGTGAGGTGAGTCCTGCACTGGACCAGGAAAGAAACACTTATGTGGACCTTAGACATTACACATGGATGGACCCAAGGGACCATCTGGGAGGCCTTTTCTCCATGATTACAAGAATATTCCTTACATCATACTTTTCTCATAGCTGAGCCCAGTCTGATGTCTGAACAATTGAAACGACACACACGCATTGTGAGCGCTTCAGTCGTCTCTCTGAGCCTGTTTCCTGATTCATATATGTTTGTTCTTAAATTCTCTTCTTTTGGGAGTACCCAAGAACGACACCCTTCCTTCCCTCCTTTTTTCAGCTACTTGGAGACCAGCACATTTCCATTTATTCATCAGTTCTGCCATCTGTTCTCCTGTATTAAATTATTTACACTAAAGGAAAGAGTTAAGAAAAGGCCAAGAAAAATAAGCAGCAGCCCAAGAGAGTGATTTATAAGAAGCAATACAAATGAAAGTGACATAAGTGAATAAAAATGTCTGAAAGACCTTGTTGAGTTGGTTTGAGTGCTGTTTTTTCCTGGCTTTAACCATCTAATTTTTTAGAGCCCTGTGAAAAAAACTTATTTTCTATATTCAGAATTTTAGAACACCAGTTTCATGAAGTTACATGAAATTACTTGGAAAAGTCAGATAAAATTGAATGTATAAAAAAGGAATTAATCCAAATGAAATCAGCAGATGACAGAGTCAGAGACTTGGATGAGATCACTGGCAGTGAGCAAGAGGAATCTGGAATCATGAGACAAAAATTAATTTCCCAGAAACTAGGTTTAATTGGTAAACATAATATTATTAGGAGAAACTGCTAAACTCATCACACATTTTTGTGAGACTATGATTTGACAGTGATAACCAGACTTAGCCTGTGTTTCTAAGAGTGGGATTAATAAACTACAGTTTAGAGCAAGCAGAAAAAAAAAGTATATTTTGTCTTTTCCTGTGCTTTTATCTCCCTCTTCATTTTTGGCTTGGTTTGACTTCGTTGCAGCTGGATCCTACATCCTCATCCAGCAACCCATGTCCTTCTTAATGAAATGCTTCACTTTTTCTGTGAAAATTGGGTTAATACATCATGCTTAGGATGATGAAATATGAAAATACTCTCTCCAGCTGAAGGGGTGTTAATAAAGCTAAGTGACACCTGTCTGTTAAATCTAAATGCTTTGGGATTTACCTGTTTTTCCTGCCTCTTCAATGCAAGTTTTATGGGATTGATGGTTTGCTGTTGAACTTGAAGCTGAGGGTGAGTTTTGAGTACAGGGAAGTGTTATAAACATGCCTTTGATCCCTGGGTCCTTTTTTTGGATACTAAAAAAATAATCTTTCTTTAAAGTAGTCTCCCTTGTACTCTTCTGAGCCGTACTGTTTCATTAGGCTTTACATGAAGAGGGAAAGGTGCTTAGTCTTCAACAAAGAGTTTCACTTTTTCCTCTCAGTCACTTATTCTCTCTCAGCCTTTGAAGTCAAATAATACAATATATCAATATGCATTAGTTTCCTTCTCTGCCAGTTTTCCAAGAGAGAACAGGAAAGCAAGAACTATTTTGCTGTATAGAACAAAACAATACCAGTATTTCAATATTTCAAGTCTGCATCATGTAACAGGAGAAAAAGTACACAGTACTTCCCCCTCTCATTCAAGTGGCTTTAGAATTGCAACTGAAATGCTTTCAGACAGCTGATTTACATAGATACCTAGTCAATTTATGTGTTCTTATCTAGTATTTTTCAGTTCTCAGTAATACTAAGATAATTCAACGCGGTTCAAAACCTGATATTTTCTCTAATTTATTGTGCATGCAATTGCTCCCTGCCTTCTGAGTCCAATGGGTGTTACGATACTAAATTTTTCAGTCTCACATTGATCTATTTTCACCCTCACTCACCCCATAAAGTCTGAGGTTCTGTCAGTAGCACAGGTGAGTAGGACAAACTCAGAAGGAAAAATTCAGAAAGCTCTCTCAGGTGATGGCTGATCGCAAGACAGAGTTGTGGAGGGCAAGGGACCAAAGAGAAATGAAGAAATGGAAGAGCCAGAGGAAAAAGCAGGAACAGGAGTGAGAAGAGAGCTCTTTCAGTTCTACCTGAACTCTCTCCTCTTCAGATTGTGGTCCATCTCACGGAGGACCTGCTGTCCCGAGCCTCCATGACCGTGGTGAACGGCCGCCCCACCCTCACCATCAATGTCTCCACCGCGCGAGAGCACTGGCTGGAGGGGATGCTGAGACACGAAATTGGTATGAGCATGACATCCCTTCTGCAGGCAAAGGGGAGTACTTGCATGCATTCTTACTTATGAGCCAGGCACTGGACAGATACGGAAAGAGGGAACATCCCTGTCCAAAGAACCTGTGCTGGAGATGTGCTAAGGGAAGGAGAAACCTTTTTATTACTGCAGCATGCAGTAAAAGGATTCCTAGGGTTCATGGACACTAGCGCTTCAGGTCAGATCCAGAGCAAGCTTTTGAAGTAAGCCTACCAGCCAGTCCCACTTACAGCACTGAGGTTCCCATGCCAAAGGAATCTTGGAACAGGCAAAGAGTAACCCTTTCAGATGATGAAAGGATATGCCCTCTGCTCCAGGGCATACCTTCTGTGCTGTCACTGCTCAGGGACATTTTGCTCATGAGAGCAACTTTTTTAAACTACTCTAGAGTTAAAATAAAAATACTGTGACCATTCAACCTCAGCTCCAGCCATGTCACTTTACAAACCTGCTCCTGTCACGCTGCACTGCTTGCAAATGTAGGCATGCTTTAGGTATGAAGAATTTACCCAATGATCCCTAAACTGGTGTAAAATAGCTATGGTTTTGCATTACGCAAGGTTGGCCCAGCCCTGTGGAAAATTTCTACAAATTTTTCAGTGTATCTGTTTCAACTAAGTACATAAAAATTGGATAAACATGAAGCAACTGAAGAATAAGCCTTGCAATTGCCTAGAACCACTGTTACTCACATTTTAAGGGACATAGCATCTTCCAAGGCTGCAGTAGTGCTGTTTAATCACCTTCAGGAGGCAACATTTCTGCCCTTTTATTTTGATTTTCCTTCCTGCTGTTCACTACAATGCCTAGCCTATGCCAGAGACAATTCAGCTTGTAAGACTTCTGAAAATTCCTTTTCACAGATTTAGAAAGTCAAGTCCTCCTGACAGTTGCATTTCCTAAGCATTTTTAGGAATTTCACTTGCAGTAAGCAGGTGAATGGTGTGATGTATATATCTCTGACAAAATTCTCTGTTGTAGACAAAGCTAAAGTCATCACTCTTCCCAGTGCCCAGTCCTACCAGCTCAGAGTTGTGAAATGGGTATCTCCTTACATATTTTATGATTTTTTTGTTAATCATTGGATGCTACTGTTCTAAGTGCCAGATTCCTTTCATTTTATTTTTTTTCAGGAACTCATTACTTTCGGGGTTTTAACAACAACAGCCAGCCTTGGTGCAACCGTACTGGCCGTAGAAAGCACGGGTTAAAACCAATCAACCCTACAGAAGAGGGGCTAGCAAGCATTCACAGCGTCCTGTTCCGCAAAGACCCTTTTCTTTGGAGAGCTGCCCTGCTCTACTACACGGTGTACCAGGCCAGCCAAATGTCCTTCAGTCAGCTTTTCCAGGATGTGGGGAAATTTGTCAAGGACCCCAATACTAGGTGGGATTACTGTGTACGGGCCAAGAGAGGGTGGACTGACACCTCACAGCCAGGTGAGTTCCCTGTTTGTCTTCTCTTGTTTTGTACTTCAGGGGGGTTTTTCAGAACATGCACAGAGCTCCCTAATCATGTCACACAGTAAAACCTTTGCAAAAAAGGACTCAAAATCGGACTCAACACTTTCTGAAATGAGGTCTCACGAATTCTGCTATGGAAAACAAGGCTGAAAATGCTCATGAGTGAGACCTTCAAGCTGAATCAGTAAAGGATTTTTTTTTCAGTGGAAGTGGAATGTAAATGCAAAACTTTGAAAAAATTCATACTCACAGTTTGACCTGCCTTCTATAGATGTAATTGTTGCCTGTGGTTATTCAAGGCCCTGTCTTCTATGTTTGATTTCTTTTTCTGGCTAGTGGGTTTTGCCTTCTAGCTAGTTTTTGGAAAGGTGTTCAAAGTCAGGGATATAAATATCTAGTTTTTAAAAATAAAATTGTTCTGCTCATAATGGCTTCTGAGAACATGCCTTGACCAAACACTGATATAGTGCAATGTATCTCCATTCCTTTCAGGCTGTTTCAATAAGGACCAGGTGTACTTGGATGGCATCCTCCGAATCCTGAGATACAGGGAGTCCATTGATTTCCATCTTCTGACAGCCCTTGGAAAGGTGACTGAATTCATTATTCCCAAGTGTACAGTTTTTATCATTTCAGCAAGGCTGCCTGTAGTGAACTGTGAGTCATAGTGCTTTTACTTTGATCTAGAATTCTCTGCTCTGTACGGCACCTTTAGTTACACTCTGCAAGTTGCGAGTATTTTGAGGTCCTAAAAATTTCTACCAGCTTGTCCTCATTCTTCACTTATCAGATTAAGATTTTATGGTCATATTTCTCAGATTTTCCTGCCTTTATGGGGTACTGCCTGACTTGCAGTACAATAGACTGCCTTGGCCAAACAAGACGGGTACTAGATAAGGCAGTGGTCCTAGCAGAAAACAAAAGGAACCATTTGACATTAATACACCCCCCTTCCACCACAAAGAGTATTTCATCTCAAAGTTCTTTCACTGATGGCAGGTGTTTTTAGAAAATGAGAGTTTCTTTTCCCCAGAATAATGGTATTTCTACATTCACAGAATGCAAATGAATTTTAGGTGCATTCTAACTGTCATGGCTTGTTTGTTCTCAGCTCATCCTAAAAAGTGCAGAAATTTTGTCACACTTCTTTAACCAAATCCTTGGGTTGCTAAGCTTTCACAGTTCATTAAGCAGTGTTCGTACTCATAAACAGGGAGTCAAATTGACTTGAGCTTGAATATAGAGCTGGTATACCAACATTTCTGCCTACTTAGCAAACAATGGGTGATAAAGGGAAGGGGCATATTATGATAGAGGGTTTTGGTCCACATTTGAGTTTTCCCTTTACTGTCAGAATCAGCCTTATTGATAAGGAAGAGCTATTTAGGTAACTGAACCAAGTTAGTTAGGAAGCTTTGAAAATAAAATCACACTGTCAAATAAGTCTGCAACTTTCTCTCTGAAATTTCCTTTTGCTTTAAGCCTGCTTAACTCCACACAGCTTCTGCCTGCTAAACCACTGAATACACAGTTCCTTTACTGCTTTGTGCCTGTCTCTCTTCAGGGAGTCTGCAGATTGTCAGGCCACTTGAAAAACACACTAAGTCATTCCTCATAAAATTACAGATTCCACTATGATTCACATTGCATGGCATCCACATTAAAGGTATACAAGCAATTTATTTCTAGCAGTATGATAATTTATAAGTGCTTGACTTTACAACTTTTAAAATCAAGGGATCTTAAAATGTGTTCTGAGTGGTTTAGCTTCAGACATCTGCAGTCAAGCTGGAAATTTGTGTATCAGAGCAGTGTCTGCTCCCAGCATCACAGATCAGTTGAGGTCTGCAGAGACCTCTCAACATTATATAGTCCAACTTCCATGCTTAAGCAGTGTCAGCTAGAGCAGTTTGCCCTGGACCATATCCAGTTAGGCTTTGAATATCTCCACTGATGGTGACTCCACAACCCCTCTGGGTGGCCTGTGCCAGTGTTTTTCCACCCTCATTGTACAGAGTGTTTTTTGTTCAGAAGGAATTTTGCACATTTTAACTGGTGCCCACTGCCTCTTGCCCTGCCGGTGTGTGCTGGTGAGAAGAGCCCTATTCCCGTGTTTATACACACTGATGATTCCCAAAAGCTTGCTTTTCTCCAGGCTAAACAGTTCCAGCTCTCTCAGCCTTTCCTCACAGGAGAGATGCTCCAGTGTCTTAATCATCTTAGTGACCCTTCACTGGGCTCACTCCAATATCTCTGTATCTTCTCATGAAAGAGAGAAGTTCAAAATTGCACTGGGACCTAGCCTAGTGGTTTATCAGCCCTTTAAATGGGGGACTTACTTGGTTTTTTAGGGTGGAATGGGAGGATCAGGTTGTTCCAAAGGGATATATTAAGCTTGGCTGACCCATTTTCCAGGTCTTGCCTTCCTGTTGCTTCTGACATTACTTACGGTATAGAAGAGTGTGGTTTGGATACATACAAGCTGTTCAACATACCTAGAAGTGACTAAGGAAAACACTTGAAACCTGAGAAAAGGTGCTTCTTAAAAGGAGCAGTTTTAAAACTTCACAAGAAAGAATCAAATACGGGGAGCATTGCAAAATATTCATGTGGTAATTGCATAATTACCACGTGGTGAATGCAAATAATGCTGAAGAGAAATAGAATGCAGATATTGGATGCACTTGAGTTTAGCATAACTACCAGCAGCAAAAGCAGCAAAATATCACCTACTGTTGTGTTTCCCAAGAAACACATGGGCACATTACGAAGGGCATAAGTAAGCCTGTTATAGCCTCAGTCTTTTTTGTCTAGTGCAATGACTAATAACATTTGGTAAGGAAGACAACCTGTTTCCACCGTAGGATGGGATTATGTTTTTGATCTTGTCAGAATGTCAACTTTGGTAATTTTATAGCAATTGCAAGGACTAGGGAAATGCATCCCATTCAAACCATATCTCAAATTATTGATACATGTTTCTTGTTTGCTGCAGTAACAGAAACCTCTGAACATAAATATGAGGGGGGAAGGATCCTTTTTTCTCTCTTTAGGCAGGAAAAGAGGTAGAATTTAATTGCATATGGTGCTGTGTCTCCAGACTGAGAGATGGTATGGTTTTGTAGAGCTCCTCTGTATCCACTTCTAAGTAAGTTAATTAGGTGTGATGCCACATGATCTTCAAACAGCAATATGACTTGAAAAAGCCTGGGCATGGGTATCTGTTCATTTTCTTAATTGGGTGCATCTTGTTCTTCCAACTACAAAAGCATACTTGTGTACTGAGATGCAAATTGATTGTCTTTGTGGACTTTGTTCCAATTGTCATCTCTGAGATATGCACCTGTCTCTAGGGATGAGGTTTAGCAATCTGGATGACACTGTCCTGTCTTTCCAGAAAGCCCTTCCATGCCCCTTGCACCTTGGTGAATCCTTCATGCACACTTTAATCGCTGCTGAGTAGAAACCATCATCTGCCAACAGGGCAGGCTGCTTCCAGGGAAACCTGACTGTACAGGGCTCAGGTCCTTAGAGGAAACATGGGACAAAAAGGTTGGAAGGAGCAGGCTACACTCAAGCCACCTGGCACAAACCTCCTGTGAAGAAATAGGATGTGCCAGTTAGTAAGCACAGTGAGGCTGGTGGGCTTTGCCAGAGCACATGCTGCTGTCTGCAGGGTGCCCAGAACACACAGCTTGGAGACAAAGCAATAACCACACACATTTCATCACACTGGACAGCTGCCCAAGGAGTGCTTCCATGGCAGCTTGTGCCCAGCCAAAGCAATCATCCTTTCTGGATTATCATTCACTGCATCTTGAGCTACTGTGATTAGAAATCCCAGCTTTTAGAATCATAAGACTATGAAGATATAAGTATCCATTTTCCTTAGGGGAAAAAGCTATCAGATCCAGTAATAGCTGCAAAATGAGAGTTCAGCACCAATACCCAGAAGGCTCTGATGGCATTAGGCAAACCCAGTCTGCACTCTGCTATTGAATGGGGAAAACAAAAAAACTAAAATTGGGATGCTTAGGTATTGTTCATGCTGTAGTTAGTTACTAGAGGTGCATTTGAATTTTGCATAAGCACATTTCCTAGTGAAAATGAAACAGCAGAGTTCAGGTCAGCTGGTACCATGCATTTCCCAAACTGTTTCCTGTGCTATGCGTGTGCTGCCCTCCCTCACCAGTTCCTTAGTCTTTTGCACAGTGTTTTTTCCATTCTCATGTAAATCTTTGTGCCTTGTTGAGAAGGTGTTCCAGGACTCACATGTACTCCATCCTTTCCCTCTCTATTCCTGCAGCTGCTGTAGATGATTCTCATTCACATTCCCACAAGTCTGTTCATTGATTGAATCAAAAGCAGAATCAGGAATTATGAAGGCATTTGCTAAATTTACACTTCTTTCGCATCTTCCACTGAAGCACACAGTTGCTCATGTTTTCAAACGGTTCTCCAAAGTTTTAAATTCTCCAGCTCTGAAATATTTTCTCGTTTACAGGAGAGAATTTATAGCAGCAGCAGCAGAGGAGCAATGGGACTGTACTGCTAAATTGACCCATGTCCTTCCTTACAGATCTCGTATGAGGATGTGGATCGCCTGAAAGGATTAGCTGTGATTGAGAACATGAGGGTGCCACACTTTCTGCAAGACCATGCCCGGTACATGGAACACTTGAAAAAGATCATGGAAGTCAATGAGCTGACTGACGAGGAGCTCCAGGATCTCATAAATTAACAGTATTAGACATCCATTCACTTACTGTGTGAGGATGTAGAACTAGACTTCCCAGAGCTTGCAAAAAGGGACTTATGAGGAATGGGAGGGAAGAGTGGCCGGAATATGTGGAATTCAGAAAAAACCCCTTTATGTCCTTTTGCATTGTGATTGTATACTGATTATTTTTTAAAGGGATTGTGCATTTTTGTAAAATTTGGCTTAGAAATTCCTCTCCAGTGGTCTGTCCAATCATCTACTCTGTTTTGTATGCTTGGTATAGTGCTCTGTGCTGTCTCTTGTAATATATTGCCTTTTCCCACCCAGGTTTAGAGGTGGAGGAAAGGAGACAGAAATTCCCGTTAGTTCACTTTTGTTTGCCTTATCTTTGCTCATAGTTGTCACGGTTCATAGCAATAGAACTGCTGTAGATTATGCTGCATTGCTGTCTGCATAACTTTACCATTTAGTCATCATTGCAATGAAAACAGAAAGTTTAAGAACAGTGCACAGAAGCAGGTCTTTGTGCCGTGGGGTCGAAGTCTGTAACATTACAAAACGTTTCAGGGTTTTGGTTTTTTTTTTAGTGAGAGGATTAGTGTTTAAAAAAAGAGAAAAGGTAGGTGATGCTGTTTTAATGATTGTAAGCGGGTAGCAAAGCTTTCCCCTTCATCCCCTCAGAAAGTTACACTGTTCTACATCTTTATATGTATAATAGATGTTTCAGGAAGCTGAATTCTGGGAAGGGCCTCCCTCCTTTGAGGACAAGCATAGCATATCTAGGAAGTTCAGCATGGCAGTGTTTGGGAAGGAAGATCGAGCAAAACTGTGATTTCATGACCTATGGTTCTAAATAAATTCAGGAACACAGGGCCACAATCCAGCACAACAGGCAATACTCACTTCTTCTTTGGATCACCTGAGCCTACAGGTGATCCAGGTAATCACATTTTTGAGCAGTACCCCCACACTACAGCAAGCTTGAGCTTGCAGAGCTCATTTCAGAAACAAGATATGACTGGGGGAGAGAAGACAACTCTCAAGTGCCCTATTCCTGTGTTCCAACAGAAGTGCTGCACCACTCTGAAGCAACTTTACCTCTGTTTTAACTGCTGGTGCTATATCCAGGACCAAGGAAAGAAAGCTCCTTACAGCAAAGAGCTTTCTCTAGTCACACGATGAATAACTTAGATGATGCAGGAGCACTTACTACATAAGCTACATTTTCTGATTGTGGAGTATTATGGAATTGGTGAGGCAAAGTATATAAGTATTCTGACAAAGGGTTTTGTTTTAATAGAGAGAAATTTACAAGGGCTCCTCTGAGCTCCTGGGAAACAGCTGTGGTCAGAGAGCCTGGGCAGAAACTAGTGGGAGCCTTGGACAGGGCTTCTGCCCATTCTTACCCTGCTGCTTTTGCCCATTGGTAACAGGCCTGGCAGGGAATAAGGTGAGTAGATGGAGCCAAGGTTTCCTCCACACCACATTTCCGTGGACCTGAGCCACAGTATCCCTCTCCTCTTATCCTGTTCTTTAATGTAACAAATGCAATAACTCTCCCACCTTGTTTTATACCAGGACATTACAGTAAAATCTTTATACCAGGACATTACAGTAAAATCTTGAGAACATGTTTTCTGATCCATAGGGAAATGTGTGAGGAAAAGGTGACGGTTGGCTAAGAGGTCTGAAGGTTTATGAATAATCCCATAAAAGCAGCTGCCTTTCAGATACTATTGCAGATTGTTTGCAGTGGCTGGCTGACTGCTGCAAAAAAGAAAATGCATTCAACAAGCATAAATTTACTAAATTTAGTTATTTTCAAGGCAGGGACTGAGAACTGCTTGCAGCAGCCTTAATTTTGTGTTGCCAGTATTGTTCAGGAGCTGAAAGCCATTCAGCCTCTGTATGCTGTTTTCTCTCCTTTCCTCCTTCAGGCTCCCTGGTTTGATCACTGGTGACTTTGCCTGCCCAGCTTTGTTTTAGAGCTGTGCAGAGCAGGCACGGTGTTGCAGCAGCCTGACAGGAACCATTTGCAGTCAGCCCTGCACACGTGCTCCAAGTTTTGGCTCCTTTGCCAGAAACAGCAAGAAAGCCATGTACAACTGAAGTCAAGCCAAAGATTACAGTGAAAAGCTGTCTTTGGAGTAAACTGGGCAGAGATTATTTGAGCTACACCATGGAAAAATCTGGCTCGCCCTGGGGCAAAAGGGACAGTCCTTTAAGAAAGGAACCATTTTGAACTGATTTTATTCTGACAGGAGGGATCCCTGCCTTTCTCCCATGACTTTTACACAAGCAAAGTGGTTTTCCTCCTCCCACAGTAGTAGCATCTTGTAAACTAAGTGCACATGCATAATGTGTCCTCAAAACCAAGAGGCTGTGCTAGTCACACTTTTGCCACAAAATGCCATACCTGCAGGACTGACTCTTTTACCACTCTGTAGCCCTAAACACTACTACAGGCCTCTTTGCTTTACTTGAAGACCTGCATCACCTTTTTTGCAAAGCAGTAGGTGCCATTAAACTTCCATTCTTCATTGTTCTAGAAATTTGCCTGGTGCAAAGTGTGGAGTCTGGAAGTGGTCAGTATCAATATGTAGCAATAGGCGAAGCTGTCAGCTTCTGGTTTTGGCATCATGTCATTCCTCCTTTGTAAAAGTGTTTCAAATTTTGAAGTGTAGCTTTTGTAAATTTTCCTGAATTTTTGTTTTTCACTGTGAAGAGGCTGGTTACTGAGTTGTGATTCTGAAGTCTATGACAGAGTGTGTGGACAGCAGTGGTGAGCAGCAGTGAGCTGATGTCACTGCACAGTTTCATGGTGTCAGTGCTGTGTTGGCAGCCTTTTCTGGCTGTCTGGCTTGGTTGCTTTGGTGTGTATCTATGTCTTGCTATGTTATTCCTATACAGGAATTGGAAAAGCCTCCCCATTTCACCAGACCAATTTTGAAAGGCATTTTATACAACTTTTACAAATAAAGACAAAATAATGACAGAGATGGGAGTCCTGAAGTGTTACATCATGTTGTGTCAGAGGGTTACTCTCCAGTGGCCTCAACTCTACAGCAACCTGGACATCCTATGTTGTGTGTGGAAGAGGTGCCTTTCTGACTCTTCTTCAAAAACATCACTTAGGGTTGGAGTCACAAAGGGTCTGTTGAAGTCTTACACTGGGTATGGCTCTCCCTGCTCAGTCAGAAGGCCTGGCTGCTCATGAGGAAATTATCTTCCTATTTTCTAGGATATGGTCTGAGGCAGCTTTGGAGCCTCTTTGCTGCAATGAAATTCTCAGCACCATCCATGTGGGAAATGGCAACTCCAAATGCTCCACTTTAACACTTTGATCTACCCCCCAACCCCCCCCCCATCCCTGCTTCTTCATTCCAGCGCTTCCCATCCCCTCTCACATTATAAAATGTGCTTACTTATCTCCAGGGAATCCTGTCATCTCCTTATGGCTCAGCTCCCTTCATGTGTAAGGAAGGATAACATTCAAGGGTTGTGGGTTCTTTTTAATGGAAATATTTTTAAAGTCAATTGCTAATTTTCCTTGCAAGACTGCTAAGTATTATCACACCATATTCCCTTTCCCTTGCTAGAATGTTTGGAAAACACGGCCTGAAATCTGTTGCCTTCAAAGGCTCCCAAGCCACCACTGTTCTCCCTTGCCCCATGCATCCCAGACACCCCTTGCACAGCATCAGTAGGGTCAAACACAGCACTCAGCCATCACTGGCGGGTGTATTTCAGTACTGAATAAATCTCACATTTGTTACAGGTGGTCTGCAGGACCAGTGCAGCTCTGAAGTTTTTTTTGCAGCTCAAGTGCCAGGCTTGTGAAGCTGGATGCCCTGCCAGCAGTTTGAGAAGCAACTTAAGCACCAAGGTCCTCTGAAAGAAGGGAAAGATGGAAATCATTTATGCTGGAAACTGGGATGGAAATCTGATGACCCATGAGTCAGAGTAGAAGTTAAGAGACACCTTGTCTAAGCCAAGAGAAAGGCAAAAGGAAACAGCTGGAACAATTCTTTTGTCTGGGTTTGTTTTGGGGAGTTTTTTTTAATTTATTTTTTTGGTTTGTTCAGTTTGGGTTTTTTTAAGGGAATATTCATTTAAAAGTGTCTTAATTACTTCCATAATGTCTTAACACAAAATTAAGTTAGAGGGTGTTTTTCAGTATGCCGTTTAAAATGAGCATATGAGATACAGAAGGGAGAATCTATTTTAGCTTTGATGAACAATTAGAGACTTCTCACAGTCTATATTAAATCCAGAAAATCTGGATATTGAATTTAAAACCCTTTTATTTACATTGATGCCATTGCAGAAAGATGTCATCAGGATTACCTTGCAAGGCATATCCTTACCCTTCCCATTAAAGTGGTCCAAATTAATTTTTTATGCTGCTGCTGCTGAAATGCTTTGTTATCATCCCCAACCACACCGTGCCGCTGAGGCACTTTAAACATCTTTTTTTGAAGTATCTATGGACAAGCAGGGTGAAGTACAGCATTATTTCAGCTCTTTAGGAGAAGGAAGTGAAGAAACTGAGGCTGAAGTTGGAACTGCACTGGCCATAGCATGAAGAAGGAAAGAGCAGGGGTAGAGAGCCCACAAATAGGGCGCTCATGAGTAAGCAGGGTTGAATTGTATAGACGTGGATTTGAAAAGAAAAAATTCCTGAAAAAAAAAATCCTAAAAAAGTTGGTGGTGGGAGAAATGTAGATGGTGGCACAGGAGGGGCTGGCATGAAGCCACAGTACTCCTGCCATCCCCCAGGGTCAGAGTGGGATGGACGCCTCCCTGCAGGCACCTTCTCCACTGGATCTGTGCAATTCCACTTCACAGCTACTCCAGTACAGCAGAGCTGGGCTCATGTCCCATGCTCTGAAAAGGACACTTGGAGGGTCTCACATTTATACTTCAGGGCCCAATTTCCATCTGTGGCACCTGAGACCTGTCAGGCTGTTTTCTCCAGCTTACTGGCTTGTTTCTGTCTTGTCTGACTTTTGTCTTGGTCTCTAGCACTCATCCATCAGGCTGCTTTTTTTTAATCCAAGTCCTTCACATTCTGTTTTATCTAAGGAATATATTCACTACAATATCATGCATCTCTGAGCCTAGAAGGTAAGTTCACTCCCGCCCACCAAAAAATCCACAGGTGATCTGTAAGTCAACCCAACCTCTTCTTCCTCTCCTCCTAGCAGTATTTTAAAGCTAAGCTCTCCTCTTTTTTTGATCTTCCTATATAGTTTTCAGCCAAGAGACTTCTCCAGGCATGGGCAAGATATGTCACCAGACACACAGGACCACATGGAGAAGCCTCCAGTGGCGATTCACTCCTCCATCTGTTGTCTCATCTCTGTCCTTCCTCATTTCTCAGTTTCTCTTGTCCACGTTCCTCCAGCTCCCAGCACTCTTGGTCAGTAAAAGGAACAATAGCTGTACAGTTGAAGGAATCAACTTGAAGTTCCCCTAAAGGAGGGTGTGCAAGGGTACTGAGGTGCCTTTGGCACCTTGCCAGGCACATATGAGTGACCTTTGTGGGAGCCTGCTGAGAACTTCAGGCAATAAAGAATGGGGGAAGGTAAATTGACCACTCAGCTGCAAGGCAGCCTCTCTTGTCTACAGATACAGAAGTAAGGAGGTCTGAAAGAAGAGCTTCCCTGAAAGCCACTCCCTAAAATCTGGTGGGAAAGTGCTCTGAGACCCTGGTGCTCCTTGTGTTTTACCTAAAATTTGAGCAATGTTGCAGTTCAGGTCTGTGCACATTCCATTTTTTCCTGTTTTAAATGAGGTCTTTCACACAGCTGATAAAGAGAAATTTGGACATCCCTCAGGCTGGGAACATCTCATTGTGCAGGGTTATGGGATGGCCAAAAGGGTGGGTCATCAAAGGGTCATCCAGCAACATATTTCCTAAGTATACACCTAACCTGTAGGTACTTCAGAATAAATCCTTTTAGCGACTTCAATTTTACAAAGGAGCTTTTTTACCTACAGATACGGAGGTAAAAATTGTTTAAGGCTTAAAACCCTAAAAAACAGCTAAGCAGACAAGGGCTCAAGACCACAATTGTGGTCTTGTCCTGCTCTGTGGAATGTGGGAAGCAACCCAGAACTGCGGAGTGGTGACAGTGAGAGCTGTGCAGTCTGCTGGCATGGCCCTCCAGTCACCCTGAGAGCACAGAAACCTGCTGCTGCATCTCTTCTGGGCATGAAAAAAGCTGCTGCAGGCTGTTTCCCACAAGAGCCCTGATTCACAGTCAGTGTGACTCCTCGCACGGGGAAGAACTTTGCTTAAGAAAAACAAAGAACATAAACCTCCTCTAAAGTTTTTCCCATCTAGAAATTCTGTACAAAAGTGTCAAAGTCAGTGGCCAGGAAAGGCCTGCACGCCTTTGCCTTGCTTCCTGCAGCGAAGGAAAAGCTCATAACCTAAATATGGGACATTTCCACCTAATTTCTGAGTGCTTAAACTGATGACCTGACATGCTCCCAGCAAACAGCAGCTGCTGACCCGGGAGCTCTGTTTACCCTCGCATCTGGCTCCTGCCCATGGCCAGTATGCTACATCAAGACACCAGGTTTAAAAGCAAACATCAACTCGATGTCAGAAAGCAGCTTTTAGATGTCTAGGAAAACCTTGAAGTCCCCTGGACTGACCCTTTTCTGTCATCTTCTAGGAACACTGAGGACTGACTCCCCTTAGGGTGTAAGAGTGCCAAGACCAAGGCTGATCAGCTTGTACAGTCAAGCCTCCACTCCTGCATGCTGCATCAGGACTTATCAACCCACTGCTGCCACAACCTGGCTCCTGAAATTCATCTCCAGGACAGTTATTTCCTTGTGTTTGCTTCTCAGAGGTTTTTAGCAACTCTCCAAACCCTTCTATATCACACCTCCTTTTTCAGATGGCTTGCAGCACTACAGTGCAACAACACTGCAAAACAAGTGACCAAATGGACATTTGCCAACTAAGTTATTTTCAAAAGCCCACGGGACAAAGCAGAGGCAAATGGGTCAGAGCAAATAAGAAAGGAGAATAATTTGGCTGAGAATAATTTAAAAGCTTTCATTGTGAGGAGCAAAGGGGGCAAATGCTAGATATGGCCCCCTCAGCCTTGGTGAGCTGGGTGCTGCTTTAAGCATTTTCCAGAAGATGCTAAAAGGTAGAAACTTAAATGTTTTCTTCCAGGAGCCGCCCCTCCTGCCAGAGGGAGGAGTGAGCTTCCTGCAGAAGCCACCACAGCAAGGTCTCACCAGCCACAGCCACCACAGGGACCATGTGCTGTGTATCAGCTGTCACCATGTCCCCTGGCCAGGCGAGGTCAGAGGCTGGTACATGTCAGCAGGAGACAGGAGGCAGCACTTTGCTGTAAGGGAGTGGCCAAGGCTCCATGTGCAGTGGGCAGGGAAGAGTTTTATCAGCCTTCAGTGTGCACAGGTATAAATGGTCTTACATAAAAATAAACCTGGACCAAATCAGTCTCTAGCCATTGGTGACATTACTAATGAAGCAGGACCCTGCCTCACAAAATTTGGGCTCCTGAGGGGACCCTAAGATGTGTAAGGTGTATCCATCCTTCTGTAAGAATGGCTCACTGCTTCTGTAGCCCCTCCTTAGTTGCTGCCTTCCCTGGCATTGCCTGAGCACTAAAGCCACAGCCAGCTGGGCCAGCAGAGCTTCCATTAGGAGCATCTTGAAATAAAATTGCTATTCAGGTTTGCTCCCACAGGGGCTGGAGTAACACAGCCACCACTTAGGCTTCTGAACAACTACAGCACAACAGATGTTCTTGGGAACTTCAAGATTCAACAGACTCACAACCACCTCATCCTTCTCCAGGGTTGTCAGAAAAAAAGCAAACTTTTTAAAACCAGTGAGACCACAGTGAGGCACTGCTGATTGCCAGCATGAAGTAACAAGGCACATACCTCATACAGATGCTCCACAGAAGGCAGAATTCCACCTGTAGGTATCCAATTCCTCCATCTCATCCCAAGGCATCTTTTTATCCACCAAGTAATCACCTTTCCAGAGCTCTCCACTGGGCTGAGGAATCTCTGGGCTACAGACCAGCCTCATTAACTTTCCCTACAGCTCACACATAAGTTATGAAGGGGGCTTAGCTCATTTCCCACACTGGCAGCCCATGTTAACTCATGAGGCAAAGCAAGGGCCCCTGCAGCACCTGTGAGCACTATCACCTGCTCAGGAGGCTGCAGGTGCTTCTCTAGGCTTTGGTGCCTCTGCACTTATTTACACCCATAGCAGAATAAATGGAATCTGGCCTTTCCAAGTTTTATTTCTAGAGCTATAAAATAATTTCAGCCTCCAAACATATTTATAGCAAGGAAACACTAGCTGGTACCAGAGAGTGAGTGTGTTTTTGTGAATTTTACTGCCTCTCACCTCATGTAATATTCATTTGACTAAGGCAACTCTATTGCATCTTTGCCTATATTTTGCAGTTATCCAGTGACAGTTTCTTGGGGAATCTGGCACTGCTCAAATTAAAAGAGGGCAGCAAAATTGTGCCTGATTGAAAAGGACAAAGTTGCAGCAAGGATCAAGAATGAAAGCTGGAGCCAAGGTCTTCGGCTAGTTTCTTTAATGACCAGAGATAAGTTGCCTGCACCTTCCATTTTCAACAGTGAATGTTGAGCAACTAAAGGTATGTTTTTGGTCTGATGTTCTGAGTTCGTAGTCATTCACTCAACCTCTTCAAGCATCCTTGAAATCTCCCTCAGTCTGAGAGTCACTCCCAGGCTATGCCACCTTTTCTGGGTTTAGTTTTGCATACAGACAGAAAAGTTGTTCAACTGTGTGTTTGCATGGGAATTTATTTAGTTGTTGAGAAATTAGTTATTATTGAGTCATTAGAAATGAGGTGATATCTCAGAAAGTTAAAGTAATAAAAATACTGCAAGAATATTTTACTGTTTTGCTCTAAAACCCTCAGTTACAGCATCTCCTTTGGTGTGGTACTGCTGTCAAGAGTAGTGAGCCATGCCAGAGAACTTTCCTTCCTTCCCAGCAGCAAAATGTGTGGTCATCTGCAGCCCAGAGCAGCAGGCACTGGGTTGGGGGCAGCTCAGCACCTTTCACACTCAGCCTATTTCTTTTGCAGATGCTGAAGTGCTGATATGTTTCCCTTCTAGGTCACTGGTTATTAATTGCTGCATGAAAAATCTCATGTAGGTGGCAAATTCAATGCTCCATTCTGAGCCAGAGTGCTGACTGAAGTGCCCCCACCCAGGACATGCACAGAACCCAAATCCCCTTGGAAGCAGCCCCCATCCCTGCCATGGGCACGATGACCACACACTGTATTAGGTCCCCCTGTTGTGGTGAGGGAGTGAACCAGGCTTATGCAGCAGTGAGGCTCAGGAAAAGGATGCATAACTGCCTGGTCTGCCAGAGGGAGAAACTGAAATCCCCTGAAAAAGTCAATGGGCAGAGGTCAGTGCATCACGTGGGCCAGTCCCTGCAGGGATCACATGAATATGGGCTCATCTACAGACTTCCAACTCCTAGACAAAGACCCATGGCTACATCTCACTGATGCCAGCTGCAGGCCCAGAGGACAAGGGCTGTTCCTGTGAGATCCTCAACAGGAAGCAAGGCAAAGGGCACTAGAGAAGTGGACCTGGCCATGCAGAGGGACAATTAGGTGCTTTCCCAGCTCCTGAAAACTATTGCACAGGAAGAAAACCCAATGCTGAATGTTGCACCAAAGAAAAAGACAAAGTCAATTTCCAGGAAGCTATTCTGGGGCAAAATTACCCTGCTAGGAGCATAAGGAAGAAGGAAAGAAAGCATGGGGCTGCGGAGGAGCAGAGTCTCTCCAGGCTGGGGCAGAGGCACCACTCAGGTCTCACTGCAGGTCACATAGGGACCAGCTCCAGCAGCTTTTGCAAGTGTTGAATGGCATTTGAGACTTGCCAAGAATGTTCACCATGTCTCTCTTTTTGGGCCCTCTCTTATTACCTCAATTTACAAGCAGGCAAAGGAAAGTAACCATTGCCTGCCCTTCCCCCTCCCAGCAAAACTCTGTTCAGCTGCATTTTAGCAAAGAGCTTTTCCAGTATTAAAAGTACACTTTATTTTCTGTACAATTCTCATCCAAATCTCCAGGTGTGGAAATGTCCACTGCGTCCCTGGAAAAAGTTGCAGATTGTTCTGCTGCCATGAGACTCCATCCAGAACTGTCCAGGAGGGGCACAGAGCCAGAACCACCAAAATCAAGTGCTGATGCTTTCTATGTGCAGGGAGGAGAGCAGGAAGGGGAGGGAGGGGAAGGCAGTCCTGCTCTGCCGTGGACTCGTGAGTGACCAGAGCCTTCTCTGGGTGGCAGAAGAGGCACCCTCAACTTCACGTCATCGTTCGTGCTTAGTGTGGGAGTCGTTGCGTTCCACCGTCACCCCGTTCCCGTTCCGCGTCACCTCCTTCCTGTTCCAGTCCTTTTCCAGGTAAAATTCAGCGAGCACGGGGCAGTGCTCTGAAGCCACCCCACCCCAGGACCAGTTATCGGGGATCCATGGGTTTGTAAGCCCTTCTCGCACGACAGCCCAGTGGCCTGCATCAAAGAGAATCACAGGGAAAACGTTAAGTGACATTGCCCAAAGAGGACATACGAGGCTAACCTAACTAAAGGTTACACGACTTCACTCGAGCAACTCTACCTGTGAAAACCTTTTTCAAGCTCCGACTGATCCAGATGTTATCCAGAGACTTGGACCCTTGTGGGTTCTTTGTGCTGATGTTGGTGAAGGTGCTGGAAGGAACCAGGTGGTGAAACTTCTCCTTCCTCAGGATGTCATGGTCGCTGCTGTCTGGGGCCTGGTTAAAATCTCCAAGGATTATTACATCTTTTTCTCCTAGAAAACAGGAAAAATAGAAAAGAATTGGAGCAATGGACATCCATCACTCAAGTGCAAGAGGATTAGGGGAAAGAGGAAAACTGCAAATACTGAATAAACAAAGTGATTGTATTCTGAACTCCTGATAGAAATGCTGTTTAAAGCCTTTTTCACTGACTATTTATTCATGGCCATTCCTCTTAATGATAATAAAACCAGCCAGTACACATTCGAAGCTTGTTTTTAAATACCATCTCATTTATTATAGAGTCATAGAATCATAGAAAATGCTAAGTTGGGGCTCATAAGGGTCATCAATTCCTGGTCCTGCACAAGACACCCCAAAAGTCACACCATGAACGTGAGAGCATTGTCCAAATATTTCTTGAACTCAGGCAGGCTTTGTGCTGTGATCACTTCTCTGGAGAGCCTGTCCCCAGCCACTCTCTGGGTGAGGAACTTCTTCCTAATACCCAACCTAAACATCCTCTGAACTCAGCTTCAGGCCATTCCCTCAGGTCCTGTCACTGGGCACAGAAGTGAAGAGATCAGTACCTGCCCCTCCTCTTCCCCTCTTGAGGAAGTTCAAGATCACAATGAGATCTCTCCTCAGACTCCTCTCCTCCAGGCTGAACAGACCAAGTGATCTCAGCTGCTCCTCAGACAACTTCGCCTCAAGGCCCTTCACCATCCTCATGGCCCTCCTCTGGACATTCTCTAACAGCTTAATGTCTTTCTTATATTGAAAGACGCTCCAAAACTGCCCCCAGCACCAAAGTGAGCCCACCCCAGTGCAGAGCAGAGTGGGACAATCCCCTCCCTAGCCCGGCTGGAGATGCTGTGCCTGACACCCCTCAGGACATGGGTGGCCCTCCTGGCTGCCAGGGCACTGCTGACTCATGTTGAACTTGCCATCGACCAGGACCCCCAGGTCTTTTTTCCACAGGGCTGCTCTTCAGCCTCTCATTCCCCAGTCTGTGCACACAACCAGGGTTGCCCTGTCCCAGGTGCATAATCCAGAAGTTGCCCTTATTAATCTTCATATGGTTGGTGATTTTCCATCTCTCTAGTTTGTTGAGGTCTCTCTGCAGAACCTGTCGGCCCTCAAGGGAGTTGACAGCTCCTCACAATGTAGTGTTGTTTTCAAACTTAGTATTCCTTCAAGTCCCATGGCCATTACTGAAGATGTTGAAGAGAACTGGGCCAAGGATGGAGCCCTGCAGAACCCCACTAGTGACTGGATGCCAGCCTGATGTCACCACATTCACTGTAATTTTTTGGGTCTGATCTGTGACCTGGTTGCTCACCCATCATGTAACATGGTTATCCAGCTGTGTGCTGGATCTTTTGTCCAGAAGGATACTGTGAGAGACAGTATCGACCTCTTTACTGAAGCCCAAAGATTGGTGCCTTTTCTTTGTTACTCCCTGCTAGTGACAAACTCGAAGACAAGCAATTTTAGTCTCAGAGGTTTTTAGAAGTCTGTGCCTTTGTAATCTTTTTTTTGTTTTGTTTTTCTGCAAGAAATATTGAAATATCTTCTGGCTTTAACTTATGTGGACATTTTTTTTTTAAATATTTTCTTTAAGAGTTAAGAACACTTTTGTGAGGAACCCAGGAAGATGCAGCCTTATGCTGGTATACACCACACTGCCGAAAGCGCAGTGCTCATTCTAACCTCTGCTTTAAAAATCCCAAGGAATAGGATCAAGGAGCAGTCTGCAAGCCTGATGGCAGAAGATGAGTTGAGAAACCACACGGACACTCCCTGACTACCCCAACTTTCTTTTGCCTGGCTGACTGAAGGAATACTGCTCAACTTGGAACAGAAAACGACTTCAGTTACGTTTTGTTTCCGACCCTCATGAGGGAGAATAGAAACTCCAGACCCTAATTTCAGATCCACAATGTGTGCTCTCCTAGCCCCACAGATGTGGAAGCAGACATCCCACCCGTGCCCTGGGATAAGATGACAAAGCACACGCCTCCATGCCCATCTCAAACCACTGCCAGAAATGTCTGACAAGACAACTGAAGAATGGTGACAGCTGACCAGAGATGCTTCCATGTCACTGCCTGCCACTGGAGAAGGTTGAAGGAGGCACAAATGCACACAAAAAAAATTATCCCAAAGCTGACTTCAGAGGAGAGATCTATGAAGAGCCTACAAGCTTTTTCTTTCCTGGGATTGAAGTGTGAGAGGGGATGGGGTGGACAGACTTTCTCTACCCTACTCAGTGCTCTGGATAAACCTCCTCGTTTTTTGCTGTTGCTGTAGAAGTCGCTATCCAGGAGAGGGAGCACAAGCTCAACAAAATCTATTCCACTCCTGTCTTGCAGTGCAGGAAAGATTAATCGGGAAAGGGCAAGAGAGCAAGCGAGATTGAGGGCATATGGCTTACAAATACTTCAAAACATGGTGCTTGCTAAGATGCAGAGTAGTAATGAATAGCTAGTGAAAATATTTGTGATTTCTTTACCCTATGTAAGTCACAAATCATATTGTAAATAACATTAAGTTTAAATATTATTCTATAACGCATTCATTACAGCAGTCTTCCCACCTTTGAAGGAAAAAAAAAACCCACCTGAATCTGAACCTGAGTTACTTTAAACTCCATCAGACCCCAAAAGAAAAATCAGTCCTTGTCTAATGAGATGACTGTGCCTGCTGTGAGCTGGTGGTTGTGCATGCATCTCATGACAAAGATCTGTTGCAAGATCTCTTGCTTGGCAGGACCAGGAAGCCTGAAATGTAACTTTGGTCCTTCAGTGCTAACACTTGCTCAATGGCCCAGGCAGCACTTGGCTCCTTCCGTGCTTTCATCTCCATCCTATATGGGAAAAGGCCATTACAGAAAGCTCTGGAGCACATCCTTGGTGTGACAAAATGACAGACAGGCCAGGACCTTCACAGCAGTACCTCGATTATGCACAAAATCTATCCTATTCTATCCTAAACTACTCATGCTTCTTTTAGCAAATCTTCAAGACTACGTCCCTTACATGAAAAATCTATGAAAAAAGCCCACCATACTTACAAGTGAAAATTTTAACTGACTGAAAATTTTAATTTTCTATTCTGGAGAGGTTAGAAATATCAGAGGATAAAAGACCCAGCACTAGGATGCATGCTTGGAAGGAGGTAAGAAGTCAGCTTGCAGCTGACTGCCCAGGGAAGGAATCACTCTATTCTTCACCCATTTAAAATTTTCATGCAGAATAACTAAGCATAAAATCATAACAAAGTGTAAAGTTGACAGACAGCATAGGCTGGAGCATGTTAAAGAAGCTGAAACCCCATTTGCCATTGGAGAGAGAAGGGAGTGCTTTTGGTTCCCCTCTGACATGAGCCTCTGAGGCTCCTCAGACTGCAAAAGATTGGGGAATACATCAGGCAGCCCTGTGCTAAGCAAGGAAGTGCAAGCAGCCAGTTTTCTAGACAACCACCAAGTTCACTTCCACTTTGTCCTGGCTCACTCTCAGCCCTACTCCTACCCCTGCCAGCTCCTGCAACAACATCATTGCACACCAGCACTGCAGTTCCGTGTCTTGTCTGCCTCCCAAGACCCTGACAGACATCCAGCCATGAGAGGGAAGGAAGTGAACCCGCCTGGATCCTCCCGAGTGTGCGACTCTGTCTAACTGGACACTCCTGGTCTCTCAGCAGAGGTAGGGAGCAGAGCTGCCCACAGCAGCTGCAGCTCTCAGGAGTCTCACGGAGGAGCTCCAATGGCTCTCAGCCAAACTTAGCAAAAGTTCTGGACAAAATAATGCTTGCTCATAATGAGGGATGATAACTGATAAAAAACTGCAATCATGATGCCCACAGTTACAATCAGATGGAGAGAAAAATAGAAAATTAAGACAATGCTACTGGTACTGTGCTGTGATTTTCCTCATTTGAAGGACTGGCAAGGCTTGATTCTGCTCCTCAGGAGCCAGAGGCTCCTCAGCCAATGCAATCTGGTCCTCCTCCTCCTCCAACAGACAGAGCAGCAGGAGTTCTCTTAACAGCCAATCTTCTGCTGCAAAGGTCCCTGACACAGACTGTACTGTCCACAAGGACCCAGAGCCTCCATCTGTTGGGACGTGGTGGCATAAAGCCCACAGCAGCCAGGCACGTGCCCTGTTCATGACCTCTCAGCAGTGCTCCCACACACATTCACACCCTCTGGGCCCAAAGCAACCATGCCCTTGTCAATGGAGAACTCCTCAGGTGAAAAAATAAGTCTGGTCTGTTTGCAAAGGCCTCTTCAAATTCACTAAAGCGCCGGTGAATTTTAGCAGTGCCTGCAGGTGGCTCTTGGCCAGCAAAGCAAAGCAGAACCCTAACTCAGCCCTCTGCTGCAGTGGCTGAGCTCTGGTGTGCCAAGGCAATCAGCTGAGGGACTGACAGTGCCTGCAGAAGGTCTGCAGTGTTGAAATCTGCCTCTCTGCAGGAACTGGGAAATCTTCCTTTGCTTCCCCCTTCAAGGGGACATCTGTAGGACACACTTCCTGCCATGCCCCTTACCATGCCCCAGCTGATTTCCCTCATGAATTAAACAGACTCTTAAGTGCTCAAATCCTTCCTGGACAGAGTGATAAACATAAGATGAGAAGGATGTGATGTTACATTGGATGCTAAGAAGTCTTCTCAGAAGTCTTGTAAGCCCAGTGCCTGATGCATGGGTACCCATGGAAGGTGGCCAAGCCATATGGGAGAAGACATCACAGAATGGCAGAATGGTTTGTGTTGGAAGGGACCTTTAAAGATCATCTAGTCCAAACCCCCTGCCATGGGCAGGGACACCTCCCACTAGACCAGGTCGTTCAAAGCCCCATCCAACTTGGCCTTGAATACTGCAAAGGAGGAGCATCCACAGCTGATCTGGGCAACTTGCGCTTCACCACTCTCATAATCAAGAATTTCTTCCTAATATCTAATCTAAACCTACCCTCTTTCAGTTTAAGACCATTCCCCCTTGTTCCATTACTATATGCCCTCCTAAAAAGTCCCTCTACAGCTCTCTCATAGACTCCTTTCAGACACTGGAAGACTGCTGTAAAATACTCCCTAAGTCTTTTCTTCAGATTGAACAACCCCAGATACCTCAGTCTTTCTTCACAGGAGAAGAAAGTTCTAGCCCTCTGATCATCTTCACAGCCCTTCTGTGGACTTGGTCCAACAGGTCCATGTCTTTCCTATGTTGGGGATCCCAGAGCTGGATGCAGCTCTCCAGGTGGGGTCACATGGGAGCAGATTAGAGAGACAGAATCCGCTCCCTCGCGCTGCTGGCCACGCTGCTTTGGATGCAGCCCAGGATGAGGATGACTTTCTGGGCTGCAAGTGCACATGGCTGGGTCATGTCCAGCTACTCATCCACCAGCACCTGCAAGCTCTTCTCCTCAGGACTCTCTCAATCCACCCAGCACCCTGGTCCCTGGGTCCAGCCGCTACCAGGACATCCAAAATAACACCTGTGTGCTGCCCATGGTCACCACACTGGAGAAAACAGGTGGAGTTCTTGAGAGAAGACAGAAGAGCTGCTGCACAGAGTTAGCTATGAGCAGCCAACAGCTACTGCATCTCTCCAGTACTGATGAAAGGAAAAAAAGAGAGGGAAAAAGGAACCAGGACCCACCAATGTAATGAGAGAAATATGGGGATACCATACCCTGCATTAAGAGAGACTATGAATAGTAAACAATGGTCCTCAAATGCTCACATGCCTCTTAGTAAGAATAAAAGACAATAGAACAGGCACCTGTTAGCAAAATGGGAACAGAAACTTAAATTTACCACAGTACCCACAGACAAATCAGTTCTTACCGCCCATATTTTGTGGGCTAATTTGGAAGAAATGGAAGGATGGTGGTAATTTTAAGCATGAAATTCATTTTGGCAGGGTAATTCAGTACTTCAAAGTCACATGTGTGCACTACCATTTCCTTAGGAGACCACACCTGCATCCCATAAGTTTGGAGGAATCTGAATTTCTTCTTTTGTGAAAGACTAAGCCAAGAACAAGCATGCTCCAGTAATGTGCCTGCCATATGAAAATTAAAACATGAAATAAAGAGAACACCAACAGTCTAAATTTAGATGCAGTGGAAGTGCAGTTCAGTTGACTTCAGAAGAGCTACACATTTATCCCATGTTTGAGTTCAGCCTTTGGGGATTAAATAAATGATCCTTTTGTTTACCTTCATACTTTCCAATTTTGAAGTACGTGGACAAATACTTAAATCAGTAGCACTTAAAATAGCACAATAACAATAGAACATGCAGAAAAACTGCAAATACCTCTTGAGTTATACAAGAGGGATATTAACACTTCCAAGTGACCAACCTTGCTGAGCTGGGCCAAGTTGAAAATCATCACGCGAATAACCTTGCAACCCTTTCACATCTTCCTTAAGCAGTAAACCATGGGCTAGACTTTTTCTGTTCCAATAACAAGATCAGCAACACTTAGAATCTAAACTGCCTTGTTCTGCTTCACAGGAAGTTAAACATAATTTACCAGCTTCAAAGTAAAAAAGTCACAGAAATTAAGTAAAGAATTTCAGCCACCTATTTCATTGCTCAAACTCAGGTCTAAATTCTGGTGTCATTTCATCCTGGTGTAAAGCCAGAGCAACTTACTTGAAATCAACAAAATTATTCTACATATTACATCCAGGTACCAAAGCAGGATTTGGTCTCTTTTCTCATTAGCAGCCATCTCCGAATTTGCATTGGGTTTTCCAAAGAGCTTCCAATTATCCAAAAATTAAATATATTGAACCCATTTCTCTTGGAAGAAAAAAATAATTAAATTGCTCTGATATCAGGTAGGTGTCATTTCCACAAAGCACTTAAAATAGGATCTCAACTCTAGTGACTTTTCTTTCCTTTGGCAGAACTTGCTGTTACAGTAGCATGAAAAGGGAAGGAACTTAATTTGAAAAAATGGTGTCAAAGCCAGTAGGATCTCTTGTGCTATTTGTGTTAGTTAGGAAAGACTGTAAGACAATGAGCAAGGGAAAAGCACATTTGTCACGCTATGCATCACACAAATATGGGCAAAGACAATTGTGAGGCTGATAAGGGTATTTCTGAAATGTTCACCGAGACAAAATTTACTCTTTTAAAAATTCCTTTGAATTAGATAGTGTGCAGGGGATAGCTGGCAGGAAAACCCCTGCCTTACCTTTCAGAGTCTCCTGCAAACTCTGCGCACAGGCTGCCAGTTTGTGGCTGTCGTGGTTCTTCCCGGTGCTCTCTCCTGCGGAGGGTGGCAAGGCCAGGTGAAGGTTAACCACGGTCAGATCATTCATTCCAACCTGGGCAGGCAAGGAGGAAAAATCAATGCCATGCATGTGGGGAATGGAAGGTCACAACACAAAACCACGTGCCAGCTCCCAGAACCTCAGGAGTAAATCTGGGGCAGAAGGACTCACACTGCTGTATGTGTGGTGTGCCTTGGTGTGTCTCAACATGGGGAGGAAGAGGATGGAGGTATTTGCATTTTGCAGCTTTGTTTGCAGTAACCTCATACCCTCTCAGTTCTAGGGAAACTGGTTTGCATTAGCAAACAGCTTCCTTCCACCACAGTTGCAGAAAGAAGTCAGCTGCTTATGAAAATCAGTTTATGCAAAACCAGTTGTTAATAAGCTACAAATAATGTCATGGTCATTACAGGGGCTAATTACTATTGTCTTGTGATTAGCCCCAGCTTGTCACAGAGACTAACCAAGAAACTTAATGTACCTTGAAAGGAGTTGTTGGCGCCCTGCAATCTCCTGTTCACCTTCTGGGAATCACTTAGACCTATTTGTATGATCAATTAATTACTAATACTTTATTTATTAATAAGTATTCACTTAATGCTTCTCTCAAAGCATTACCAGAGATGTCAAGTTCCCTAAACTGGACCCTTTCATCACAGACTGTGTGGAAAAGGGCTCCCTCTGTTCATATGTTTGCTCCAGCACATGCCCAAGAACTGGTTCCAAAAGTGATGATGTTCTTTTAGATAGGCTTCACCCTAGTGAAAAAGCTTTAAAATGGGAACCCTGAAGTGTGACAGCAACACAACATAGGCCAGCCCAAGTCTCACTGGAGCACTGTGCCTTATAAACATACTCATATATATATACGTAAAATCCATCTCCATTCTCCCTGCATTCATCCCTCTTAGTGGCACTGACAAGAATCACGGCCCTGTGGCCTGGCTGCTATTTAGGATCTACTGACCTTCAGGTTCTCAAATACTCCCATGCAGCAGGGTTTGCTCCCACAGGAGAAAGGGAAAGGACTGACTCTGGTGAACTAACACTTGTATTAAGGTGCATTAAGCACCTATCCATAATCAAGCCATGGGACAGTGATGAGAAGGGTCAGAGGCTCACACAAATTTTTATCTGTGAGAAGGCTGTGTCTCTTCTCATTGTAGCCAAATTCCTTTTACTAAAAGTTCTGCAAGGTTGGACTGGCACTGTGGCAGTTACCTTGAAATGTGCAAGATACGGATGAGGATATGAGTGCCTCCCGTTGCCATTAGTCTGTGCAGTCTCCTGAGATGAGGCATCTTTCAGCTCAATGCCAGCTGTTGTATCCCAGAGGAAGCCAGAATATTCAACTCCCTGGAATTAAAAAGGAAAAAGAGAAATGATGGTCACAAGATGGTAAAAACAAAACATTCTGCCAAATGCAGCCCTGTATCCATCTCTCTCTCTCTCTCTCTATCTATCTATATCTATATTTATATCTATATGTCAAATTAAAACCTGCTGGGGGCAGGAAGCCCAATTGGCTGTGCCCAAGCATAAGGGAGAAACAGCTTCCTGGGATATCAGTGGAAGATACAGAGGACTAATAGGCTTCTTCACACCCCTGGCTAAAACTCCCACCAGACGAGGGAGGAATGCTTCCTGGGAAGCTCCACTGACTTCACTGAAGAGTAAGTGTGCCAAGCTGAAACACTCATCACTCTGCTACTCACAGCCCCTCACACCTGCACACTGGCTATTGGACACCCAGTTAATTTCAGCACTGCTCCCATAAAGCCAAGGATTTAATAATCTGTTTCATCTTCTACAGGCAGAGCATGGTCAGGACCACTGCAGGGGTGAAGGATGCTGCCCCTCGTGTGTGTTTGGGCTGATGTGTCCCCATTTCCTCCTACTCCAGGCAAGGCATTGGATACCTCTGAGCGTGGTCAGTAATGAGGTAGTTTGTCACACACATGATTAATTGTCTAACCATGAGTTTGGTGCCCTGAGGTCTCTCTGGGTGACTTCTAGGGCTTGCAGCAGATGATGCTGTGCACAGTTGTTCCTTCTCCCTAGGCTTGACACCATCTCACAGCCTTTTTCCACCCACAAGCTAAAAATATCCTAGCCCCTTCAGTCTCTTAGTGTGAAATCTGGTCTAGACCTCTCAGCCCTGTCAATTTCTCTGTCTCTTTTCCAGCTCGAATGTTTCATGCTCAGCTCCCTGCTCCTTTCAACTCTGCTTCTGTGAGGCTGAATGGGCTTTTTTTTTGATTACCTCATGATGTGGAATTGGCATTTTCAGAAAGCGGTCTACACTGGTCACACCAGCAGCAGTATCTAATTCAAAGACTGTCAGCCTCTTCTCCCATCACCCAGACACCATTTCCCCTGGCATCATTCAAACCCACTTCCCTTGGCAAATCACAGTTAAATCCATTGCAAGGAAGAGTTTTCTCTATTTCAGCTGCAATAAAAAAGTGTTAACTGCTCTGCTGACTTCCCAAGAGCCTTGAAAGGATTAAGGCTGGTTCAAATTCTTTGGGAGCTCCTTTGCTAACTCACCTTTAAAATACTGACAAAATTATTCCACCAGTAAGAAGCCTAAGGTCTAAAAACTGATAGAGGAAAAGATGTGAAAGAATAAAACTGCTGTCAACAGCTGTTGGCTATTTCCAGGCTCCAGACTTTGTATCAACACGGCAGTCAAAAGTAATTGCCTGGTTGAAATGCTCAGAATGTACGGAAGCACAAGTCAGAAGCACCAGCTACCATTTTGTGTTGTTTAGTCCTACAGAGCATCCCAAAACCAGCTCGTGCCAAAGATGCTGCGTTCTTCGGGTTACACTCACTGCATTTGTGTACACAGTGCTCAAACCTGATGGACTCACTAACTAGTCCCAGGAAAAGAAGAGACTTTTTGGCTTACTGAAGCGTTCTACAGCTGAGCCAGATTCCAGTTAAAGCAGCTAAAAGGAAGAGTCAAGTAGATAAAATTTCTATTCTTAGTTTAGCTGCACATTTCTCCCATAATTTTGGGAACCATTCATCCTTATATCCCAGTCCCTAAAACAAGGTGGATGATCATTTTTATTTAGTCACTCTGTAGTCAAAGCTGCCATTGTTATCTTTGGAAGTACAGCTGAAGAAACAACTGACTAAAGACTCTGAATTTAACACAGAAATTCTAAGATATTTATTAATAATTCTTGGTAAAAAAAGAAGAAGTGGAGGGAACAACTTTGACAACTTTGCACAACTATTTAATATTCAGTGTTTTAATGATCTGGCCTAACAAGAGATCCCACAGGAAAACTCCAGCCACAAATAAGAATGTCCTGAAGGGCATTTACATTCTGCACTACAATGACGTGTGAATTGTATTAAACTTTAGACACATTTAGACAATATCTATCTTTCCAGACCCTTCTTGACACTGTGTGTCTGTCTAGCTAGAGTACAATCCTTGTGCTGCTCGGGTGGTGGGTTTTGGTTTATTTGGGTTTATTTTTCCCCTATTCTTGGGTTTTTCTCAGATGGGCAATAAAAGGAGGTGCACCTGCAAAAACATGAGTCCAAAACCAGTGAACGGTGATGCAACCTGATTTGGAAAAGCCAAAATAAAGAAATCTGGATTCTAAACAGCATGGCTATAGGACACAAATGCAGCCACATATTTAGCAGCAACAGTGCTCAGAATAAATCATTCTGGATCAATAGATTGCTGAAGACTGCCCCATGTACCAACAGGCACTACTGGTTATGTGACAGGTCTCAGATCCTGCTCCTACCCACAACAACATCCACACTGCAATTACTGCACCATGAGAACGACTCTGTTCAGCAATAACAGTCTCAAGCTCAAGGAGGGCACTGCTCTGAAAACTCATTAGCACCCCTAAAGGTGAAAAAGAGAGATTTCCCTTGGGAGAAACTGCTTTTGGGCACTGTTAGTGACATCCAGCCCAGTGCAGCTACACTTCAAATATTGTCAAGGGTAGTCAGGTGCAGCTCTCACCACCTTAATAAATCAGTTCCTCCCTGCAGCACACATTTAAACATATATATATATATTCCCAGTGCAGAAGATGCTGCAGGGAAAAGCACAGGGCCACAGGGCAGCACTGTGCAGATTTCAAATGGAGTCCACAATATTTTAAACATCTGTGCTGAGGACTCTAGGGAACACAAAAGGTAAACTCTTCCAGGTGAGCATGGCTCCTCTGGAGGCTCTTCACTCGCAAACTAGGAAAATGGTAGGAAAATGGGAAGCCCTTCCAAATGCCAGGCAGTGCAGCCCCGGGGAGCAAGCTCACAAGCTCAGGTGACTTGCACAAAAAATGTCGAAAGCACTGCAGCCTGCCAGGGGAAAAACTCAGGACTCTTATCTTGTCAAAATGCATGGCTTTTCATCTGTATATCTCTCACTGCTTTTGTCCACCTCCCCCAAATACACACACACCAAATACACACACAAATCTTCCTCCTTACAAGTGTGCCACAATTCTTCCAAAACATAAACTGTACAGTCAAATTAAAAGCTATAGGAACATCACGCTTAAAAAACAAGAAATGCAAACCTTGTCAAAAAATATTTGCAAAAAGTGTTGCCTTAAACATTCAAAATATGTCCTTGGGGAAAAAAAAGCAAAGGCAAAGTTCAGACTTAGGGATTAATGTACCTTGTGTAGCTGGCCTGAGGGTTTTTCGGAAACAACACCCTTCCAACATCCTCTAGGGCCCTTCCACTTGCGGATGTTTGGCAGCGTCGGCTGGTTCAGCTCCATACAAAACTAGAGAGAGAGGAAAGGGGAAAATAATAACATCAGCTTGGAGGGTTTTAAAAAAATTGCAAAATAAAGTGTGTAGTAAACCACTGGTAAGAGGCACAAAGGAGCACAGGCTGTGCTCTCTGCCTTCCCTGAAAGCTTGCAAAGGAGGTGATCTGAGCTACATCCCAGGCTGACTCACCCCCAAACTGGAGATAAATAAAAACTGAAATAACTCAATGCAAATGCTGAAAGTAGAACATTTATCCCTCAGACCCTTTTCCTTTCCTCCAGAGCTACTTGTTTGATTGGAAAGGGGTTTCCTCTGTGCTGCCTCCGAAGATGCTGGCTGCACCATATTCCACCCCTGCCTGGGGCTTCACAAACAGCTGCCGAATCCTGCTGGGGGCAGGAGGCCCCCATAGTGTGGCTGGCCCCACTCCAACAACACAGCAACCTGCACGACATGAGAGGAAGGGTGTGGGCCAAGCTCAGTAGCTGGAGTTTTGGGGTTAAGGCTCCTCTGACTTTACGCCAGGGACACGTGCTTGATTTCCTCCGTGCGTGAAGGAAGCAGCTGCGCACTTGCAGGCAGTTTTAGCACGTCCTTCTCATGCTTCCCAGAGGTGCTTGTCTCCCTGGTCACTGCTGAACAGCCACAGCCCTCAGACACCATTATGTGTCCAAGCACATGGCCAGAGCTGGAGAGGCTGCATCCTAATGCCCAGCAGATCAGAGATACCAGAACTGTAGACACTGCACAGAGCCCCTGAGTCCGCCTGTGGAACATCTTGAGATTGAAATAAAAGTAACTAACTAAACTACATAAGGAAAATCACCCTGGAATTTCTGGGATCTGAAGCTCCTCGGTGCAGACAATATGGAATACTTTTTGTTAGGAGTTTTTCAAAACCAGGCTCGACAGGAGCTAGAGTCCTTTGCAAGGCTGATGTTGGCTCCAGGCAGGCTCTGGCTGGAAGCTGGCAGGGATAGGCAGCAGTCGGATGCCTTGGTTGTGGCAGAGGTTCTGACTGTGGGGAAAGGGGCTAGGAAAAAATCATCCCTGTGAAAGAGCAACAGGGACTTCCACCGTGCATCATCTTGTTCTGATACTGGAGAAACTGGGTTGAAATGCAAAGGCTTTCACAGTGAAGAAGGATCCTCAGACAAAATCTTGGATCCAGAACACCCCTCCAGATCAAGCAGCAATTTAACAGAGGATTTGCAAGGCAAACAATAACCTCATGTGCACAGTGCCTCTCTAGGCAGTGAGACATGCCTAACACAGTTTGAAGAGCTACAGAGCTGCACGGATATACATATTTCCTATGTGGATATCAGTAAAATGATGGGATAGTTATTTTCATGTTTATCTTTTGATTCAAAAAAAAAAAAATCAAATCCCGATCTTTCACTGACTCCCTTGTCTGCAAGTTCAGCATCCTGCAGGCTGAAGCTGTAAGCATTGATTCTCAGACACACATAGCCCAGGCACCCACATTTGCCTCAGAAGACCAAGAGCCATTTTGGTTGCACACCTGAAGGAAAAACGCTTGGCACAGCTCTTAAAACAGTTTTCTGACGTGCAGAGGTTGGCTGGGACTTCTTATTCAAGATGCCACATTAACATAGCACATTGTTTCCCGTTATGTACCTTCAGACTGGCTGATTTATGGAACTCAGAGGCAGGTAGGGTGTTTGCACAGCCTGGGAACACAGCTCTGCTCTCAGCTGGTCACCAGGTGCTACCCCAGCTAATACAACAGATCATGGCTGCAATAATTACTCACTCCCAATGCCACTCTGATGTCTTCAAACAAAGTGGATTTGGTCAGTGAGTTTTCTAACACTTAAATAGTCGAATCAGAAAAACAAAAATATTGTTGAAATTAAGAGTTCAACTGTAACAAAATACTTATCTCTAGGTTGCAGCTGCCTAGAAAGTCCAGCCAGCACAAAGCATATGACAGGACTGAAAAATCATACAGAAACCATCCTTTTATTAAAAAGAGCATCTGCAGTCCACTAGTTTGAATAGCTTGTTTCCTTAAAATTGATTTTATTTTTTAAGGCCTTGATTTGACTTTGTGGAAACAAAAAAACAAGTAAGATTACACGGTTTGTTCAGAAAAAAAGCCCATTCTGGGTTCAGCTGCAGCCATGGAGAACTTAGCCTACAGCAGCTGATTTCAATCTGTACTCATTTTCCAAGGCTTACAGGCACACATATTTTGAAGCTGTGACAGCATACTTGCTGAGGTCATGTTTTTTTGCTGAAGTGAGAATGGCATTTTTCAAATCATGTTGTTCTGCCCACAAAACCCAACGTCAACCAACATTACGCTTTCCCTCATGCAGCAAAAATACACAGACAAGCTCTTAGTCCACACTGGGAATGAAAAAAAGTGCCTTTCCTCTTTTGCAAAGCTAAGTTAGAGCTATGCCAACCCCTTTGAGAGGCAGTTCTTCAAGTGGTAAAGAAAAATCAAAATTAAAACCTCAGTCAATCAAAACAACTTGTTTTCCTCCCCTACAAAATATCCTCCTAAGGAAGAAAGCTCTAGCTTTGTTTTTCTCTAGAGCCCTTTAAGCTGCAAGTTTCCTGAAATTCAATCAGCTTCTTCATTATAACCTACATATACCAAGTCAAGGCTCACACACACACACTGTGAAACCAACAGCACCAGGGCTTATTTACACAGATGCCCTGTGGTCTCTCTTCCAGGTGGGTGCTGGTTTTTGTGGGATAGGCAGTGCTGCCAGGGAGCAGGAACATGGCAGCACCAGTCTCCAAGGCATACTCTAAACAAAGGGAAGCCTGTGCTTGTAAGTGGTCAACCTCCTTGGGCCAGGTAACTACCTGCCAATGATCTTTAAGGTCTTCTCCAACCAAAAACTAGTCTGCAGTTCTATTATTGCCCCCATCTGGCATACAAGACACCAATAAGAGCCACTACCCCAGGAACTGGGACAAGTTCTGTTGCAACTGCTGATAAGCAACCCATCATTTTCCCAAGAAGGGAGGATCCAAAGATACAATTGCTCTTTGTCCACCCTGATAAAGAGCTGGCACCTGTCCCTCTCTGCCTGTCCAGAAGCAGAGACAGGTAGTAATGGCTGACTTAGGAAGAGAACAGAGGGCAGTTGGAAGAAACTGGAGAAATGCCCATTTGAGGAGTGACTGGAGAAGCAAAGGCAAGGGGTCTTGGACTAATTTGGGAGCAGGGAAAAAAACTCATATGCTGGGCTGGCACATGCTGGAGACTATAAGGCAGTTACAGTCTTCCTAACACACCTACCTGCCTCCCCAGGGCACTCTGAGAACATCTAACTTGTGCCTAAAGTTCAGTCTCTTCCAGTGCAGTAACTCTGCCCACTAGTAGAGCTGCCAGCAAGCACTCTGCAATTCTGCACACAAGCAGCTCCCACCACCTCTTCTTCAGGATGATCTGGTTACTCTGTTTTATTTTGGTGTGCTGCTTGTGCAGCAGGGTCATCCTTCCCAGATGATGACACCACTCCACGCGGAACATCTTGGCCTGCCAAGGGTTACTCCTGTAATGCCAGGTCTGGGGACCACCCTGAGCCAGCGGCTTCCCTTGTGGTGAACATCTTTTGCTCAAAAAGAAGATGGGCTACTCCTGAATCCTGAGGAAACCAAATGTGACCCAGGAAAACAATGCCTTAGGGTTTAATAAATTACACATTTCTTATTAGCCAGGGATTGCACTTTGGAAGATACCTGGAGTCGGGGCAGAGGCTGTGAAAAGGGCATGGGGAGAAAGAGCAGTCAAGAGGAGATTGCAAGGTGAGCTTGTTGTTGTGGCATGGTACATCTAGGTGCAGTAATCATCACCTGAACTTCAGAAAGGCACTCAAAGCAATTAAATATCCATTTTGGTTGATGACAGAAGCTGTCAGGCCAAAGGGGGCACTACAGCTGAGGTAAACAACTACTTGCTTCATCAAAGAAAAGGTGATTTTGGTTCCTCTTAATTGAGAAGAGAGATGAGAATGACAGAATAAATTTTCCCTTTCTAGATGTCACATATGCACAGTTACTTTTCTTTTAATAAGCACTAGAGGGAGCAGCTTTAATGAGTACCAAAGATAAGTAAGAAACTTCTACCAATTCCTTGTCATCTCAGCTATGTGTAGGTGTCATATTAGCAAAGATTTGTCTTTCCATGGGGAAAGACACTTGCAGTTTCAGGTAAGGGCTGTTTTGTGCTACAGAGCATCTCCCAGTATGATGGACTTGCTGCATCCAGGAAGGGTAAACAGAAGAGCTGTAAGATAGACCTTGTAAATTGAGCAGTGGCACTTGAGGAGAAGCCCACAACACTCTTCAATAAAAATCCTATCCTGAAATATAATCTAATTTATGTCTGATAGAAGATACAACAAAATTCACAGTAGCTTCATAAGACCATCTGGAAATGCTCATTTTTAATCCATCCTTTAATACATACTTGATTTCCCTGCTCTATCCCTATGTACTGTGTAAATTAAAAATTAAATGCACGTTATCCTTTCTTTATTCATCCAACTGGACTGTACGTTTATTTCTAATTGAAAAAGCAGACTTGAACACCCATAATCCAAATCCAATCAACCACAGGACACAGCTACAGTTGGCTCACCCTAATGAAGCCTGACCCAGAAAGCCAGGAGCAGAAACATTACAAATATTTCCAAGAACCTGAAACCAACACCTTTGGTTTTCAAGCAAAACTTTCTGATTTGACTTCCAGAAGGTGAGTGTTTTGTTAGATAAGGATTGTGAGGAAGAAAAGCAGAGTTGGGGGCTGAAGAGACTTGTGGGTGCTGTACTTTATTGTACTGGCTATTGAGGTGCAGGTAGGGAAAGGTCAGAGGCTTCAGGACTGTTGTCCTGGTGCAGGCACACGTGACAGTGCAAGGCAAGTCAAGAGGAGATCAAAAACACAGCGGGGCCAGGATGCTCAGCACACTTCTGCAGCTGGCTAACACTGAATGCACTTCCCACAGGCTGGAGCAACTCAGGAAGGGGACGCAGAGGAATATCAGGTGTTTCAGTGACATTTGGATTCTCCCATACCCAAACACAGCAGCACGGAAGGAAGTGTTATTCTGATTAAAGCCTGAAACTGAGACTCATCACTGGATCCCATTTCCCACTGACAAGAATGTTGTCTCAGGCCTTCATTGCTTGTTTGCCTTTCTCTCAAGCATATCCCTTTCCTGTTTGCAACACAGTTGAAAAATACACACATGAGAATGAGATGCATCCCCTGCCATGCAGGATGCACTCACTGGCTCTATTCCACATAAGTAGCATGTGGGAAAACTGGGGTGACCCTATATGCTAAGTTATAACATTTTTCACATGCCCATTCAAATAGTCCTTTCAGGAAGACTTCATTAAAGACTGCATAATCTTTACTGCTTGTGTTGTTCATGTATTGATATTACACAAAGGCAGATGAGGGTCTGATAGACAGGTAATTATGAGTGTTTTCAAAGGAGAACAACCCCCTCTTTGGGGGAAGGGTCTTAGCCATATGTATGTATTTGTAGCCAAATCAGTTTCAGTCTTAGCCATATATATATATATATTTGTGATGGAAAAAGTTTTCTCTTTCTCAATATCGTACAAAATTCTACAATGATGTTAGACCTGAGGAAATAATTTTAAAAATTTTAAAGGCTTGGGAGAAAAATTCTAGGACAAAGTAAAAAAATCAAAAAAGGAATCAATCCACTGAACAGTCAAAGGCCATAGATTCATGCCTGGAAAACTTATCTGCCTCTCTGGCCATGCCAGCATGTCCTGTTTGTACTGGGTCATTGAGACCTGGGGCAATACCTTCCCATCCTTTCTGTACTGGCTTGGTGTTCCTAGAACTAAATCAAAACATCCAGATTCATGACCAAATAAATTCTTGCTACCCTCCATATTCTTCACATTACCTAATTCACCCTTCAAAAAGCTCTATACACTCATTGCAAGAGGTGAAATCAAGGCAGAGCCCTTCAGCACAGCCAAATATTTCACCCCTTGTCTCTCTTCAGAAACAATATGGGACCCATAGGCACAGTCACCACATACCTTTGTGTGCTGTGGACATACAAAGCCCATTTGTTGAGACAATATGCAAATTGGGGTCCTAAATCTTGGTCCATCTGAAGGCACCTATGGCTTTTGCCTCAACTCAAGAAGGACTCATTTTCTTCCTGGAAAATGTGCTGCATCTGTTTCTTAAAAAGCACACCAGTAATTCAGACACCCACAGAGGAAGAATTTCTTTCCTCTGAAGATCAGATTCTCACTTAGCTCCAGAATGACAGCTCCAGGCACTATATTATGGACCTCACAGCAAACACTTAGCACACAGGAGCCTCACCCCTGTTAGCCTTGTGGTGACCTGAATTCCCAGCTTTGCTGCAAAAAAAACTTCCAAGCTTTATACTTTTAAAAAAGGTAACCTTCAGGACTGAGCTTCTGAGAGGAGACAGGATGAGGAAGGATCATTTTTCAAGCCCAACTATACATAGGCAAGAAACTAAGTGGTGCAGTCCCTCTGCCTGCTTCAGAGGTGGGTAATTCCATGTCTGCAGAGAGGCACTACTCAGCAAAGCATCAGAGGAGACTGTCATTCAAGGCATCCTGGGGTCAGGCAGCAGCTAAACGATGCTTGGCAGGATTGGAAGGTTTTTCAAACTGAAGGCATTGTTTCCCACGTCAGGTATCTGAGCCCCTTCATGAGCTTGACTCTCTTCTGAGGCAGCCCATGGATGGATCCAGCTGGACACACGCCCCTCTCCTATCACTGCTGTGTTACTCACCCATTGTGCTTCGAGAATGTGCCGGAAATAATTATGCTGATAATTTTAACATTATCTCAGTTATCAGAAGTGTGTGATGGTTTGTTTCCATATACGAATTTGTTGGAATCTGATCACTTTTTCTTTTTCCTAAGTCGGGCTTTACAGGATCTATTGGGGAGTGGTAGGAGCCTAAGTCTGCGCTCCCAAGTTACTTGCTTTCCCTTTTGAGTACTTACTTTGGAAAAACTTAGCAATGAGTTTCTACACTGCCCTCCCAGATGAATTATAGCTCACCACAGCCAACCAAATACTTACTTTTCTGTGATATCTAAGAGGAAATTATTGTCGTAATCTTTGAATACATGATTAAAAGAACATATTGTTGCCCATAAACCCAGTTCTTTGCTCACCTTTAAACACTGTGTTCCCAGGACAACAATGCAAATCATTCACTGGCCTGTTCTCCTACCTTCGTCCTAAACAAAGGTGATTATTTATATAAACAGTGTCTTTTTATAGATCTTCAAAAGGAAGACAAGGAAGAACCTTTGGTGCAGAGCAGCAAAACAACTGAAAGAGGCAATACAATAACTCCACTAACACATTTTTAGTGCTGGGGGCACTAGTGAAAAATTATGGGATGTTCAGCTGACTATGGTCAAAATTGAATACTCACTATCTTTCATCCAGTTTGCCATTTAATGGGAAGGTGTCTACAGAGATGCTTGGTGGAAATCTATGCTGTCTTTTCCCTGTGGAAGAGGACAGCCATATCTACCAGGCCTCCATGCAGAAAATTTGTGGGTTCTTAATTTTTCATGTTTCCATTCACAAGCTGAACTTTTTCCTTGTACTTCGTTGGATAGACTCATTTGGCAGAAGATGTTTCCTGACTACTTCTTTTCATACTCCTAAAGACTTTTTTTATTTTAAACATAATTCATAAATTAAGGCTCAAGAGGTCATCAAGGATGGTCACAAATTTGTTCTTGAAGTCTTTTCAAGACAGTGAAATACTTCATAAGTACTTCATACTTCATAAGTAGGCACTATAATCATTAAGAACTATAATGGCATGACAAGTGGATTGACACAATATACAAAGGAATAAAAAGAAGCCCTGGTAACTGTGAGAATATCTTTTTTATCAAGCTGGTTTTACCAAAGTTGAGTGCTTGAGTTCAAGTCCTGGCACTATGTTGTCATCAAATAGTACCCAGCTCAACTGAGTAGCTATGCTAAAATCACAGAATCACGAAAACCATGAACATCCGTGAAGCAGTTGTCTGGAGACCTAAACTATGTGTTCATTTGGACTGGATATCAGGTACTGGGCAACCGCAAGTCAATGGCTTCCTGGGAACACCTTTTTATGGTTTTGGTTTGGTTTTTGTTTGGTTTTTGTTTGTGTGGGTTTTGGATGTTTGCTGGTTGTGGGGTTTTTGTGGGGTTTTGTTGGGGGTTTTTTGTTTGTTTGGGAGGGTTTTTTTGTATTTCCTTAGTAGGTGAGTTTTTCTTTTTTATGCTTAATCCTGGGTTTATTATTTTCCCATGAAACCCAGGAATCGATTTCTGTGGTGTGGTGTAAAATGACACCACTGTGAATACAACCTTACTCATGCAGGAACTACCAGGACTGCATGAGGTGACAATGAGTTTATCAGAACCTAGTCCTTAATATAGAGAGCAAACAGAAAATCATCCCATGAGACATGAGATACAGAAGTGATAAGGAACAGTAGCTTATTCACTGATTAAAAGCACCCCAAACAAACTGACCGGTGAGCTATATCGATTTTTCAGATTTATCATCTGAATCTCCTCATCCGCATACCACCTTCAGCCAGAGGAGAAGAGGAGGGCAGGAAAATGTGCTAATGCAAAAGAAGAACAAATAAAACTGAAAGGGAACAAGGAAATCACTATATCTGAATGCTATTAATCAAACAAAGCTGCTTAAGCATGTAAGGTTAGGTCTCCCTCCATCTCATGATAAAACTTCACTAATATCGAGAGGCAATAGTAAGTGAGTTGGGTGTTTTGTGGCTTCATTTCTTTCCTACTGTTAGTATTACTGTTTTCCCCAACTGATTTACATCTCTGCTCAGTGCAAACATTCTTTCCCATGGTAAGAACACAAAAATGAGGAAGAAAGAAACATCTAATATGACTCACAACCATTGCCAGCCTCAATTATTTATTCTCCCTTCAGGCATTGATTACACCACCCTACAGAACACTGTGCCATCTTCTGTGAAGTTATTTAAATCTGCCTCCCCTCCTAATTATTTTTCTTTTTTTTTTTTNACAAAACCAAAAACCACTCTTCCTCAAATTGCTGACTATTCAAAACTGTTCATGTTCTTTGAACTTGCTTTGCCTTCTACCATCTTCTAGAAGAAATCAAGGAAAAAGGACTAAGTCCCCTCTTACTACTCACAACCAAATCTTAACACTTGCCAGCACTTACAAACACATATTTTCTGTTTCTCTCTGCTCTGGAAGTGTAGAGAATGACTTCATTATTGGGTGAGTTTGGCCTACATTCAGGGATAAGACCAGATGATTGATGATTTACAAAAAAATGCCAAGCTATTGGAACAAGCAATCTCCATACCACCACTGCTCAGAGATGCAGAGCGCTGCTCTAGGGAAGAAGAGGGCACCTAACAAGGGACAGCATTTTAAGAGAATTTGTGTTCTCTGTAGCTCCCTGTGCTGTGTGTAGCATGGCTTCTAGTGTTTTGTTTATTGAAGTCCACTGATCATCAGAAAGGAGATGGGCAATACAACTACAGAGAAAAAAAATCCAGCCAAGATCAAAGACACCAGAAATCCTAGTAGATGAAAGCCTGTGCTTCCAATGCTGCTGACCACGTGATGATAGTTTGCATGTGAGGGGCCTGGAAAGACAAAGTAGTTATAGGTCCTCCTGCAGAGAGCTACTGAAATCATCAAGGACCAGAAGGTCCACCAATACATGTCCTTAAACTTCCAGCCGCCTAGATCCCTCCTAGAGGAAGGAAAGGAGGAAAATATGAAAGGCCAGATGCAAACGCAGAATAGCTGCAGTGTTCCTAAGACAATTTAGTAGATACGTAATTCTAAAAAAGCCACTCATTTAGTAAGAAATGTTACATCATTTGCAGCTCCACTCAGCCAAAAATGATTCCTTTCCAATTACAGCTATTCTTCCCTCCAATCTGAGATTTCCTGACCCCATGGGGTGCAGTCTGAAAAAAAATAATACTTTGTATTCCTGAGTATTACCTGCACTCAGGAATACAAAGTATTGTATGTCTTTATTTTTTAAGTACAGATAGTACATTGTCTTAACAGAGAGAGGAGGAAATACAGGGAGGTTGTGGGAAAGCAAAAGGGTAAATAGGGTATAAGGTGAGAAAAAGAATTAAAGCAACATNTTATTATCTGGAGGATCTCTTCCAGGCTGCTAGCACTAGGCCATGTTATCTTACCTTTAAAAAAATAAAAATAAAAAAATCTCATACTCCTTTCTTTCTTATTTTAACAGCTCTAGCCCTTAATTTGAAGAGCCAAATATGACACGGGATCCTCTCTGAAACAGCTCATTCTTTATTTATAAGTTTCCATGAGTTTTCTTATTATTTTACAAATATATATATATATATATATAATATATTATANAACACTTGCCAGCACTTACAAACACATATTTTCTGTTTCTCTCTGCTCTGGAAGTGTAGAGAATGACTTCATTATTGGGTGAGTTTGGCCTACATTCAGGGATAAGACCAGATGATTGATGATTTACAAAAAAATGCCAAGCTATTGGAACAAGCAATCTCCATACCACCACTGCTCAGAGATGCAGAGCGCTGCTCTAGGGAAGAAGAGGGCACCTAACAAGGGACAGCATTTTAAGAGAATTTGTGTTCTCTGTAGCTCCCTGTGCTGTGTGTAGCATGGCTTCTAGTGTTTTGTTTATTGAAGTCCACTGATCATCAGAAAGGAGATGGGCAATACAACTACAGAGAAAAAAAATCCAGCCAAGATCAAAGACACTAGAAATCCTAGTAGATGAAAGCCTGTGCTTCCAATGCTGCTGACCACGTGATGATAGTTTGCATGTGAGGGGCCTGGAAAGACAAAGTAGTTATAGGTCCTCCTGCAGAGAGCTACTGAAATCATCAAGGACCAGAAGGTCCACCAATACATGTCCTTAAACTTCCAGCCGCCTAGATCCCTCCTAGAGGAAGGAAAGGAGGAAAATATGAAAGGCCAGATGCAAACGCAGAATAGCTGCAGTGTTCCTAAGACAATTTAGTAGATACGTAATTCTAAAAAAGCCACCCATTTAGTAAGAAATGTTACATCATTTGCAGCTCCACTCAGCCAAAAATGATTCCTTTCCAATTACAGCTATTCTTCCCTCCAATCTGAGATTTCCTGACCCCATGGGGTGCAGTCTGAAAAAAAATACTTTGTATTCCTGAGTATTACCTGCACTCAGGAATACAAAGTATTGTATGTCTTTATTTTTTAAGTACAGATAGTACATTGTCTTAACAGAGAGAGGAGGAAATACAGGGAGGTTGTGGGAAAGCAAAAGGGTAAATAGGGTATAAGGTGAGAAAAAGAATTAAAGCAACATCAGTGGGATGATTTGGAACAATTTCCTTTTACTCTAAGTAGTCAATCATTGACTCCATGGTGGCTTTGAAGGAACAGGGCAGAAGGACCTACATGAGCTGACAAACTCTGCAGAAGTCCATCCCATAGCTCAGAGACTTGACTCCAGCTATCCTCTCTAGAAATTGGAAGCAGAAAAATGAGGCAGTGACAGGGCTGGAAGAAACTAATCAAATGTCTGATTGAGTCAATGGCCAAGCTGACATCTCCTTTTCCTGATCTCTGAAAGCAAGACTGCTGTTTCCTTATCTGACTCTAGAGGCCATCCAAATGTACTTAATTTTCAAAGGCATCAACTGCTTTCTGGAAAAGATAGGTCTAAGAACAGGCAGTAAATAAAACTCCTTTACAGAAACTAATTCATTCATTGCAAATCGCCTTATGATCTTTTTTAACCAACAGCCCAAAGCAAGATTGCAAGATAGGGCTCACACTGTACAGAAGGATTATGGCAATTAAAAATATGCACACAAAGACTCAGTCCCAGACTAACTTCACTTCTGGGCTACATTAAAAAAAAAAATCACATCAAATGCACACACAACTACATTTATATCCATGCAAGCAAGATGTGATGTGCCTATGCTTACCCCTGCAAATGAAAAACAGCACCTCTCTTTCAAACACCGAAAAGCTCCTAGGGATAACCTTTCACAAATAAACAACCTGCTCTGCTCAGAGAGGGATTTTATAAAGAACAGAGATTACAATGGGCTTAATCATGATTAAACACTGATCTGGCTCAATCTACTCAAAAGCAGACAAAAGATAAATAAAAACCTCCAGCAGATGCATTTCATACTGGAAATTCTGGAACCTCAATTGACGTCATACTTTTTATGTTCTGATAATATCTGGAGGAAACAGTACACTGGATCAAGAAAACAAAAGCAAATTTTTAGTTAAAATTCTCCATGTGCTGTGCAAAAAGAAGGCAGCTACAGCAGGGAACACACAGGGCAGCTCAGCATTTTACAAACCTCTTTTTGACTGCAGCTGAAATTCCACCAGCAGAGCAATACTACTAAAAATAAACAAGCACCCTCTTTTTGCCTCATCTCCTACATCTTACCCTGTGAAATTGTGCAACAGTAGCCACTGAATTTCCTCTCACACAAAAGCCACTTCTGATCAATGGCAGGCATGTTAAATTTCTTCCAGTAAAATAATGCCACTTCCTCAGTATCACCCCAGTTATGCTTCACTGATTCCTCATGCACAGTGTGAAAATTCTGTGTGATGGGAAGGGGCTGAATTTAGCAAATATTTCCCAGATACAAACATCTGGTCTTTCCTACAGGTGAGGAAATCCAGGAAACTAATTCCACATCATGGAAGACAACTCCAGCTAATAGGACTGCTGAAGGAGGTGGGAAAACCAAAAAAATGAGCACAGATTGGAGAGGTTGTTTGTTTACAGAGCTAAGTTTTCCATTTAATGCAACAAGGTAAATATGAAGAACAAGAAATAGCTCTTTACATGGGGTGGAGGGGAATTTACCTGGAGGAGAAGGCTGATCAGAATTTTCTTATTCTATCATCTCCATCCAAAATTCCCAATGGGTGGAGGGGAATTTACCTGGAGGAGAAGGCTGATCAGAATTTTCTTATTCTATCATCTCCATCCAAAATTCCCAATGGATGACCAAGTAAGGTTAGACCAGCAGACAGAAGAGATCCCTTCCTGTATTGAGAAAGTGCATGGCTGCCTGTCCTCATGTCCAGAGAATGCATTCTGTGCTTCAGAGGCACCAGGTGAAAGACTTTCAATCCCTCTTGATTTGTGACCTCCAAAACTTCTCCAGTGAAGGTGAAAATCCCCACACAGACAGTGCAAGCCTACTGATAATGGTTTTGTTCTTTTCACCTTCTTTTCACTGGCCTCTTGGACACAGCTCACATAAATTTGCCATCATTGTTACAAGCAGACCTTCATAGTTAAACTTGTGTTACTTACACTGATTTTCAAGTTGCAAGTTACTGTCAACTTCAAGAACACCATCCCTAAACAAAATCAAAATTCTCGCCCCAAGTCCTATTGTCCTTCAGCCCACCTGGTGTGTCTCATAGCAGTCTAAGTAGATCTCTTCCATCTTCAAGCAGAACAATCATCACTTTGCAAGTGAATTCCACACCTCACAAACTGCAGATCAGAATCACATGATTTGCATTTCTTAGATGAGAGGCCAACAGACTTCTCTGTCTGTGGAGTCAAGTGGTCAGCCCTTTGTCATTTTGAGTAACAGCAAATGCATTTACGTTTTAATACACAAATAGGAAAATTTAATACACAAATAGGAAAAAATAGGTTGCTGTTGCTTGTTCACAAAGCAGGCTTACCTTTTAAAAAGCTGTCAGGGTATTATTGAATTGTACAAATTATTTAACTTTCCTCTATAACCCACCTCTAAGGAGAAATGGGCTCAAGAGCCCTGCATCCTCTCCTGATGCAGGAAGAAATGCTTAGAACGCAAAGAATATTTTTATTTTTCTTGTAAGATGGATTACTTTTCCTGCATAACTTACTGGCATCAAGCACCAATGAGAACAATTGCTTTGGTGGACATGCTTGCCTATGGAAAAGGGCTACAAATTTAAATGCTAGAACAGTAACCAATGAGAAATGTCACCTGGCTAGGCAGTTCAACCTAATTACTTACAGAGACTTATTTTCAATCTATATAAACAGCATGTTCCTTGGGAGAATTATTTTTTCCTCTTCCCCAAATAAATACAATTAACATTTGCCAAGTAGAATTCTTCTTCTGCAATTAAGGACTCACCAAAATTAGATAAAGTAAAGTACTCAAAAACACAGTGGGGCAAGAGTGTCGCTGGGAGTGTCTCCCAGAGCTGTGCCTCTGGAAGGGGAAGAGATGTTCCATACAGGACTTGGCACCAACAAGCCTGCGTGCCTGTGATACTTCTTTCTAAAGCCCGAGTGGCCTTGAGCCCTTGTGGGGATGAGGCTGGCACGACTGGAAGCCCCTCCCATGGCATCTCGCCATCTGTGCTCTTCCCTAGCCTCGGCAAATGCCAGCAGCACTGCTGAAGGGAAGGCACGTAAGTAACCCAATCCCACAGGGTGGGCAGCAGGGCAAGCTCAGCAAGGGGGCAGGGGGAAGCAAACACACTGATTTGAAGGCTCAAGGTAGGACAAAATACAGGTAAGCACAGGCTTGGTTTTAAGCTGCCTGCAAGACCACTCACATGGAGCCTGTGCTGGAATGGATCTGACAGGCTGCAGCCAAAACAAACACAAACCCACCTCCGACCCAGAATTTTCTCCAGGTGAAGGCTCTTGTTCTTCTTATGTGACCTCCTTATTTCACTGGAATAAATTATTATTTTCCCATTCCTCCTAACAACAGTAAGCATGGTGCTGGAGCTCAGCTCCACAAGCAGCACCCTGTCTGTAGTGCTTACAGGAGCCTGTGGCACCCCAGAAAAACAAACCAGCTCATGAGCAGCATCCAAGAGTCAGTCAAGCTTGTCCCAGTCCAGGACAGGCTGTAATTAAACCTTGCCAATCATCCCTCCTGTTTTGGCAACACCAGGCATAAATACCACCAGTGAGGTAGATCTCTGGCTTAAAGGGCCATTTTGGCCCAATTTGCCAAAACATTGGGGTTTAGGAAATTAAACAAATGGAGTCTTCGCATGACACAAAGCTTCTCACAGTGTGTTAGTTCACTTTCAATAGCCCAAAGTGGGAGAAACATTTAAAGATACTTAAATACCTAAGATAAAATGGCACAAAATCCTTTTCTGGAAAGCAAGACCTCAACAGTTCAAACAAGTTCTCCCAGCCTGCTCCAACAGTCCACTGGCTTCATGTGCCTCACCTCACAGCCTGCCTGGGTTATTCGTGGCCAGAATAATTTTAGGACACTGGCTTGAGGCTCTGGTTCTCAAGAGACTAGTGCACACGCACTTAACTTCAATGTGGTTTGATTTCATAGAGCTAACCTGCAGCCCCTAAGTCTGCTCAGGGAGGCAGTGCTGTTCAGCAGGGCGCTTCTGCTCACTCCGGGGTTCCATGCAAGTGTCAAAAATATATCAGAACACTTTCAAAGCTGGGCAGCAAATTTTAGAAACAAGAAAGTTTCCAAAGTTCAAAACCATCTACAACAGACTGGAAAGTATCCTACAGGAAAAAGAGTTTTAAGTTATCATGTCCATAGCTACTTTAAAGGAAACTTCCCTTTGAAAACCAGAAAAATCCATCTTAGAATAAATATTAAAATATTATCATTTAATAATATTCTGTATTCCTGCAGTATAATGCTGATAAATAATGACTTAAGAATACAAAACTCAGCACAGTGTTTCGAAAACCTAACTCTGCAAGCAGGCTGGACAAGGGATTTTGTTCTATTCTGTGGGCTTCTTTTCCCTCCTGTACTTAAAAAATAAAGACAGCAAATTTCTCTGAACTTACATAATTCAAGCCTGTTATTTTCCATAGGGCTAAACTGGCCTTTTAAATTCTTTAAGCTTGGCATTGTATGAAAGCAGGTATCAAATATTCAGAGAGCTCAATTTAGAAAGATCATTTTTCTGAGGCTGAGCCTTTCTGAAGAGCTTCCTGCAGTGCTCCAGACAATGCCTCAAACTGCCACTCCTGCCAGGCTGAGGTCACTTAACCTTGCCAGGCCATGTTTTTGGAGGCATTGGACGAAAGGGAGCTACAGGTCCATTGGACAGGTGGGAAGTGTACAGGGTGTGAGGGGCCAGAGAATCCAACTGCTGCAAACAATGAAAATTTGCTAAGATCAACCTGTTTTGCACAATGAGTGGTTGAGAACCATGCCTTGTTCACATGTGAAAAACTACCACGTCTCCTGTGGAGTCCTCTGTCACTGCCTTTTGTAAAAATCTGCCTCTTAGTGTCAAAATGAGAGTTCACAAACCCCAGTGAAGCGATGCCCCGTGTGAATTAACTGGGGTGTACGGAGGATCTCGGTGAAAGGCATCTCCAGTCAGTGGCAAAGCACAGGGCTGAAGCACCCACTGCTGCTGTATCTCGTTTTACTCATTATTTCTAGAGTAGCCAGTAGATGCAGCCTGAACACAGCACTGCAGGACCTCCTCCTTCACACAGACAAGGATGTGTTCAAGGCAGGAGGAGGGTTGCTCCTTCCTCCCCAAGCCTTGCCACGTCACCCATAGGTACAGAGGGGTTGCTTGGATCAGGACCAGCTCAATGCCTGCTCTAAGACAGCAATTTTTCCAACAGGGCTCAGAATCCAGTTGTTTTTCTTTGCATCCTAAAAGGTCCCTCATGCTGCCTCACAGCCAGCTCTTTGTTCTTGCAAGTGAAGGAGTTGGTGTAGAAAGTGAAGGGAAGCCACTGGTCCCAGTATGGGCACTGGGAGTCCAGTCCTACATGCCAGGCCAGAAGAATCATAAAGCAGTAAGAAATTTGGTTTTCATCCAGAAGAAGGCCATCATAGGACAGTTTGGGTTGGAAGGGACCTTAAAAGATCATCTGGTTCCAACACCCCTGCCATGGGCAGGGACACCTTTCACCAGACTAGGTGGCTCAGAACCCGATCCAACCTGGCCTTGAATGCTTCCTGGGCTGAGGCACCCACAGCCCTGAGGGACCTGTTCAAGTGCCTTCTCACCCTTACAGTAAAGGATTTCTTCTGTGTATCTGACTCGAGCCTGCTGGGCTTGCAATACCCTTGGATGAAGAGCAACACTGGATTTTATTAGCTACTGCTTATTATTAAGCATTGCATAGCCCAAGCTTGCTGTAAAATCAGAAAACACCAAAAGCACATGGTCAGCTTAGACAAAACATCAACCCTCTGCCTTCCTGCACTATGTAGCTAGGAAGATGTCCTGTTTTATGCATCATGGCATTCCATGAAGTTAGGAAACACAACTAACACACAGGGCTTTAAGAGCTTAAATCTGTTACAATAATTGCATTAGATGTATTTTTAATACCTTTTCCAATGCTTCTCTGTCAGCCAGCTCCTGCACAGCCAAAAGCTTGATACTGTAAGAAAAAACAGAGAGAAAAAGAGAATTAATCACTCTACTGCAAGCATTACAGAATTTGAAGAAACAGCAGAACTGAAGACCTGTTTTTATCTTCTCTCTTGACAAAAGAAATACAAGAAATGCTCATGATGAAACAAAATAAAGCAAGAGAGACAATGTCACATTGTTTGCCTTCAATTAGCTATCACAAGCAGATTTTTTTGGTTTCCAAATTACAAGCGTATCTGAATTTTCCTTACAGAGAAACTGCATCAATCTTTACTTTTGTAATATCCCAAATTAACACCAAAGGATCTTTTGAATGACAAACACAGAAAAATATTCTAGACATCCCTGTCAGTTGTAGCCAACTTTGTTCCTCAGTGTCAACAGGTTTCTATGAGTCCCAAAAAACCATTCCCAGGGATTTACAATATTATATATGAGGTGCAGTACTTAAGACAACTCAGCTCAAGAAATTTGAGGGAAATGTGCACCACCATTTAAAATTACGGTAGAAAGGTAATCCTCAATTATTATTCTTGTAATGCCCTTTGCTAATCAATCCCAAATTTCTTCACCTACTGAAGCTTTTCTAAGTTTACCTCTAGGGGCTAAATCCTGCACACTGAATTTCATTCACTTCAACGAGGTTATGAGAGTCACTCAAGCAGGATTCTACACCTGTATTGCAACTCCACAGGCTCACTTCCCTTACCCAGCCTTAAACTCAGTCACTTAATACATTATCCTTGGACTCCAGAGGATAATTTCCTTTACCCAGGGATACAAAAACATTTGTATGGCAATAGAAGAATCAAATGATGCATATAAATATTGTTCAAATTACTCTCACCACCCTGCACTCAGATACAGTAAAAAGCCAGTATAGTTAAAAGCTCATATTCAGGAAGGTGTGAATAGTCAACATAGAAGTCTGCCAAAGTATATACTACAAAAAGTTTTATTAGCCTTTCAAAACCTCAGAGCAATAATTCTTGAGCATCCACTGGCACCTTGTATGCTAGTTATGTACACCCATCCTGCAACAGCAGCTGGCAAAGCATAGTTCTAGTCCTGCCCTTCTATGGCTTTCTACTGCAGGTATTCACAGCCTAATCCCTAAACACCAATGTGCTTTCACTTTAATGGACTTCTGGCTTTCAGTGTCTTCAAGGTATCATAAAAAGCCTATATCCAATGAATTATAAAATAGCCACAGACAATACATTTCTACTCTGCAGAGACTATTACTACTAAGACAAAGAGGGTGGAGATGGTTCAGAAAACAACAGGATAATCAGAAAAATGAAAAAGCTATTCCATTAAAGCCCAACCACTGTGGTAGCAGGGGACGTGTGATTTGGTGTTACTGTTTGGTGAACACACTAGGCTGCACACACACACATCTAGCTGAACTGGAAGGCACTCAGGGAAAGTACAAAACCAATACAAGGTATTTTTAAACATAATTTTCCTTGCAATTCAGCCAGCATGCAAAATAAAGATGGGCTGGGCAGCAAACAAAGAAGCTAGTTCCATTTAAAAAAACACTGCAGTGCTGTGTCCAACTCAGAAGGAGCCTTAGCTGATGCACCTTGGAGAACAAAGTCCAATAACTCAGGCAGGAACAATGCAGCCACAGTCAAGACCTGTCTCTGAATTCAGGAGACACCTCTGCATTTTGGATGACCCACCTCTGTTGCAGTGCACTTGAGAAAAGCACCTGACTGGTGAGAGGGAGGTAGGCTAACACACACCTGGATGCATTCAGGGTGCTCACAGCCACCTGGGCTGCTGCAAAAGTGGCTTCAAGTCTATGGATACATGGGTTGGAGGTATGCAAATTACTGTTGTATTTTACTTTTTGAAGTTAGACTTTTTGATTGCCTAATCAAATCAGTCAAGGCTGCGGATGCTTCTACCAATTGATTGATTTACTTCTAGAACGTTACATGTGAGTTATCTGACACTCAATAGCTACAGAAGAAAGATGTAGACTGTCCTAAAAGGAAATACCACTTTCATTAAAAATCATCATCTCACTTAAAAACCTACCTTCCTTCCCTTTTACACCTGTAAAGCCCCACAAGAACTTTTTCAACCGGTATGCATTTATTTTTTAAAAAGTATCCAGTCACACAGAAACAAGTAACGAAAAAGGAAGCAGGAATCTTTTTACTTGATTTCATTATATTTTGGAGATCCTGTACCCTTGTTCAGAGGTGTATATTTGTAAAACTATACAAAAGGTTTACATCTTGCAGAGATACTGCATATGTGGGGTCAGAATCAAATCTCAATTCAAAGTTGCTACATGATTTGCAGCAACATTGGTTTGATTCTTGGAGAGACAAAGATTTCCTCTGCTGTTACAAATTAAGAGATCAATATTTGCACTCTTTTCTGCTTATGTGACACCTGAAAATACCTCAGATGTTTTTTCTTGATCAAAAGGAATCTGCAAACACAAGTATCAGCCTTTATACAACCAACTGCAAAATCCTTCTTTCCTTAAAGCACCATCACAGATGGTGTCTCTGTCCATGGGATCACAGCCCACTACCTAGAAAATTGTTTTTGATAACCAGTTATTTACTACTATTTCTTCCAGCAGTTCCAAGTAACATTAGTATGTGCTACTTCGATGTGATATCAGCTCAGAAATGCAGCTTCTTTCAAGGCTGCTGCTTTGGGCATTTGATGCTTCAAAAAGAAATCAAGCTGCTTATTTAGGCACTGTATCAGCAATCTTACAACCACTGAGAGCAGCTCATAACTTCATTTGCTGTTTGTAGCTTTTATGTTCACCAAGGATTTCAAAGTAGATGGGAATACTGTCAGTAACTGGGGGGAGAGAGGCGGAGGAAGTCTGCAACTAAAAAAAATCTCAGATGAAATGCAAATAGTTACCAAAAGCCAATCCTGAAGCCCAAGCTCTTGCAGTCTACAATATAACACTCAAGTACTCTGTTTATATATATCCTTGGCATTATTTCTTTCATCCTCACCTGTGTTGTGCAAACACTGACTCATTAATAAAGTAGTAGAAAAACCGTATTTCCCAAAGAAACCTTATGGCTCCTGGAGAGCCTGCTGTAACCTACCAGCTTTAAAATATACTGGTTAAGGAAGCTGTAACATGAGTAACTATACTGAAAATGCCTCTGCTTGAATCTGAAACTCTATTAAAAATATTCACCCACTGAATTACTTACATGATCTATTTAAACAAAGCTATTGAAATTAATATCCTGGCACCCCAGGCACACTCAAAATACTTGACAACATGCAGTGATCAGGATGAAGGACTCTCCTTCAGCACTGGAAATACACAAACATGATGTGCTGTCAAGGAAGCACATGACTCCCTCTTTTTTTTGGCCATGAGTGACGCATGGCATTCTCCTCTAAGGGAATTCCTTTTGGTTTCCAGAAGATTAGTCACAGTGCTGAGCAAATGCCTATAGCTACGGCACATTTCTACACCTCAGGGTATCATTGCAATCCTTTCCTCAAAGTCTTCCTACTCAAAAACAAGTAGCATTGGGTTTCTCTTTTTAATCCTACACACCCAGGAGTAATTTAAGTTTTTTTGGCAGTCTTTTGCAACGCTGCAAACTTGCAGATAGGTCCCTTGCCTGCTGATGGCTTCCTGTTCACCCTGAGCAATCATGATCGTGTTTAATTTGCACTGAGCTTCACTTCCCAGCTTGAATTCACATTGCCCAAAAAATCCCATCTGCTCTTGCAGTGGGGAATGTTGGGGCTTTCCTAAGAACCACTAGAGGGTCATCTGCCTGCAAACCAGTGAACCTATGGCTCTGCAGCAAGGCAGATGGGATAGACTGAGACTGCTGCACAAGGCAGATCCCAGATTCATCGATGCAGAATGCACCTCAGGTCTTCACCTGAGAAGAGAAGCTGCTTCCTCCAAAATTAGCTTGAAGGGTGCTTTAGGGGTAGAAAGGTTTTTAGAATTACAGTCAGTTTCTGGACCACCTCTGCACAGAACTAGAACTGCAGCCATTACAGACACAAGGCACCTGGCTGCCACTGTCAAGAGAGAGGGTCCCTCAATGAGCACAGTGACCTATTTCTGCTGAGCTGAGCACGGCATGGAGCTGATGCTTCCATTCAGTGCAGAACCTGGTAATTTTGAGGAAAGGGGAAAGAGGAAAAAGTGAGGAAAATGTGAAGCATTAAGTTCAGCAATCAGAGACTCAGTGAAGTGTTTAAGTGAACACTTGGCCTCACGACAGTGCCCTACAAAAGCTCAATTACATATCTTTGCTTGAGGCCTGAGTTTTTCAAAAACCCTCATGCTTTCTATCAGCCAGTGCATAAGCTAAAAGTTAACAACGTTGAGAAATGCCATTTGACTTCTCTTGCTTTTCTGTCACCTTCTTCAGCATACAGCTGCACCAAATCTTGCTTCAGCTAGACTCACAGACATTATTATAAATAGCCCATGCAAAAACCACTCAATCCCAAACCATTTTGAGGAACACTAAATAATTCCTTTCTCCCATCCTTTTAGTCTACAAACTCTTCCTCTTTGCTCTTGTGATAAGATCCCACAAATGTATTATGGCCCATGGTGAAGTTTCATGGAACACTTACATATTTAAGAGTAGAGCATGAATGCATGTAACTGAAGTGTTTGCTGACAGACATGTGTGAATTAGTTAGCAAAAAGAACAGGACAAAACCACTTGGGCCACCAAAATCGTATGCCAAAATTGTATTTGCAAACCTATCCGAACTGGCCTTGCTCATAAATCTATTCTGCTCTAAGAAATGGGCATGAAATATGAGAGTTGGACTAAAAAAAGAAAAATAAATGCAGCTGAGCTGTGCTAAAATGGTACCTGGTACCTGGGAGGGAGCACTCCCCATCAGCTGCCTGCTCTCCCCATCCCTCACCTTAGTCTCCACTTGTGCTGCTGGAAGGGCACGCTCATCACCACCATTCACACCACAGCTGTTTTTCCTTCAGCATTTGCCGGGTGACAAGGTGAATAACAGTAGGGATGGGGAAGCCACCCATATGTGTATGTGTTCCCTGTGAGGGCTGTGGTGCTTCCTCCTGATCCAGCTGTCAATGGCCTGAGGTTAAGGGCTGTGATTAACTCCTTTCTGCTTGTTTTAAGCATAGCCAGATGCTTGGAGAAATACACGGAGAGCAGGGAAAGCTAACAGCCCGAAAGTGACACAGATAAACACAGATCTTGTGGCTTAAACAAATGTGGGGGGATGGGGTGATGTGTATAGACGAGGTGGGGGTGTTTTTTTCCTGCTGTTTGGCTGTTTGTTTTAAATATAGACTTGCTGCTGCACCTTGCTGCTAATGCCTGATGGGACCCAAGGCTTCTCTTCCTGCCTCTGTCTGCCCCTGTGATGATTACCTGGCACAAGGGTAGGTGAAAGAACAACAGGCTCCCACCAATAGCATGGCAGACTAAGTTTAACACAGTGAGATGATGGGGGAACAAGTCTGAGCACTCTGGGGCTGCAAAGTGATCTCTGTCACTCCTTTTTTGGGGCTGCCCACACTGACCAGGGCAACGGGTCACCTAAGTGGGATGCCTTTACAGTGAAGGAGCAACCTTTAAGGCTTTCATCAATGCAAGCACTGTAAAAATACATCTTATTTTTGCTGGCATATCTCATTTACAAAGTTGTCTTTCCCCTCCAAGACTCTCTTCACTCACACCCCCATAAAAACAAAAGCAGAAGGAGGAAAGAAAAGCATGCTCAATGACTTTCAGCCTCATACACTTTCTTCATCTACCCCTGTGAAGTTGGATGAGGAAAAAAAACCCCAGTTTCTCCTTTCCCAATAAAAGCATCTGCATCTTCTCAATCACTCCTTAAATGGAAGGAAAAACTGTGTCCACCACCACATCTTAACGGCTGCTGGAAGCCACCAGAGAGTTTCTGAAGTAAGCTGATGGGCTTGGATGGGAGCACCATGCCATATTACTTTGGGACTAACTGCCAGCTAATGACACAACAAAATATGTTGGAAGATTCTCAGGAAAAAATGTATCCACAGTAAGAAGAAATTATGATAAAATCAGGGAGCTGCATTTCCTACACATTAAATGTATTTATATCTATCTATACTATAGATACACAGAAAACAGATCATATACATGTTGTATATAATTTTTGAAACATTCATATATATATACATAACTACATGTAGGTGAATTTATTTAGGGCTACTTTTTTGCAGCTCCCTCATTGGGATGAAAGCAGATATTCTGCAATGTTTAGTCATTTGCCTGCAGCATGGTCTGAAACCAAAAAGCAGATCAAGGCACTGCAGCTGGAAAGGGAACCAGGAGTAAATGGAAGGAGCAGAGAAGCCGAAATCCATCAAGCAAATTGGCAATGTAGTGCAGGCCACACAAACACTCCCACCCAATGTTCACATTCATGGATCCTATTACATTATGTGAGTGATTGAAGTATTTGTCATGGGGAGAAAGGAAACTGTAATGGAACTAGAAGAAGGAAAACATGAATTATGGATGGTTACTACTGAGAGTTGAAGGGGGAGAGCAGCAGCATTACAAGCCAGGAGGCAATTGAAATAGTTCATTTCTTTCCTTTCCTATTTCAGTGGTTCCCTGGGTTCATGCTCTCTACTTGCTGTTCTCTGCCCTAAATTTGCAGCAAAGCCATCAGGTTGCAGGACCTATGAACTTTGCACTGAGGATCTGATTTATGTTCAGCTGATGCTGTGGTTTCAGTGCAGCTGTATCATTGCAGAAACAGAACGATGATTCATAAACTCTGAGCATTGTGTATTCCCAATGCACGGGAGAAGAACCAAAAGGGCTGCAAGAACAGCAAACTTCTTCCTAGAATTCTGGAAGGGAATGAAACACACTCACAATGACCCAAACCACAACCAACTGCAGAAAGCATGTGAATGCCCGTGTATAATGAGACTTGGAAGCCTTCTTGACCACCTCCTTGGAAACACTCAACCCAAGCTATTTCCAAATGGATGAAATCCACACCGCTGTGCATACAGACTTTCACTGCACCAGTAAGCAGAGTAAGTCACACTCAGCAAAATTAAGAGGGGAGCAGCTCAAAACTCAGAGAATCTCTGTGAGGCTCAAGAAACATCACTCTTATCCATCCACCCAGAAAAGGTGTCTCCTGAGTTGGGAGGCAGTGATGCTTTTTCAGGACACTTGTGCAAATTCTGGGGGGGTCTATCAGAGACAGTAGGTTAAGAGCAACAGAGATGAGTCCTATTTACCTCTTTCTCCACACTGAGGATCAGATCTTGGGCCTAATTCTTTCCTTTTTTCAGGTAAGGGGGAAGAAGACAGGACATCATTTCTACTTATATAAAGTCTCTCTGAAAATTCCCTCAAACTTTTACCTAGAGGAAGTCACAGAGAGGTCATCCTTTGGGTGCATGCTATGCACACATAAATACTGTTCTTTCTTTCATTATTAGGTTCATAAATCTGCATTTGAGGTACAGAGTACTGAAGACTCAAGCACTGTGCCAACTGTACTTTTCAGAAATACTTGACTAAGTTAGAGGCCATCCTATGGCCTTTTCTCTTGATATCCAGTTATTATTCTTTCCTGTCCTTCTCCAATTCGGGCTCTGCAAACTGATGCAATGCCAAGAGAGTGGCAGCAGTTAGAAAAGTAAAAGTCAGGGAAGATTTCCAAGGTCTTGGAAGAAGAAATGCTGGTTATTAAGGGCTGGGATGCATTGCACTTGATTGAACAGAATCAAAACTGATTCCTGAGAGGCAAAGGTTAATTAGGCAAATGGCTCAAAAAGATCAATCTGTTCTAACCCACTATTTGTTGATTTTTTTTTAAGGGAGTTTAAAATAGACTAGGCAGCTGAAAATATGTCCCAAATTCCCAAATGCATGAGATGGAACCACAAAAGGCCTGGGACTGCCAGGAACATAATGCCCACAAAACAGTAGCCTAATGAATAAAGAAACAGTAAATCAAACATCTGTATTAAATTATAATAAACACAGCAATCTTGTCCATACATAAATACTAACAGGAACCAAGTACATGCAGTGGCAGTGCAGCCAAACTCCCAAAATCACTCAAAACTCAGGGTGACAGTCCAGCAGGCTTCTTTGTCACCACTTCCACCTCCACCTTCACTGATTGCTCCTGTGACAAACACTTCACTACATGATAATTCAGGCAACAGAAGAGAGTACTACTGCAAGTGGCATGTCTGTGTGTATGTGTGTTATATTTATGCACAAAAAAATTACACCAGTTGTTGCAACTCACTTCTGACAGACAGCACGCCAAAAATCAGTTGGCTGCATTAAAAAAAAGGGGGGGAGTCGTCTTTTAGTTTAATTCATATAATGATAAAATGCACTTTTCCTCCTCAGTATTTAATTTCTTATTATATTTAGCTAAGAGCAATAATGTCTTCATCCAAACTAGTTCACCTTATGCTCAGTTGTTTTGAAGCTGGGCAAAATCCTCTGTATAATGTCTGCAGTCACAGGATTTTAATTTTTAATTTTCCAAAAGATGCCTATTTCCTTATAATTCCACAGGAAGAGAAAGACTCACAGAGAATGTTGTGTCTGTGGCAACATTGATTTCTTCTGAGTCATTAAAACTGGACATGAACAGCTTATTTAACTTGCACTGAATTATTCAAATCTGTCCAACAAGGGAGGAGACCAACACTGAAAACAAAAATTTAGAAGGTCATAAAAATCAAAGGTGACTTAGGGCTTCCAAATATAGGCATTATGTTATAGTGTATGCAGTCTTCGGCATTTGGCTCATTTTCTGGATTTTCTGAATCATTCCCTGCTGGGGTAGAGAGTCCTACTTCCAGAAACAGCACCTTCTCCCACCCAATCCTGCCCTACTGCAGCAGTGGAAAATCTGAGTAGTCTCTAGTTAAATGGATATGCTTGGGAAAGGGCACACCACCACACTACTGCTCTGCCAGAAAATACAAAGCTTCCAGCAAAATTATGGGGCCTTGGGAGGCAAAGTGGTTAATTAGGACTCTACTTTAAAAATATACCTCTGTGTCCCTGCAAAATAAAATGTGATTTGAAATAGCCTACTTGCCTTTCCCCGTTAGGTACGTGAACCGTATGCTATCAAGCTCTTATGTGAAAGCTTGTCATGGCCCTTTATTCAGCCTCAGAAACTTAAGGGCCATGCATGCACAGTCTCATCTCAGAGAAATGAGTTTACACAGTTATAATCATTACCAAGGAATACAGTAAAAGTCAGTTTGTTTTGCAAAATACTTGCTCAAGGGCAATGGTGAAGCCTTACGGTAGTGCGACTACAGTCAGCTGGTGACATCTATGTGCCACTAAGATTTATCCTGGGGTTCTGCAAAGAGTATTGAAGCTTCCTGGCTGAATCTGGATACAGAACTCTGCAGTTTTTTACAGCACACTCTTAAGAAAGAGATTGACCCTCAAGAGCTGGCTCCTACTCTGAAGAGGCTGGCGAAGTGCCACAGCTATTGTGCATTTCATATGCACGTCTTTTGCAGAAGACTTCGTGCCAAACTGGAATTGTTTAAGTGGTGGAAGATGCTAAACACTGGGTATTAAAGCAGAAGAATGTGCAAAAGAAATGCTCTGAGAGACCCTACAAAATTACTGAGGAGAGGCACTGTGATGAGGGAAAAGGAGCACTACAGAAACCAAGAGCAGTGCTTTGGTCAAGTGCACTTTTCTCCACGGCTCTTTCACGAGCAGCTTATGTTGTCTTACAAATTCAAGGACATTTTGACAAAAAGGCTAAAATGAAGTGCATCATTATAACAGGTGGGAAACAAAGCAGAAACTGTATTAGCAGACAGCCCGTATGCTTTAAGGACTTCCCACTCTGTGGCCAAAAGCCAGCCCATCTGTATTCCTAGAGAGGAGCTTGGGAAGCTGGTGACAAGACCTTGACACCAGTGCTCTACAAGGGCAAGGGGCAGGCATCCAAAGATTTTGTCAAGGTGACTGAGACCGTATTGCCATGAGAGGGGGCAAAGTGTACGTTTAACAAGATAACACTCACACATTACTACTCCAACAAAAGCCTGCAGCGCAGGCCTAGCCTAACGCTATCAAGTCTGCATGTCAACACAGTGGAGCGTCAGTCAGCACAGCCATCTGCTGCTCCACACACAGGAATGGTGTCAGGACCCACTGCCAACAACTGGGGTGCTCTCTTTACAGCATCTATCCCACATGGTGAAGGAAAGGTCACAATAGATGACAATTCCTCAAAATTGTCACTCAGCTAGTCCACGCAAAGGTTACTGAAAACAGAACAATCCAAGCTTTGAATGAACATGAACGTTCATCCTCCTAAAACAGAGGTCAATTGCACAGTCCAAAACAAAGAGTGAAGAAATTGAAAACTGTGAAGGCCAGAGGCAGCAAAGGCAGAAAACCCAAGTTCTACATACCAGTGAGGATGACACTCCTCCATCTTGCATGCACCCAAGCCTTTAAATGTCAGAAAAGCCACAGAAGACATCTCAGCCTTCTGTCAGTCTTCACTACTATTTACAAGTGGTGTTGATGTTAAGCCATAAAGAATTTTGTTTACACTGATGCTATGCTCTTAGGTTGCCAGAAATGCAAAGAATACCGTAGTCAGAAATCAACAGTCAGCCAATACTGAGGTTGCATCAACAAGAGCCCAGAGAAAGCACAAATTAGATACAAAGCTACCTGTCAAATAAGGGTAAGAAGTTAAAAGCCTTCTTTCCAAGAGCTAATTACAAAAGTATCCTATCAGCTTCATCTACAATGTCACATGATACTGCATTAGAAAAGGGAATTTAGCTTATGGGGCATTTGAAGTGCCATTTATATAACTTTAACCCAAATAACAGACCAGACGGTCTTTCTATCAGTCCAGTTGTTTTGTACTTCAGTAATGACTTTGAAGTGCGATGAGGGTTATGTGAAGCTTAAGCCTCTGGTTTGCCAAAAGCCACAACCCCACATAGCCTTTGCTCTGAGTATCGGAGTAACACGGAAAGGTTTTGCTTTAAACCTCCAGTGGATGCATCACATAGCTGTAACTCTAATCCGGGAGCAAATGTAATCCGTCCTCAGTTCTCAAAGTCAGAAAAACTGGCTGAGTCGACACTCTCCCAGCCAACAGCTGTCCTCAAACCAGCCTCTGCTCAGTTTGCTGGCAGACATACACCATGCAGAAGGGACAGACCACTCAAAAAGAAAGCATGAGCAATGTAAACACGCAGCCAGGCAGACTATGGCCTATTTCCACAGGCTGCTACCATTCACTTTTTCTATTGCTTCTCAGAAAATTCCTTGAGACAGTGTGTGGCAAAGAGAAGAATCCTCTACCAACCAAATCCTGTGGGCCTGTCTCTAGCAGTACTCCTGAGCCGCAAAGACAGGATCATTGGTCAAGAGACCATTTGATGCAGCAGTGTCCACAACACGGGGCTATCATGAGGTCAGCTGTAGTCTTGAAACCCTCTAAAACACTAAGACACCATGACCTTGAGATAACATCTTCCAGCGCTGCACCAGCTTCTGAGTGAGGAAGCTTCTTTTAATGTCTGTTTTAAAGATCCCAAACCATCCAACTGCCCACTTGTACTAAATCAGGGAGTTATTTTACCTGCAGTGCTGGGCTATGGGCTTCCATTTGAGCTTCACAGGGCTTTGTTGACACAGCTGAGTTTCTTCAGGATCTTCTGGATTCAAGGGCTACCATCTGCCACAGTGGCCACTCCCTCAAATTACATACTGTTACAGACTATAATAACTTATTACTCATCATAAAGGATCATTATCCTGCATGGCAAATATCTACTACCACAAACTTTGTTGACAAAGGAAGAGGCTTATCTGACTAGATACAGAGGTCAAGTAATGTTTTCTTTCCCCTGCCCCAACAGTAGTTTGTGCCAGATTCTTGAAAGACACGAGGTAAGGACAGCAAAGGGTTTTTCCTCTTTCCCTGCTGCTCCCATCTCTCGTAACAGGATGCCACCACTGTCCATGTAAGCATATCATCTGGTGGTTCCCAGGCTTTCTGGGCTGCAGTCTGCTGTCAAGATTGAAGCTGCCCTCCACAGCAGATGACATGCTGCTGTGAAATATCTGACGAAAGGATACACAAAAGGGATGTCTCACCAACGACGAGACCACAGTCAAGTCAGTCACACCTCAGGAATGAGGTAGGTGGAGGGCAACTAATCTTTTATTTGAGCTCCTGACTAGATCCTAATGTGTGGCATTTTCTGGCATGAGTTTATTAATATGCCATGTTAAAAGTTTCCTTGAAGAAAGCACAGCAGAAGGTTTGTCCCCTTGTTCTATAAAGTGCTTAGCAAATAGCACAGTTGAGTTACTTTACATTCACTTATCACAGCAGCCTCTTTGTTCTAGTACCTTATGACTTTGAGATCAGGACAAACTCCATCAGTTAAGGAGCCTCATTAAAGTGATCTATTTCTGCTAGAGAAGAGGAAAAATCTTAAGTTTCTGTGGTGGAAGTTATCACTGAGAGTTTTAAATTGTGGAATACTTACATGTGGAATAGCAAGTTTCAAATGAAGAGTGTTGTATGCACACAGAATCTCATACTGCCTGCAATAATTGGCACTGCTACAAAAGCAGATCTTTTGGTCAATGTCTGCAGAAACACTGTGCACAGCAGCCTGCCTAGTAAATGCTTCCCTGCAGCAGAAGTCTGTGCACAGAAACATGACAGCTCAGTTTCTCCTTGGTCCTAAGGAAAAGCTATGCTCTGTGGAAGCTCAAGAGGAATGCCATCAAAGTGGAGCCTCCTGAAACTCCAGGTGAATGGGCAGAACAGCAACGAAGCCAGAACCCCATGTAATTTCTAGAGCAATTCCTGCAATTTCAAGAGCATGAGTCATGACTTTTTGGCAAACAGAACCCCTGCATTTGTCAGAGTGTTCAAAAAAAAAAAAAAAAAGAAAAGGCAAACAAATGAGAATTAGTGTCAGTCTCCAAGTGCTCGAATTTGATAAGGAATAGTACAGCACAGCTGAAAAAGGCCAGGCAGAGCAGCATCATGCTGAAACACAACAGCACTGCCTAGGCACCCTGCTCCCAGTGCCAGCCCCATGACCACATCCACCCTCCTGGAGTGACCATGTAGCAGGGCTCTATCTCCCTTAATGGGCAGCAGGACTGATCAGAAAACCTCTCCCTGCACCATGTTCCCACCACACAGCAGCTCTCCTGTCTGTCTAATTTAAAGTTAATGTCTCCATACACCTTTCCCTGTGGACTTCCACATGCTTTACAGAGGCAGCAAGCGGTGATGTCCCAAATAGCCAGGGGACATGGCTGTCTCTTGCAACTGCAGACAACGTGGTCTGAGCAGTCACCACTCCTGCTCAGCAAGCTGTATTCAGCAGCTGTGTAAGTGAAGCCAATCTGACAAGAAGCTCCCAGATTAACCTGGATCAGCTCCGGGTGCTGAGAAAGAGTAACGAGAAGCTAGCGAGAGATCTCAGGGACATGTGCTTCTTCTTCTTCACTGATCAGAATGTGCTTGAAGCTACACTTGTCCAGCATTGTGTCAGAGATGGAGGTGAGACAGACCCCGAGTGGTTACAGTTCCCAGCCAGTCTACTCCACTTAGACCACCTCATGTTTTAGTCCCTCATTTAGACCTTTTACAGTGCAGGAATGCATACACGTTATATAAGTGCTAATTATATAGCGTACAGGGCTCCTACTTCGACTTAAGGACAGCATTAATGCATTATTCATTACTTCAGCATTTACTCTTCACTATTTGGAACATTCCTCTGATTTTTGTAGTAGCCCCCCTTCCTCCTTCCCTCCCTGCCCCC
>VWZV01005819.1:515281-534383 GCA_013397155.1 Irena cyanogastra
CCCCCAATTTAGTCAAATAGCTCCTAGCTATAATTTTGATTACAAATTGCCAGCTCTGGTTTTTAGAGGATTAATTATGGAGGCAGAGGAAAAGCCTGGTAGATGACAAGTGGTAGTTTAGAAGCACAGGACAGCAACAGGAAATGTCAGAGTCGTCTCAGAAAGGCCCTGTTAAGCAACAGAAGTCCAAGACTGTCTGTTTCTCAAAGGGCATCAAATAAATCCCCAAACACTGAACAGCTGCAGCTTAATCTTAAATAGCCATATGCTATTTTAAAAATAAGCCAAAACAAACAAAAATTCAAACCAAAAGCAGAACACCTGAGAAATCAAAGGTTGGGAGGCTGGAAAGGGTCATTAACTTTATTTTATAGCTCTTAATAAGCACTGATGCCTGCAAACTTGCCACAACTGCTGCAGTGCATAGCCAGCGTGCAGGTATGTAACCAGTTACAATATAAAGCTGTAGAAATGACTATTACATAAATTGCAGAGGACTGCATCTATGGAGGAATTCTATTTAATCAGCCTGGTAGTATCGACTAAGAAAAAAAGGAAAGATTTAAGGTTTAAAGGAAGGAGGGCTTGTCATATCTGCTTTACCAGATGCATAATAGTGGACAATAAACACGATTCTGCTGTGTCAGCTTTGTGACCAAAGGTTTTTCTTTGGAGAGGATACAGGTAAACTTAAAAGCAAAATCCTCAATCCTTCTAATTTTAAAAGACTGTGAGCTTGTTGGGGATTTAAATAAAAAATAAATCTTTTTAAAGCTCTTCAAAGAGCCATGGAAAGGAGATTTTGTTAAACACATGATTCTCAGCATCTTCTTATTTGTGCTACACAGTGTGTGTAGGGCAAAGATTTAAGGCGCTTTGCCTGTGAGTGGATGCAGCCTGCCACGAGCTGCAGCAGTGTGCATTCCCTGAACTGAAATAACCCTGCACAGGCAGGGATCCAGCCAGACATCTTAGGGGTTACTAGGATTCACACTGAAAGAGAAGAAACACTGAGTCTCACTCTCTCTCACTAATAAAAATAAAAATTGCCAAAGGCAGATGTCTCCATGTGCATAAATTCAGCTGGGTAGTGTTTGGTTGGGATTGCATTGCCACAGGATTGAATAAGAGGAAGTTCTCTTATCTCCCTTGGTTAAGCAAAACCAGTAAGTATTTTTTGCTTTATAGAGGAAAGAGAAAAATAGCACACACACCACACAGCTTCTGTACTACTGTAAGGGAAAGAAGTTCCTATGTTATGCAAGTCCTAGCAGTGTAAGAAAGGTTAATAGCGTTTACTGAACTTTTAACAGGGCATAACTCTAGCATACCTGCCCAGCATCAAAAAGGTGATTTCATTCCTTTTCCTGTTTACTGCTCCATGACTAAAGGCTCAGAAAGGAGAAGAGGGTTGTAGGCAGAAGCCATTTCTCCTTTCCATTCACTTTGGCTAAGCATTCCAGTTTTTTGCAGATGTGCAGCACACGTTAAGGGTACTGAAGCTTCCAGATACATTAACCACTTCAGTGGAACTGATTTTGGTTTGCAGTCCAGGTGGCCAGGATACCCAGTGAGAAGGAAAGCCTCCACATGTTCTCCTGATGAAGGGAAGTCCATGGAACAGCAGCTTGGAAGGCACAGTCCTCCATCAGGCTGGATTCTCTCATGCACGATGCCAACGAGGCACCTGAGGCTTCCTACATCTTGATCTACAGCTGAACTGCCTGTGGTCCCTTAGAGGCTCACTAGCTTCACTAGCTTAAACAATAAAACACTAAGCAAATGATAACCCTACTGTAGCATATACATATAAGCCAGTAAGGAAAATCACAACCACTTCCCCAATGCCTGAAACCCCAATATTCAGGAAAAGACTGGCCATATCACAGATGATTAAAAGAAAGCAGGTACAGCAGCATTTAGTCACTTCACTGAATAAAAACGCTGAGTGCAAGATGGCAATTTTGGCATCTCAGTAAGGTAGGTCACCATGAAGCAGCACCATCCTTGGGGATAAGAGCATGAGGAAACAAAAAAGTGAGCCCTAATGGAGCAAAGAGGTAGGACGGGTCTCTGGGTGACACCATAGGTCATAGCCAACCTCTTACCAAGTCCACAGGATGCTCAGCAAGGCAATGATGACAAGATTGGGTGGTCTCACTTGGACAGTGCCAGATGTACAAATGACCATGTAGTGACACAGGAGGATGAAGAAAGAAGCAGTACCCTAGGGGATGAAAGGCTACAGAGGCTGCAGTCATGCCTTCCTCTTTCAGGAGAGCATCGGCAGGAGATGACAACATATGTTACATATCTCATGACATAAGCACAGAGAAAAATGCTAAGGACAGCTTTCCTAGAAAAGCAGGGTAGAAGAATGGAGCAGAAAGGAGAATTTTAAATTGCCCTTCTCCTCTTCAGAGAATTTTAAATTGCCCTTCTCCTCTTCAGAAAAAAGCACAAATAGTTCAGGCAAAAAAATGACACATTTTAGTAGTCAGAATGGGCAGAAAAAGAGGCTGAGCTAGCACTGGAACAGATCTTCAGCAGTGATGCTCCTCCCTTCATTTAAAAGGATGGCAGAGTGCTCTTCCCAGAGCCTGGGTCACTACAAAACCTCCCACCAGCTGAAGTTTGCTGACCACAACCAGAAGCAGAGAGACAACCTGTTCTGATGAGCAAGCAGTGGCAACTTGTGCGTGCATAGATACAAAGACAGCATGCAAAAGGAGTTTGGTTACACCATGAGACAGAGCCAACACTTTGTTGGGATTAATCTGCCCTCCCCCGGCAGGAAAACATGAATTAGTCAACATTGCCACAAACCACCTCACAACCAGCTCTGCACTGAAGAAATCTCTCACAAGGCAAACCATCTGATTTCCTAAGTCAGCAAAGCCAGCATGCTGGGCTTTTGATTTCCTCTCTGCCCTACCCCCATCCCAAAACACAACAATGCTTTAAAGCCCTCTTTCAAGAAGGGAAATACCCATCGTGTCTACAGGATGTGAGGTGAAAGGGATGTGGGTTAGCTGGAGGAGGTGGAGCAATGTGTCTCAGACTGCTGTGCCCTTTACACCATACCAGGACATTACCAAAAGCTCACAGCGGCAGCCCATAGAATCACAGAAATATTTAGGCTGGAAAAGACCTGCAAGATCACCAGCTCCAACCATTAACCTAACACCACCAAATCCACCACTAAACCCTGTCCCTAAGCACCAGATCTACACATCTTTCAAATACCTCCAGGGTTGGCAACTCAACCCCTTCCCTTGGCAGCCTATTCCAATACCTGGCAACCCTCTCAGCGAAGAAATTTTTTCCTAATATCCAGTCTAAGGTCATGTATATCATTGTGGGATTTGACTGACTACCCACCTCCCACTTTAGCTGTCCTATCTCCCAGGACCATAGCCTTTTCCACAGGAAATGCCCTGAGGGATGAAAGCAAAAAGTGTGAGATTACAGATCACAACAGACCTGCAAAATTTTTAAGTGCAGCTCTAAGTTAATCCTGCTGTTTTTTTAGAAACTATCCTCACCATTTTTGAATATTCCTAAGAGGCAAAACTTGAAAGTCAGAGCCTGACACTGCAATGGAGGCTTCAACATCTGTTTAGGGAATAGATAGGATCCACCATAGTTCCAGCATTGATTTAGGGATCCCAGTCATCCCAGCTGGTCCTCGTGGTTATAGATGTTTCCAGGTTCTCATCATTAGAAGAAACCCTGAAAAAATCCCAGCTTCAATCCTAGTTTCCCTCTCTTTAAATATCTCCTTTAGCACTCCAAATACACACAGCTAATAACATCAGAAGGAGCAGCAGAGCGAACAGTAGCAGTCAGATGTACCAGAAGTTCTAACTTCATCTGAGCTCCTGACCTGCTAGAAGGCAGGAAAAGGTGATACAACTTAACTGGAATAAATTTCCTTTACTCTTCTTTCCCTTTGGACCTGTGAATGCCTTGAGAGCTGTGCAAAGTCTTCTGGAGCAGCACCTTCAGATATCAGGTGGGTTGACCTGAAGGCCACCATCTTATAAATGACACAATCCAAACTTCCAAGGTCAAATCCCTGCACTGAAAGATGTCCTTGTAAAGATACCTGAGTATATCTATTTATTCATTACCTTGTCCCTCTCTCTCTACTTTTATCTGGGTTTGGAAAAAAAAAAAAAGCCAGTTCATTAGAAAGCACCCTCCTCCCTGTCCCATTAACCCGCTTTTATTTCCCCAGGCTACCAGCACACAAAAAGAAACAGCAAACCAGGTGGGGATCATCCTCTGAGCGGCTGCAAGGAGGGGAATGGGGGGATGGTATTTCTTCCTGCTGAAACCCAGCCCCACCAGTGCTAAACATTCTGCTTCTTGTTGGCAGGCCAGCAAGCAGAGAAACAGAGCACAGCCACAAGCCAGCCTGGCTAGCCAGGCATCCTCACTAACACACCACAGAGCCAAAGGCTCATCCCACCATCACACCATGCAGCCACCCTCTGCCTTGGCTCATCACTAATTCAGGGTTACGTTATTCCCAGGAACCGCCACTTGTGTTCCCGCGTGGAAAGCCAACCAGGGAACATGCTAGCCTTCTGAAAAACCATACTCTGTGAGAAGGAGGGGATTAGGAGGGAACAATGTCGGAGTGTCTTCAGTGAGCTGGAAGCAATCCCAGCTTCTAGCTGCACAATGACATGCAGGAAGGAGTTTTGAAAGCTTCTCAGTCACAGAGGACCCCTGTGTGCCAGGCTCGGAGACGTCTGGACATAAGAATGGCCTTTACAGCATAAGGATGCAAGAGGACTACAGAGCCTCCTATGCAGACCAGCCCTGGCCAAGCAGGGAATAGTGGCTCAAGCTTAGCTTTTCCTTTCTTGGCATTGGGCGCTAACTGTGTGGCCCAGATCCTTAATCTTATTTAGGTCAGGGGTTTCAGCACAAAACAGTCTTAGAAACACCAGGCTTCTGTGGGAATGAGAAAGCCTAATTTATGCAGATCTAAATATTGGAGCTGATGTGCAAATGTATCTTGGAAAGAGATGACAGGAGGAAATCGTGCTTGATGGGATGCACATACTGGTGCAAAATTATGTCTTGTGCAGCTTTTGATATGATTTGCATGTTTTGTAACAAGAGCCAAGGCAAACTCTTAACAAGCTCCAAGTCAAACAAGCTCTTAACAAACTACATGCAGGGCATGAAACAGGATTATGTGGATGCTCATGAAGATGTTCCCCATAGGTTCTCCCTGATGCCCTAGCCACCCACTGCCATGCCACGCATGCCTCCAGTTTGCCACTGATCCCCTCAAGCTTGAGCAGGTGGTAAAATCCCAAAACCAGTGGAGAAATGGTGAAGCTGGCAGTGCAGACAACCCCAGGGAAAAGGAGCAAGAACATTGAATGCTGAGCCCTGGTGACAATTTTATTGGATTCAATAGTGGACATAAAGCAACATAAAGAGGGCACCAGTGATTCTACTCAATGGCGTTTACAACCGGCAGGTCTACAAAGTCCATGAAAGAGAAATTATAAACCTTTAACAGTGCTGATCCCACTCCCATTTCTTGATTATTCTGAGGAGGAAGTAATCATTGCTCCATGGAAAGCATTCCAGATTATTTGAAGAGGTGTGCCTCACACAGACTTTGTTAGTATAACTGAGTGCCTCCTAAAGTTGTGTGCTATAAAAACAGCCTATAAAAACAATCAAACCAGTAATTTAATACCTATGGGCAATAACACAGTGCTAAAATATATCTTGCCATTCATTGCACCCGTAAGGCAAAATGCCAGTATGGAAAACAAGACATAAAAATAGAATGACAAGGAAACATGCAGAAGTGTTTGATTGGATGAAGCACTCAGGAGGATGAAAAAAAGGGATAATCAAACTGTCCAAAATTTAACCACCAATTCAGTGGGAAAAAACTTCCAGATATGACAGCATTTCCAAGAACATCCCAGTCTTGAGGAGTAGACCTGAGAGGTGAAACTTGAGGCAAGCACAGGGAGTAAGGGAGTAATAAAAAGGGAAGCAACAATCTCTGTGCTTTTTTTGGATGCTGGATTCATGCTGTTGTATGACCCTTGCTCCTTGATAACATGAAATTGGCCTGCAGTAGATAAATACACAAGGAAATCCCATCTCCAGAAGAACTGAAGTTTTTAGACTTCATAGTTACATTCCTACTGAAAAACACACTTAGGTACGAGTTGAGTACACACACTTCATGATGGTCTGGCTGTAGACTCCAAAACAATAATCCAAAACATATCTACTCAGCACTCTAAAAACTGGGGCACAGGGAACCTTGTGTAGGCAACTTAGGCTTTCTCCTACTAATACCAGGGATTAGCCAAATCAATTTGGCACTGATGACAAACCACACTGCCATGACAAAGCTCATATTCCTCCAGTACTTTCTATTTTTAAGAGATATTCTAAACAGCATGCTGTGCTGAAGAGCTGCTAGACACAAAGATTCTTCTGATATAAATTCATCAGTCTCTCCTCACAGAACTGACATCTCCAGACACTATCTTGAGGAAGATAAGATGCATATGGAAGAGGAACCGTAAACTGTCAGTGCAGCATGCACCCGCACGGCATAATCAGATAGGAAAAAAATACCGAGCACTCACACTGCCAAGTGCCTAAGGTACATACAAACCCCTTTAAAACAACTGCTCTAGGACGTTAAAAATAATACCACATCCAACACATCAGGAAGCTAATAAGTTATTTCTCTGCAGAGCTTTTAGTACCTCTGAGGAACAGAAATAGAAAACATAAATACTTTTTTCCTTTAAAGCAATGGTACAAGAGCCTCCTCTAATTGCAAGAATTCCTAACACCCTCAGACATAAAAGGCAAGGCTGCAGTTTTCAGGCAGCTTTTGCCTGAAACTTGATATATCTTAAAAGGCACTGATTTTCAAACTGCCTGGCAAGAGGCATCACCAGAGAAAGAAATGCTGTAGCACATCTTGGAGCAAGAGAATGGCATTAGAATGATTTCGGGGAAGTATCACAGATGATCCAAGGAAACTGAAGTCCTCAGCCTTGTAGGTGAGAGATGATTTCATTCAACTCTCATGGTGTGAAAGCAAAGGCTTGATCAAGCAGCATAACTGGAAGTGCTCAAGGTATGGCAAGACAAAAAGTTAAGTGAAACCAGTGAAAAGGCTTTAGATTCAGTAGGGGTAGAAAGAGGACATGGAATGGGGGGGGGGTCATGTTCAGGTTGCAAGAGCAAGCTTTGAAGATAAGGTCAGATATAGAAGCAAGTTTATGAGGCAATTTCCTTTCAACATATGGACAACCAATATACAAATATCTGCCCAATTTCTTGCTTTCAGTTTCTTTTTGCCAAATTTCAGAGCTCAGCTGGGCAATATACCATCATCCTTGCATACAGCTCCTCAAAAAATCTGTTGCGCGCACACACAGAGAGGAAAAAAAAAAAGAAAAGGAAAAAGCAGACAGAGAAACAAGTCAAACCACAGCCAAGTCCAAGTGCTCTCAGTTTAAAATAGAAATGGGAAACACCACATGCTTGGAGAAGCATGGCTAGCTTTTGCACAGCTTCCATCCAGCAGCAATGCTTTCAGAACTTTTACTGACAACAGCCCAGAGTTGAAATTGTTCAAATATCTATCTGTATCTATATCCACGAGCTGATGACTGAAACCGTATCTTGTCCTTTAAGCCATGGCTTCCTTTTGTGCAGCGCTGCTTTGCACTAGAGAACTCAGAAGCAATTAAAACAACACTTTGTGGGGGTTTCTTGGTAATCAATGGGTAATCTTCACCAAGAGATCCCTCTGGGATGTGTTGGAAATACCTCTGTGCTATCTGCCAGCAGTACAGACCCCTGTGCCCTCACCCAGGCCACATGCTGCTTATTGCTCAATGCCGTGAGAGCGGCCAGCAGGGAGGGCAGTGGGAAGCTGGTACTCTCCATTGATTATGAAAGAGGACTGTAAACACAGCTAGAGATAATGGGAAGAGCTGTACAAAGGACTAGCAGGAAGATATAGACAGATAGATAGCCAAAAATTGCACTGTCATTGCTGCCAGAATCATAGGAAAACTTGGGCTGGTCAGAATAAAGGTTGCAAAGGGTAGTCAGGTACCACTGCAGCATTTTATTGATAATAACATTTATTTTAGCTCTTAATTCACCATGTGTATGAGGGCAGAACCTCTTGCAGACACAGTGTATTTCCTCCCCTATGTATTGTGGTGCTAGTATGTGCCTCACCACCATCAGCCCCACACATCACAAGAGGGGAACAACTCAAACATTTCCCTAAGGCAATCCTTATGGAAAGGGATCCCATCATTGTGTCCGGTGGAAGAGGAGCATCTGCCCATATCAGCTTAAAATGGGATTACCACTGGAAATTTCCTGCCCTATTAGAAAAGCAGACAAGTCAGATGGGTTTTTACCAGCTAAGACTATCCTCCCTGACAGGGATTCACACTATTCCGTGTTTCTGCCTGCTTAGAAGGAGAAAAAAAGAGGAGTAAGGTAGTCATTTAACATTCTACAGGCAGTAGGTTTGACAGCAAACCCGAAGAACTTGCTTTGCATGTATGAAAGGAAAACTTGCCTGACAGTTGATTTTTCAACACCTAATTAAGACCTGCTTTTGACACAACACCCTGCGATTCAGTGGCACTGAGACGGAACCACACTCAGTCTTATTTGTTTAAATAGAACAAATAAAGAAACCAAATATAAGGTTTCTAAGTTAACGTCCAGAGTGTATCCAACAGCACGCTGCTTCCAGTTTGGCAGAAACGTGGCTAACCTTTACTCCAGCCAAGCCTGAGCAGGAGAGAGTGGGCACTGACCGGCAATTACCTCAAGCGAGCCTGGAGCAAAGCCCGGGGCAGCTGAGCGCCTGCGCCTCCGCACCCGCAGGGCTGTGACCGACAGAGCGACACGGAAGCGGAGGGGAACAACGGAGCTATAAATACCAAGGAGTCGAAGGATAAGTCTGAAGGCAAAAGCAACAGCTCCTTTATTCCGCCCGCCCCGTGAAGCGGAGGGAACGGCGGCTCGGCAGGACTGGCGTGCAGCAAGCACGAGGGATTCAGGGCAGGAAGGCTGCCACTGCCTCACGCAGCCAAAGCGGAGTTGATCAATTAGCTGTTCAGTAACCCATTAAAAACCCGTTCAGCTGTGAATGGCTTGGACAGCTGTTGTAGCTAAATTTGCACAGGAGATTGAGCACGTTACCTGAAACACCTATAAAAACAGTGAGAAAAATAGCCACGCAGAAGGAAAAGGAAATTTTGTGGTTCCTCCTCTTTATCCGTATCCATAAGCCTACGGTGAGAGCTGCTCCCAGGTAGAGCCTTGCCCATTGGGATGTTCACCACAAAGAGCAGAAGGGCATTACTGCACTCTCCCTCCAGCTCCACGACAGACACAGGGACAGAACAGACAGACAGCCTGCATAGCCATGAGGCTCCCTTCCAGACAGCCTCAGTCAGAGGGATTCCAATCCATTCTGCACAAGCAGGCTGCATTAATTCCACTGCACTCACAGTGCACATCCAGTATCCACAGTGTTCTGAGCCATCCCTAGCGCACACAGCAATATAACCTCAGATGTATTTTTCCATAGGAATTAATTGGTTTTTAAATTATATTTTTATACACAGTTGAACTTCTGGAACACGCACGCACATGGGGCACACGCAGGGTAAATCTATTTCTCTTACTCACTGGCCTCTAATAATTTTACCACAGGCACTGAAAAGAACAGCTTGGTGCTGACACCGGGCTCCTTCCTGCACAAACCCCCAGCAGCAGGGATGGAAAGGAGGTCAGCAACACTGAGCCTCCCCAATGGTGACCGAGCAGTTTAAATACTCATGCCATTTGAAAATGCCACACAGTCTGATCGGGACATGGATATGCTGTATATGCCAGGGGTGAGATGAAACAGTTTGGCAGAAAATACCCTTTTTTACCACAGCTACATATTCCCTTCATATTTATCTACCAATGCCCATCGTGCTCTTGGCACCGTACAAGGCATTTTGACATCCAGGCCTGAGATGAGGGAGAGGACAAACATGAGAAAGGAGGTCTCTGGTAGGTCTCCCCCTCCCCTCAGCAAAGCCATCATGCACTTTTACTCTCTGATAAATCAGTGGGGATCACCAGCTAGTACTCCAACAAACCACAGTACTTCTGCAAAATCATAATGAAAAAAAAAAATCTGGAAGTGAAGAAGCTATTGCATTCCTATTTTTAAGCACTGTTATTATTAATGTGCCACGGTTCTTGTCTCCATCACCACACCATATAATACTGTTAAGAAATTACTGCAGCATATTGTAATTATTTCAGTAAGGACACTGTGCTTCCATCTGTCAGCTTACACTCGCATTACAATGAAGAACAATGTGACTTAAAAATAAGGTTACATGCACACTGTAATCCATGGACCTATCACCTCTTCTCTCCTCATCCAACCAAATCTTGAAATCATGATTTGGGTGAGACTCTCAGAGAAACACTAATTAGAGACTGAAGAAGCAGGGTCCTCCTAACAATGAAGCTGTAGGAAACACACTGAAGCTCAACTCCATCAAGAAGGATGCAGCTAAATTTGAAAAAAAACTGTCCTAAATGTCTCTGTTTAACTGCTGGAGGGAGACCTGTGTTCACAGTGAGCTAGACCAGCACTTGGTTGCAGAGACAGTGTTTTCCTCTAATTAACAGCGACTGACCAAGTTTCTGCTTGCACCTTGTCAGGAACTTAGCAGTCCCTTGGTTCTACTTTCCCAGTAAGAAATGGGAATGGTTCTATTGCTCCTTTCAAGGACAAAGTTAGAAAACCACCCTTCCTGGAGCTGTACTGCAAGTTCCCAAACCACAGAAAAAAAAAAAAATCACAAAGCATGAAATATTTCTGTTTAGAGGATGAAGCCCTATGTGTAGGTACCTAGTCTGTCTCCTACAGTCACGTGGCACAAGCTTTCTGAGAAGTCAAGCAAGATGAGGTTATAGTCTTGTGGCCTCTGCTCGTGATTCAGGAACAGGCAGTACAATATCACTTAATAATTCACCAATTTCTCACCATAAATCAGCCAAACCATTTAATCTTTGCCACATGGACTAAAGCAAACCTTGTAGGATCTTCAGGAACAAGCTGGCAGCTCTGGTTTACCAAAATACCTGCAATGTGGAACACAAATCCAGTGACACAAAATAACACGTGCAAAATAGTCAAGCAGGCATGGATTGAAACTATGTGACCATTAAGTGCTGCCAGATGTATCAATTAGACACGTCGGGAGAAAAGAATAATATATGAACCAACTCCTTCCCCACTAATCTGTTTCATTTTAGTCAAGCTTTATGACACAAGTAACAGTGGCAGGGCATGGTTATAATTTTAAAAAGGAGAAGAATAATATTTATTTTATATGGATAAACCAGCCTTTAACTATACTATTTTCCCAGCCACGTTCTCAACTTTAAAGCAGATAAAAATGTCTGGTTGGATATGGCTCTTGAATGTTCAGAAATTGCAGTTGTGCAAAGTTAAAACAATGCCCAGATCTCCATTTAAAACAGAAAATCCCTGGAAAGGCTACTCAGGGGTAATTTCAAGGGCCTGTCCTACATTCCTATGTCATGTCTGAGGAAGGAAAGCTGTGAGGGCTGTGGCAACAGAGACCCAGCAGGATCAAACAGCTAGCTCAGTGCATTCAACTCTGAGATCTCCTGCAGAGCACGTGGCTCCAGATGCCTTCTCCAAGTGTCTGGACACAGGGATGGCATATATTCTTCATGGTCTTGCTGCAAGTCCGCCCAAGTGCTTTTGATCTCTCCTGCAAAGACCCAGCAGCTGTCAAGTATCTCAAACAAGCAACCCATCTGCATCAGGAGGAGCAGGTGATGCCCTCCTAGAGGGGCTCAGCACTGCACCCATATGAAGCAGAAGTTTGGAAATGGAATCCGATTAAGGTGTTATTTGATTAATCTGAAACTGACAGCACTTGTTCCCCCAGCAGCAATCCTGAAAGGGGCTGGAACTCCTATCCAAGAGGGGAGCAGTGCCTCGGAGGAGCCCTAACCCCCAGGGGGAGGGCAGTGCTCTTTAGCATTAAGCTTGGCAGCCTTCATGTGATTTTTACATAGGCAGAGGAATGGGCCAAATCCTGAACAGGAGTAAATCAGTCCAGTTTCATTTCTACATATCTCAGGGTCTGACCTGCTGCTTTCCCATGCCAGATGGTATGCAGAAGGCAGTTCAGGGCTCCCACTAGTCTCCAGTAAGTAAAATATCATTGGTCTCATGCAGGTGGAGGCCAAAAAAACAAAAAAAAAAACCAACAAAAAATCCAAATCCCAAAACAACAGCTCTTACATCACCCCATTTTTTTTGTCCTCTGAGCTACAAGAAAGTGCAAATTAATGGTGGCTTTATATGCACCATTCTTTCTACTGTTCATTAAAATCCCTTTGTGAAGTGCACATAGATGATATCATCTAATAATTCCTTTTTTTCTTAAGTTTTCTCTGAAGTTGCAGGAGGCAGGATTTCCTCTCTATTACATAAGGAGAAGAGGGTGTATTTGTTCTTTTGCAGTTTAAGATTTATTAGCATGGTCAGGTTACTCGAGCCAGGCCCTCTTTGCTGATCTTTTCTTGCAGGGGAATTATTTTTGGCAAGGCTCCAGCCTAACCCAATGCAGGGAAAACCAAGTAGCTTTACAAAGAAAGAGATATAATACATATGCACCTCAGGGCTTTGGCTGACCACTGAGAGCTTCAGCAACAGCCTAGAAACAACAAATACAAGCTGGTGATGAGCCTCTGAAGCGTGCAAGTACAACCATCACTACTACCATGATAAATTACTACCATGTCTGTTCCGTGGGAGTCCAAACTTTTTCCCTCATCTTGACAGGAAACCCAAAACAATCCTGGAGGCAAGGTACCACGCTATACCCCTTCCCAAGCAAATTAACAAGCCTCAGCAGCAAAGAGCTGCCCTTTGTAAAACCTCACCTCTCAGCCCAGACTAAGAGACTGGAGGGGAAAGTAAAAGCCCCACCGTGTTATTTAGTGTAGGGGAACAATGGGAAAAGTGGTGCCTCCAGCACCTAGTGCAGGGGCCCGAGTAAGATTAAGTTTTCCTCGTGTCTTCATAGGAAGAGACTGCTTAAGAAGTTGGCTCAGAAATTTTTCTTTTTATTAGGTGACAAGAAGATGTGCTTAAGGTCTCCTGAGACAGGTAAGGCTAAGAAGAGGAACTTTCAAGTATGGTGGCACAGCAAGGGTTACCCAGGGCTTGCCTGTCCACTCACTGCCTCCCAGGAAGCAATTTTGGGCTGAGGTTTACCTACTGTTCCCCCAGCTGGAATACTGATTTCAGTCCCAGACACAGAAATTGAGATTAATTTCTTGCCTTTGGGAGACCTCTATGCTTCTATCTAACCCAACTGAAAACAGCTAACCAATTACAAACCTTGGGAAGAAGAAAGGTTTGACATGTTCCTAAGGCTTGCTGTCCATGCCAAGAAAAAAACCAACACCAGTGCTGAGTACAAACCTTATACAGCTATTTGTATTTGTTACTCCACAGACATGCAAGTAATAACTTTTTTATAGTGAAAAGAGGCAGTCATTGGAACAACCTCTAGGGATGCAGAAGAACCACACTGCTGGAGGTTTTCAAACCTCTAGCCTGTGTGATTGGACACAGTGATAGATAATTTCATCCAAGCTCCCCTTCCCAGGAAAGGCTGGGTCAGATGATATTCTGAGGTCACTTTCAACCTGAGCTCTTCTGTGGCTCTGCAGTTCTTGCGACAAGTGTTAAGACTTTATTACTTACACTTCTTGCATGTAGAAGATGTAACCACACCAAGAAGCTGACCAAAGAAAGCAGCAGAAGGAAACAACAGCTAGAACTGCTTGACATCTGAAAGGAAACGCAGCTGGGCTCTGTGGACCTTTGGACCCACCATCATCTAGACACACAGTCTCCCTCCTTTAGATAGAGCACAAGTTCTGGCCTTCAAACCCTCTATCAATTTTCATTCAATCAACTGCAAAGCATGCTCACAAGAAAAAAGGTAGTTAAGAGGTCTTCACAAGGTTGCTGCTCAGTACTATAAAGTATCATGAAAACCATTTAGAAAGCCTCCACTGAAAACCATGCTGGGGAAAGTGCACAACTGATCACTGGCCTTGGCTACTTGCAGACTCTGAAACACACAGCCAAACTGGAGTTTGCATCTTTACAGTGCCCTGTCAGTCAGTGCTGCACATGCCTGCCCTCCACGTCTTCATGGGATCACCCAGCTGGCACCCCGACACCTGACAGCCAGAGAAAGCAGTGTCACAGGGTGTCACAGGAGCCACGAGCTCAGTTTATGGCAAGGAGGGACAGGCCTGAGGCAAGAATGGATAAGGAGTGGCAAAAGTACCCTTCCCTATGGACCTGGGGTATGAGACAGTTCTGGGGTGCTTCCATCATCCTTGTCCAGAGGAAACATCCTCTGGGGTTGGAAACATGGGCTACTTATTCTCCACCAAAACACTTGTTGCCTTTGACCTGAACTTGCCCTTTTGATCATGCTGCTCTTACCCTACATTTTTCTTTATTTTTTTGGTGAGAAGAAGCAGTTGGTTCCCTCATTCTCCCTGAGAATGGGGAGGACATGGAGGTCAGATAGAGGGGATAACCTGCATCCCCAGAGATAGGCCAACTCTGACTCTTCGTCAATAAATCCCAGATTTGCTGAACAACACCTGCAAGAAACACTGCAGGTTTGGGCAAATTCACCCCAGACTTGATACTTCAATCCAATTATGTGTCATGCTCACCTCCTCATTCATCATGTTAAGCTCTTCTAAAATTACCCTCTAGTCCTCTGAATGAAAACACCTCGCTCCTTCACTTCAAACACTGTGATAAACATAGATCCTTGTAATATGAGAAAAGAGGGTGAGGACCTTGCTGTATTTCATTATTTTTGCACTACAGCAATGAATTTCAAAATAGCTTAGCAGTAGTAGTCATGCTTACTGATTTAGTGTACATTCTCTTCACTGCTCTTCAGAAATTTAGCACTTCTGGGAACAAGCGTGAAGACTTTGAATTAATTTTTTTTTCCCTCTCCTCCCTTCAGCAGGTTATAATATGACATTTTCTTGCTTTTTGTTTGGTTTGAATGAAAGTCTTGCCCTCTTTCCTTCCTGCACATCTGTTCCCTCAATGCAAAGGGCTGGAAGACAGGAGAAACAGCCTTCTAGCCTCACCTGCAAAAAAACCAGTACTTTTCCCTGTTGTTAACACCTGAAAGAACAACCCCAAGGGGTTTTAAAGCTACTTGCTGTGACCAGGTCATTAAAACAAAAGAAAACCCAACCAACCATAAAATTTTTAAAAAGCAAACCCCAAAGCAAGCCCCAGAGCAAGGCTTTTAGCTGGCATAAAAGTCCCCAATATGTAAACTTGCTGTGCTTTATTTCTGGACTTAAGAAACCAGGTGAGGCAGCTCCTCCAGCTGTAAGTACTGCCACAAGACAGTTCTCCAGCTCCTGAGAGCATCCTGGACTACCTGAGACCACCACTGACTATAAGGAACCAGCATGAAGGAGCGCACTTATTCATGCACACAAGGGCAGCAGCAAGCAGGTGCCCATTGGCACAGCTCATTAGAGCAGCTGCTGTCAGGCCAAACAGCCTTCAGGATCCACCTCCAGCTTGGGTCATAGCTGGAGACTTGAGCAACACATGTGGGACACCCACAGAGCACCCTGAAAACACACCCATGGACTTTGGGAGGCTGAAGTGCTGGTGAGCCCCATGCTGTGATGTATTCTTGCTTGGAGAAGCAAGAGGTGAATTTCTCCAGCCCACTGTCTACTGAAGTTGATTTCCCTGGGCAAAGATTAGTTTGCAGGGCATTCTGTCCATTCCCAGGGTACACAACCTGAGCTGGGAGTGAGACCACAGAGCTCAAAAGCAGAATGAAGGCAGTCTTGGCCTCAGCTGAGGCTGCAAAGCTCCACTGACCCCAGCAATGCTCGCACAAGCAAGAGGAAATTCCTCCCTGAGCTGCTGAGTATGGCTTTTCCCAATGTATATTCTTTTCCTGCATAGTGTTGCTTTTTTTCTGCTCCCACATTTATTTTCCCAGGAAAGTTTTGCAGGCTTGTCTGTGGATGCACATTGCTCTCATTTCTTTCCAGCTTCTCACGTTATCACAAATTGGATCAAGTACAGAAAACAATTGCATCGTACTCACCCTGTGTGATTGATGACACAGATATGTGCAATAAAACAGAACAAAAACAAGTACTTCTACCAGGGTCCTTTGAAACTTCAAAGTATCCAGGAGACATTTCACAGCACCCAGCACAACTAAGTGCCTGTTGGCTAAGCTGGACAGAAACTAAGCACCATGAAGTCTAAGGGCAAAAATTAAACAAATTTCCAGGGCCACACTCTGCATACACAGTGGCCAGCTTGGGCTAAGGCAGCTTTATTTTATAAGCCGCTACATCTTCCTGGCTTTTGCAGTAGGTGAGCCCTCTTGTTTGGAGCTTTTTTCCCCGCAAAATGATGAAGTTGCAGAAGCAACAGTTAACACTTTACTGGATAAGGTACTTTAAAATCCCTTATACATGTATATAAAAAATATAAATAAATCATGGAAGTCACTTTTCTTTGGATTATTAGAATTATTCTGAGACTAGTGATAATCTGTGTTTCTTTCCCCAGCAGCTCACCAAAAAAAACAAAACAAAAACCAAAACAAAAACAAACAAAACAAAAAAACCCCACCATAAAAAAAGAGCAAGACAGACTGTAGACAAAGGGGAAAGCACAGGATACCTGAACTACTGAAGCAGCATACTGACAGATGTTAGGCTGAAGCCATCAGTGTAACATCCCAATAACCCTGCTGGTCTATCATCTTCATTTTGGGTATCAAACAGTGGTGGCTGTGAGATGACAGCTGTTTCCTATGTGGGAGCATCACGCTCCCAAGCAGTGCACAGCAGAGGCATCCCTGGCCACAAACACTGTACTGCAGCGCAGGATTTCGTATCACTGTCACCATCCTGCTCGCAAGCCTGACCTCTGCAACCGCACCGACAAGAGCTGTTATTCAGCATATTATTGGAAAAGGACAGAGATAACAGCTCATGAGCACTTCCCCCCCTGCCCCCCACAACATCCCTTTGCAAAAGCCCAAGAGTCCCTTGCCCCTATTCATTTCCTGCTGGAAGTCTGAATGGCAGCCAGAGAGAAAAGTTACTTTACTTCTGTTGCAAACTAAATGCCAGATCAGCTGGGACAGATTTGACACATGAAAAGGAAAGGGCTAGAGTTATTTCAAAATGCTTATTGCAATCTACATTTCTGCATCCAGCAGAAAGTTTAGTAAGACAGATATCCCCAGCACTCTTGCTAATTACACACAAAAAACAAAACCCAAACTCTTAGCTTTGCATTAACACTTGAAGTACCATTCTGGTGGCCACACCACCAAGCGACCTTGCTCAGTGCAGTCAGGGCACAAAGCCTGGCACAAGGACATCACAGCCTCCCCAGGCAGGTGCTCCATGTCTCGCATCCCCAAGGATGAGCAGTCCCTCCAGCTCAGAAGATGCCCCATGACCACTCATTAACAAGCTGTGTCACCCTTGCAGGACGAGCTGTGGCATTCCACACCTGTTACACAGCCCTTCTCCTGCTACTGCCCCCCAGCTTCTGGCAGGAAAGGCAGCTCCCCATAACATGTTCAAAAGGCTTTTAATGGAGAAACAATCCTTGACCAACCATTAACAGGCCTAAGGTGACCGACTGTGACAGCCCAGTCTCCCCTGCACAGCTGTGTGTACACAAACCCCTCCTCAGGAGCTCCACTGCCCATCGAGGGTTACAGCAGCTGTATCGAGGGACAGCCACTACAGTTTCAGTGTTACGACTCAAACAGGGCTTCATGCATGAAGTGGGAAACATTTAGTAATCCTGGGAAGGAGTGAGTCCCACTAGGACCACAACAAGACTCTACAGTGCTCAAACCTCAAAGGCATGAGCCTACAATCCTGCGTGGAGCTGGGCCTGCAGGTCAGGTGCTGTCCCTTACCTGTTCTCCAGCAGCGTCATGCACACGACCTCTCGCACGCCCGGGTTGTTGGCCTTCTCGATGGAGCAGCTTTGCAGGTTCCATGTAGCCAATCTGAAGACGGGTCTGCCATCTCTCACCCCTCCAAACATCTCCACAGAGGGGCGAGTGGATATGATCTGGGTTGGACCCCCGGGAGGAAAGTCCAAGTCCTCACTCTGGAGGCTTAGAGAGGTGGGGCTGGGGTGAGGCTTGGCCATGAAGTTGAGGCCACCATTGGTATTTGTTGAAGGGGGCCTGGAGCGCTCTGCAAAAATCTGGTGCCTGATTTTGTCCAGAAAGGAGGAATTGATGCAGTCCATCCTCACCAGGTCCTCGATACTTTTGAAGGGCCCATGCTCCTTACGGTAGTCCACGATGCTGTTGGCGATCTTCTCAGTGATGCCACGGATGCTCATGAGCTGTGCCGGGGTGGCGGTATTGATGTTGATCTTGGTGGCGGACAGGTGGTGCTCGGAGGCCGGGTCCTTGCGCAGGGAGCTGGGCGAGTGCTGCGCCGAGCTACCCTTGCTGCTCACGCAGATCTCGAACTTCACTTGCTCCAACTTGGCCGCCCCCACCCCGCTCACCAGTGCCAGGTCCTCCACTTTCTTGAAGCCGCCGATGTACTCCCGGTACTCCACGATGTTCTGGGCCACCACTCGGGTGACCCCGGGCAGGGTCATCAGCTCCTCCTCCGTGGCCGTGTTGATGTTGAGCCTCTCCTGGTTGACGAGGATGTTGCTGAAGTTGCACGCCGCGCTGAACTTGCGGCTGTGGCACAGGTCGGCCGGGTCGCGGGGGATGGAGCGGTGGCAGCCCAGGCTGCCCCCCATCTCACCGCCGCCACGGGCCGCTGCCGGAGCCGGGGGAGCGGGCGCGGGGCGCTGCCGGGGCTGCCCGCCCGCGACTCATGGACCTCCGCGGGAAGCCGGCGA
>VWZV01005819.1:535185-604869 GCA_013397155.1 Irena cyanogastra
TCCTTTCCTTTCCTTTCCTTTCCTTTCCTTTCCTTTCCTTTCCTTTCCTTTCCTTTCCTTTCCTTTCGGAGAGTGCTGAACAAACTGAAACTCTCCACAGAATGATGCTTTTGGACACGTTAGGACTGTATACTAGGTCTGCCTTAGCCAGGGTGATGGTCTGCAGCATGCCTAGCCCTTCCCTGACAGTTACCTCATTCTGCACCGAAATCATGGCTGTGTATTGCCCGTGTGCCTCAGCTGGCTTTAACATAGTTTGTTTGAGCGCTGAGAGCCACAGCAGCTCACCACGGCCCGTTTTGGTGAAGCCACTGAAATATTTACCCAGTTTCTACTGCATCCAGTCCCATGCTGCACTGTCTGCAATGCTATCTGTAGCCAAATTAGCTCATTGGAAACTAGCTTGACTGTGCCCACACAGGAGTGACTGCAGTGTCAATGAATCGAAATATAATCAGTGGGTGTAATTGAAAGGAAGGGGTATGTGAAAGAAAGAGCACACATATGACTGCAGATGCCAGCTATGCACCCTGATGCTGCCTTGTGCTGACAGACTCTCTCTATGTATTTGTTTTAGCTGCATAGAATATGGTACATGTGAATTTTCAACATCAAGACTCTTGGTTGGCCCTCTAATGAAAATGAAACTGCTTGCAATAGCAGCTTGTACATGTATTTTTCATGGCGAGCTAATGGGAACAATTTGGGTCCACCTGAAATAAAAAGTTAAATTTATTCAGCTTCTTGGCAAAGGAGAATGTGATGTGTTTAAGGGAGCGCAGGCTGCTCCAGGCTTTACCAGACTCTCAGACTGCACAGGGGCACGGGTGCTTTAACACTGGCTCTGGGCACTCTGCTGCGCATCACACATTTCCCTTCTGTTCGCCCGAGCAGTGGAGTTAGCAAATTATCATTACGGGAATGGCACGGGCTGCATTAGGGCACCGGCTGCATTAGGGCATTGGCTCTCTGCTGCCTGCTGGAGCGGAGAAAGTGCTCGCTTAGGTGATTAAATGCTTCCATGTCTGCTGGAAAAGTGCTCTGTGCGCTGCGATGGCAGCGGCCAATGCAGCGGCCAATGCAGCAGAAGTCACGCTGGGCCTATTCCTGCTGGGACGGTACCAGCACAGAGCTGGAAACAATTAACCATTGAAATGAGTATTCTTTGCAAGGCAATATTATTGCAGTAATAGCTCCACAAGCTGTTATCTCAATGGAGAACACACTCTCTTGCTTTCTACAGCAGGTTGTTTTGCATTAATCCAGGCTCATTAACTAAGTTTTGAAGCTGAAAAGCCCCAAAATCTATCTGAAGCATCATCTACGTTGCAGGCAGCACTAGGTTTTCTATGTTTCAGAAAAAAAGGCAGGAATATCTTCAGAAAGAAAACAGATGTCCCTTTTGTCCAGCACTTTCTGTTGACAGGAACTACTCAACATTTCTTGAATCTGCAGCTCCAAAATAACCTGTGAGACAGGAAGCATCTGAGGAGGCAGAGCTCAGAGGGATGTAACAAGTGTCCCATCACCTAATCCTGAGTATGACCTCATGCTAATGCGAAATGTGGGCTGAAGGGGAGGACAAGGGGATTCCATTAGCCCCATATCTGTATTTTTTGTTGTTGTTGACATTTAAAGGAAGCTTGCTGAGATCTGAGTCAACCTTTGGCACATTTCAGGAAAGCACCAAAAGATGTGAGAAGTTTGAGGGTTTGTTTATATCTTGAAAAGTTAAAGAGAAAACAAAGGAAAAAAAGATTAATTAACTGGCCTGACATCAGTGTTAGGCAATCCATTAATTTGACGCAATCCATTAAAATGAAGTTCAGTCAGTAAATTATTGAAAAAAACAATGGCAAAATTATTGACAGCCAGTGTAGGCAACAGAAAATAAGTCTCGTGAAACCCAGGTACATACTAGATTTTGGGCCAATCCTGAGCTCAGTATATGTAAATTTATTCGAGAGATGGATCAGTTGTGGTCTCCTGGTGATCACTGGTTGGCAGGTAGCCTCCCTGGTCTGCTTGGCACCTATCTGGCAAGGGGCCATGAATCCAGGATTCCTGAATCTCCATCAGCCCCAACAGGTTTAGAGGGCTCTGAGACACCGTGGGTGGCTTATTCCTCAGGATCCACAGTTTGCTGCCTACTGAGCAGCTGGCTGCTAGCCAGGGCTGGCTTAGAAACCTCTCAGTGACAGCAAAATTGAGTTCCACTGCTCTGAGTGTGTGAATCTGGGGAGGACTTCACAGGGCCAGGCAGGCTCCAGCAGTGAGAGGTGTGGGGGACATCCTCAAAAGGCCTCCTGCAGAGTCTTTTTGTGTTTCACTGGACAGTGCTACAAAGCAAGGAGCCACAGAGCAATGGTTTTATCATTGCCCAGTGGCCATTTGTTGATCTTGGACTTGCTTTGCCGCTGTCTACAGCCCTCCTCAACTGAACATCTCACATCATCCCCTTAAACTGGTAGTGAAAGAGGTTTCTGGACAGCTGAGTGGCATCAGGGCAAGCAGGTGCCACTGGCCACATGAGAAACACGGGGGAAGGGCTGTGTCACCTGCTTGGCAACTCTGGAGGCTTCAAATGCCTCTTCCCTGCAGGAATTCTTCAAAGAGGAAAGAACAAAACTAAACATTTTCCATCTGAAGGAGGTTCTGCAGTACTTCAGGCCTATAGATGCAATGTTTAAGGATAATATGAAAGTGCTTGAACCCCATGGAGTGGGAGCAGGTACTGGCAAACAATGTCTTTTGGCATAATTGATGCAAAAAATCAGCCTACAGGCCAATAGATTTTAAAGACTAACTTCTTAGCATTTTAAGATGGTCCTAAAAGAATCTATTAATCTATTTTTACACTTTTTAACATCCCTCATCTACACTGCAGAGGCTCTAAACAAATAAACTGGGTTTTATGATGAGGAATAGAAGGAGTCAGATGTTACTCAACAGAAAAACACAGAGTTTGCCTTCAGTCTTCAGGCAGCAATTGCAATTCCTACAAGCCCACCATGTGATAGCAGCACCTTTTCCAGCTTCACACAGCCTTGGGGGGCTTGGCAGTCACACTTTTACACCCTGTGTTTCCAGACCTGCTGCACTGGGCTCTTACTGGGCAAGGGCTCTAAAAAGCAGCTGATTAACTGCAGTGCCTGTATTTTTATTAAAGGGAGCTATTAAAATAATTGTTTTCTTTCTGCAAGGACATCTTCAGTAACACTTGTAACAGATGCCCGAGGGAGAAGACAGGCAGTGTTTTTATGAAGACAAGTAATAACAAGTAGGAGTTAGCAATTTCATGAGCAGTGGGACTTGCAAAGTCTGATTCTTGGTGGCTCTTTCCTGTTTTGGTTTTCTGGTCTTTATTAATAAAACTGAGTCTCCATTAATCTCTCAGTGGGGTCACTAATCTGGACATCTCTGTTCTACATGGCCATCAATATTTGTGGCTCTTTTAGAAATTCTGTATTTTTGGGACATTTAACCTTTATGAAACTTGCTTGAAATTAGCCCATTCTCTAATAAAACTCCTGGGGAAGGGATGAGGGGCAGAGTAGCGAAGCACACAATCACATGACTTTTTCCTTGGGAGTCCAATGTCTGTGATGTGAACTCTTTTTCCTGTAAGGCATTCTATATAGCTGCCAAACTTGTTGCAATAAAAGTGATGTCACCAGTGCTGTGTTGCCAGGTTACGGGTGTCACATCCTACCGAGAAATACAGTCAGAAGGGTGAGCAGAAGTGAGTCATCCTCATACCTTGATTAGGGCTTCACTTGGCTTGGGGTTGAGTCTGAAACCCAGACCTCTCCCTCCTAGAGGAGATCTCAACCAGTGGCTCAGCAGTGCTCAGTAGGACAGCTCATCCTAGAGGGAAACAAAAAGAACCCAAGCTAGAGAAGACAATCTCCAGCAGAGTGTGGGATGCATTTTCCAGTTTCCATGGACAGCAGGGGGGCATTGATTCTCATGCCCCACATCTGAGGTGAGTCAGATACCCCTTGGGTCACAAGGATAGACAAGAACTATAAAATCTAGTCCTTCCTTGACCTCAGGCAGACTTATCGAGGCCATGTTTACAGAAGCTTGCCTACTCCAGGCCTCCAAGGGTGCTATCTCCTGAACTTCCCAGATGAGAAACATGGGATATGGTGGAGCTGTCAGCCAGCTAATGTTTTCTTTGAGGCCTAGTCCATCAAGCCTCCTGTAAAACTGCCCACAAATCACTGCTGTGTGAATCTGGCATGGGGGAGAGTCAGAATTGGTGACTCTCAAGTGAGCCAGGTGCCTAAGCTCTCACCCAGGGCAACCTTTGTGTGGTTCCACCCAAAGGCAAGCATCAGGTGGGTTTTTGTGGAAAAGATGCAGGCAATGAGATTTGAGGCACCTTGAGAGCCAAGCAGGAGAAGAGGAAAAATATGCTGGAAAGGGTTGTGCAGTACAGCTTTCAGCAATTCACACAGCACTTTGGTCATCAGTAGCTGGACCACCAGCCTCTCAACTGAATAAATTACTATTTTGCATAATTTGTAATTTTATTCTTTACTTGTAGTTAATGGGTTACCATGATTAATTTTCTTGTTAACAAATTTTAGAGAAATGTATAAAAAATCCATTTCATGTTTATCTTTTACTTTTCAAAGAGTTTCATGACCAGTAGTTAACTCATGCATACAGCTTTTTAACTCAGTGATTCTGATGTTACTGTAGCAGCCACTGCAATTCTGCCCAGACTTATCTATTACTTATAACTTCTGCTGTTTGGGGGGTTTGCTTTTGGTTTGTTTTTTTGGGGTTGGTTGGGAGTTTTTTTGTTATAAAAACACAAGGGGTTAGTCTCTACTCCTTGAACAGTTGTATCTCAGACCCTAAAATTATTCAGATAGGCAAAACCTGGACTCAGTTCTCAGATACAAGGAGGGGTCAGTCAAGTCTCTGAGTGGTTTACTTGTGCCATGTTTGTTTCCTGTCTTTTCCCTTTCATGTATAAAATTCTGTTTGCTAAGAAGAAAATAAACCACAAAGCAGAGTCCAACTTTCCCTTAGTCCCAAATTCTCAGAGATCTGCAGAATGTAGAGCCCCAGTATGAAACCAGAGCTCTGTTGAGGATCAGGCTATTGGTTTATCAAACAGAAAATGTTTTGATTAAGACTTTTCACACAAAACAGCATATTTTGTAAATTAGCATGTCTGCAATGCTCCCCTGAGAAAATATGTCACTCACATTTCAAGTCCTGTACCAACAATTAAAATGGTTTAATGGCTTCAACCACTCCCAGCAGACTTTGAACTCTGAGAAGCCTCCCTGACAAGCAGCAGAAGTTGCCTAGTTATTACAACACCTTCAGTGAAGGCTTGATCCAATTCCCATGAAGACAAAGGAGAATGCCTCAGAATAACTCAAAAGGCTGCTCTGCTGATTCAGGCAAGCAGGAAGGCCTGCACTGTTGGTGGAATTGACTCATGTGATTCTCCATCTGAGAGCCAGGTCATATTGAAACGAAAGCATGAAGGAGGAAGAACAGCAAGACAGTATAGAGGTCTTCCTCTAGGAACAGGTCCTGTAGGATGACTGCTTGGAGGAGACAGGTGAGCTCAGGTCAGCAGCATCTGGGGAATGGGCAGCAGAGCATCTGAGCAATACTAGACCAGTGGAGGACAAGCAAGCCCCTGAGCACCTGGAATCGAACAGCACTGAGCTAATTAAAACCAAACTGAATTACCCATTAAACCTAGCTTTGATCACTGGAAAGACCCTGGCACAAATAAGGATTTTAAGTTCTTGGAAGGTAATTAACTGTTCAAAAAACCCCACCAGCATGGCTGTACCAAACTCACTCTTTTCTTTGATGGAATGACTAACTTGAAGGATAGGACAGAAACAGCTGATTAATGACAGAGGGTGTGAAAGAGCATATACTTACAGAGCTTGTGGGTGGAGTCAGAAAGCCTGCAAGGACTTGGGTGGGTAGGATCAAAATTCAAAACAGTCTACACAGGTCAGAGGGACATTCCAAAACTGACAAGATGAATTTTGGTAGAGACCTAGGGAGCAGAAATCAACATCATCCATTCAAACTGAGAATACCTGAGCCACAGATGGGGCAGGAAAGGCTCAAAGATGTAAATATGAGTCAGCAGGGTGGCCCATTAAGTAGAGACCAAAGTCTATTTCTAGGTTATCTCATGAATCCCAACACCATAATTAGGAAGATAGCTATGCATTGACACAGCTGCATTCAAGAACATGGTGCTTAGAGCCACCATGCCAAAGTATTGGTGAATTGCTGCCAGAGGCTATACACGTTGCAAAAACCAAAGAGTTCTCCCAAAACAAACCTCACAGCCCTGAAGTGCTTACTGTTTCAAGGCTAGATTCTAGTCCTTGCTTATGCCAAGTAATATGTACTCTACTAATTGGAAACACAGGAACTTTGAAGTTCTGTTGGAGAGGAATAAAGCTTGCATATCCTGGGGTGAGGAGTTTGCTGCCTAAATAAAGGCTTAAAGTAGGTAAGATGTTAGAGCATTCTTTTCATTGTGTGTGAAGTTTTAGCTGAGGTCACATCCACAGCTCCAAACCTTGTTCTACCCAAATAACATGTGTTTTGAAGAGACTTTTCCAAAGTTTGAAGAGACGTGAGGAAATATAGCTGTTGCCATGTTACACAAGCTTTTGCATTTTGTCAGAGCACGAGTTCCCCACACTCTGCAGGCCGTTCATTCCTGCTCACCTGGTGTGTTCTCACCACCATGACTCACCACAAAAACAACACAGCACATACTGGTTGGCTGTCATTTCTATGCAAACACCGTTCTGGGTATTGTGGGACGTCTGTTTTTCCTGTGATGGATTCTCAGACTTTGCTGTGGTTCAGGAATGGCTCCAGCACCTCCTGCTTCAAAAATAATCTCACTAGGTATTCTGAAATCAGGTTTTAATCCTTCTCCCAAGTGTCCCGAAGCATGCAGTTGATTAATTCTGACTCTGCCATGTCACACACACACATTCTTGCCAGTCAGTAGACGAGCCACATTCTTCCTGTGTTAGTCATGGAGCATGTCTCCTTAAACTGGGCACTTGCAATTGTGGCATGTGGGGTGCTCCTCCCATGACTCAGGGGATGTTCTTGTCACCTGACCCTGCAAGGTGCTGGGCATCCCTATCCTGATACCTACCAAGTGACATCAGGGAATGCTGGTAACCCACCAGCATGACTCCTAAGACAGGACAGAAGGAAGACGGGACACTCAGTGTGGTCAAACTTGGAGAAATGGTTGGATGAATGACTCACTTAAGCTGACTAAGGCCCATCCCAAAAGTGCCTGTTGCTGACTCTGACTGACTGTGCATGCACACATGCAAACGGTGGCAATCAAACACGTTTGGGAACACAGATGTTACTCCTTCCGTTTATGTACCACATTGCCATCCCACACTGGATGAGAACTCACTCCACACTTAGGACTGACACTTAGGGCTGACTGCATGGTGGTGTTCCACAGGCTAGTGTCTTGGGCTTCAGAGTGTCAGGTACCTACTTTGGATGCGGCAATTCCTTTGGTTTGCCTTGGTTTTCCCTCCAGCATTGCCTTGGCAAGGTCACGAGGCTGCCCACACACAGTTCACCTCTTAGACCATTAGATTTGCCAGGTATGACTTATCCTAATCAAGCAAGCAGCTGTTGTTACATGCACTGTCACCTCCATGCTGCACAGGAATGGGGAGACTGATTTTCACCAAACCAAGTCATCACTCCTACTATTTATTTTATTTTCACCTGTAACTTTTTTCATTGTGTTTCACTGCTTGCCATTGTTACTCCTACTAGCATAGGACAGCAGGGTTTTAGACAGGTGGGTTAAAAGAGAACCAACAGTGGTCTCCATGTATTTTAGAGAACTTCAATGCAGTAATTATCCATCATACCAATCAGAGTTTGCAGGTTTCTAATGGCTGCTGGTGAAGCTCAGAGGATCTGCCATCTGCACTGCCCTTGTTGAGTCCAACCCTCTCTAGTGTGATTATGACTAGCTGGAGTGGGGGATTGCCCGCTGTGAGAAAGGGTATCAGCACGTGGCCTTCACAGGGGCTGTTTGAGATGGGCAGCCATGCACATTAAGAGCTGGCAAGGACACTAAACTGCATTCACATCAATCTGTCTTGGCACCACCTGGTTCTGGAAGAGCTGGTTCTTCCAAAGACAAACACCCGGGGCTTCTCGCCACCTTTGCGATAGGTTGAAAAGAAATGGGGAAGGAGTTTTGCTCTGTCTGTATTCTCTTGTTCTTGATACTTTTAGATAAGGTGACAGATCTAAACTTGCAGATTCCCTTTGGGTTTAAGCTAGTCATTGTTTAAGGCACAATGATAACTCTGTATCACAAGAACAAGTCATGAAAGAAACATTGTTATGGAAGAAATCCTTCGAATCAGAAAGGCACTGTGTTTTGTCCTTCATTAAGCTCTGAATTTCATTTTGTTTTGCTGGGCGGAGGCTGTGGCAGGGACAATGTTGGGTTTACTGCCCAGCAAAAACATTCCATCAGCTCACTGCAGGATCATAAGTTGAAGTGGATACCAGAGACAAATTCTCTGCAGTGTTTGCAAGTCCCTCAGCAGTGGCAGGGACATTCTTCCCCTTGGATTTCAGGAAGGGTTAGAGATTCCCAGGAGATCGGGCCAGGCGTGGTGCATGCAAATGAAAAGGCAAGACAAGAATGTGTGTTAGCATAAACCAAGTGGGGAAAAAACACAACAACAGCAAAACAAACAAACAAACAAAAAAACCCAAAAAAACAAAAATGCCCAACGAAAAACCAACCCCACCCAAACAGAAAACTATAAAAACCATCTGGTTATTATAAAGGTCAAGATGGGTTTCTTTCACATGATTCAGGAATTTCACAGTGCTTCCTCTAACTCACATTTTAAAATCATAAAGTTCAAAAACATTGCATCGAGTAGTTTCAAATTCCAGAGCTGGAACATGCAATAAGAAGTCAACTATAACCTTGGTTTTAAATGTTAAATTAAGCTGTAAAACAACAACAACAAAAAAGAAAATTAGAATACCCCAACAAAAATTCCTTGATTAGCATAGTTGCTCTTGCTAAAAGTTTTGGACATTTGTGATGTCAAACAATTGCTCTAAGGCCATTGTTAAAAACAAACCCTAAACTTTTAAGGATTTTTTTTTTCAAAATGTCATGAAAAACCTGTAATATTTGACTGAGTTATGTTGTTAAAGGAATGAGCTGTAAGGGGCTTCACTCATTACAGTATGTCACTTTGTTTGGTCAGGTATTTAATGCTCACATATTTTAATCTCTGGACAAAGCACAGAGGCTGCCCACAGATAAGATATCCAACACTCTCCAGAATGTCTCCCCAATTGCCTGTGACTTCATTTTACAGCTCCTTGACTCATATGGTGTCACCACAAGAGACTTATACACAGGTCCATTTAATATTGAGGAGCAAATTACCCAGGAGAAACCATTTGCTCTGCTTCCCACCTTCCGTGCCACCAACTCACCTTTCTCTTGGCATCCACCCCTGATCCTCAGAGCTGTTTATGGCCTGGAGCTAGCACTGGCAGAGAAGCAGCAGCAAAGCCTGAGCTGTATGAGGAAGCATGGGATGGCACAAGGATTTCTCTGGGCACCACAGAATGCTCCCACTTTTACCTCCTCTTCACAGCTCTGCTCATAAGGCTGTGCCAGCTCACTACTGTAGCGTTTTTGCTCTCCCTGACAAATAAGAGACTCCTGCCTATGCCTCTGAAGCATTAAAGCTGTGTTAAGATTCAAATTCAGTGCTCGGATTGCTGAGATGGAGGAGAGTCTCTCATGCCTGGATGCAAGAGGGGAAAATCCATTACTGCTAACCACGGCCTGGCTATTAGGAGTAATAGAACTAATTTTAATAGCATTAAACTCTTGAAATGTATTCAATTTCAGCAGAAAATTTTGAGTGATCTTTCCCTTTCAAATATGCCCATGATAGTGGTGCAGCCCAAGGGCAGGAGTCCAGAGAACCTGAGGAATCGCCATCCTTGGAGATATTTGAAACACAGTTCTATGTGGTTCCGAGAAACTTTGACCAGCAGATCAGACTAGATGATCTAGCAAAAAATCCTCATCCATCTGCTCTCAAATAATTAAGATTTGTTTCTGATTCTGCAGGAATGGATGTAGTGGTTTGTTAATACTATAAGAATAAAATTCCCAAGTTCTGAGCCAAAGCTCTGTTGAAATGGTCCTGCAGAGAGACTCCCTAGTCAAGGGAGTCACTTTCTCTGGAAGGAGAGGCACCTTCTCTGGGAAAGGAGAAACAAGGCAGCTTGCAACCAGCAAGATCACAGAGCTCTTGTTCTGCTGTCACTCTGCATGTTATATGGGGTTAATTTTAAGAGAGGGGGAAAAAAAACCTGCAGGGCTTCCTTAGCCAAACAGGGAGAAGTTCGATTGCTTCAGAACAATGGAAGCAAAGAGAACTCAAGGGAATTATTCATCTTGTAAATGGAATTTGATTTTTTAATGCAAAGAGCAGGCTTTAATTACAGCAAATTGAAACAATAGAACATTTCCTTACTAAAAAGTTGGAAGGCTTTTTGTTGCTATGATTACTTTGTGAAGGGGATGTTTGTGCTTAGAAGCCCAAGCAATTATAGGAAGATTTAACTTCAGCCAACTACTTTGTAAAAGTTACCATAATTGACAACAGGAATTTTTCCCGTAACTTACTTCTCTTACAGACCAAACACAAATACCATGATGTGGGATGTACTGCATTGGAACAGAGGGGGACAGATACCTCTGTGATTGAGAGAGAAACACTTTCTTCATTGGAGAGCATGGCCCAGAAGAGAGGCAACACAAAAGGATTTCCATCTGTCACAGCAAACAGGATTTCCCATCCCTCAGAATCAAACACTTAAGTCACATTATAGTTCTGCCCAGTACTGCATGAAACAGTCCTTGCTAGCTCATGGTCATTATATATGTGAGCATCTAAAAAAAATTATTTTATTGTATTTATTATGACTAGTTGCATTACTAGGATAGCCCAGGGCTCAGTGCATATGATATGATATGATGATAGGATATTATATGATTGATATGATATATAACACTCTGGTCAGGTGTTCAGGTTTGAAATGCTAATTTTAAAGTTTATTCCATAGCCACACTCCCATACTGTGCTGGGGCCACATGTACTGGTTTCTGGGCATCACTTTTGGAAACAGATGTTCCAAAACTTGAGGAAACTGAAGGACAAGAAGAAACTCCCACACTACTGTGAGACTTTCTGAGTATACTGTCTTTCTTAGAGGCTGCAGTCACATTAGAGCTTAATTAGATTAACATTTAATGCTTAAAAATGTCAGCAAAGGACTAGGGGGGAAAAATAAATCAGAACTCAGAGACAGATGAGATGCACACAACTTTAAACGCTGGATTTGGATTCCCAATGAGGAACTGTTACCATTATTTTTGCCTCATGCCAAACTGTAAACAAAAACTTAGTGTGTTTAATTTTAAAATGCCCCCACCTCCAGCTTGCTAAGCTAGTTGAAGCTAATCAAATTGAACTACCACTTCAAAATAATTTTGCTCCCTGAAATGTCGTTTCATAATGAAAATTGTGATGGGGATAAAACAGATCATGCTCTTCTGAGGTCTCAGGGCTATCAGCCACGCTCCATTTAACCTTAGCAGCCGTCTGAGCAGGAACTTCAATCTTTTTTGCAGGGAGTAGATGCGCTCAGAGCTGACTTGGCAACCGATGCTGTGCCTGCATGACAAGGACTGAGTCTAGAGAGCTGCTGCTCGTGCTCAGCACCTGGTTTTTTGAGCCATGTAGCTCAGAACCTTGTGCCTTTGGGAGACTGAACATACAGTCAGTGCACCCAGCTGAGAGAATACAGGAGCTGTACATGGGGACAGTCCCTGCTGATGGAAGAGGTTCCATGCTGTCATTCTTTTAGTCATGAGATTTCTCCTATCATCAGCTGTAGAGAAGACTGGTTATCTACTTCATAAAGCCAGATGGAGTATTTTTCAAGCTCTTATTGAGGAATAACTTGGGATTTTTTGTTTGTTGTTGTTTCAGGTTTTTTCATTATCATCCCCTCAAATATTATTGAGGATTCCTGCAAAGTATAGGCTATGGAGTCCTAGAAAGTCCAGTAGTGTTATTTGCTGAATGACACCCCAGTGGGATCACATTGCCAAGAACTCGAGATTTCATAGCAAAGTGAAATTAGACATTAGAAGAGAATGCTCATAAAATATGTTCATTTTTTAATGAAGACATTAAAAAACCACTCAGAGCTTCGTCTCCTCACTTCTGTGCCCAGCCTACTGCCACTGTAATTATGCCAAGGCTGGGAACCTGAAGAAGAGAGATGCCTCAGTGTCTCTCTGTTGGTGAGATTTCAGGGTTTTGGTCTCTTCATTTAAGAAATTATTTTACAGTAATGGATAATAATGAAAGTAAAGTGCCTGAAAGATTTAAGCATAAATTTGAGATTTGACCATGTGGGATTGGAAATAATTTGCTGAGGTTCTTTCCCCAATCTTTCTAACCTGCATGCTTCAGGAACATCACAGAAATCTTTCCTCATAGCACCTCTGTTACAACGAAAGTGCTATTAAGCTCTTTTTACAGCTGAAAAACTAGGCAAATTCAAAATGCCTGAAGTCTCAGAGCTTGATTTGTCCCAAGCTTTCCCCTTGCCTCTGGAACATATGCAACATAAAGACAATCCTGTGAAGTCAAGCTGGGCAGGATAGAAAATTGGAACAGCAATTTGTTTTGAGAAACACCATTCAGGCACTGCATTTATCCTGCATGAGTCAAAGCAAATATTTTCTTCCTTCAGTACCCTCTCCTGCCAGCTCACCAATTTTTCAAGACAATATCCATAGAAAGGTATTTCTGTATGCACGTGAAAATTAAATGTCACTGTACTGTAATGGCTGGTGGCATGGACATACATTGCATTTGAATTCTTGCTCATGATGGTTTTATTTCTGGACTGTGAAATCTTGGCCACCTAACTCTCAGATTAATATATCAACAAGATAAAATTATATACTGTAAGGATTCTTAGATAAAAAGCTTAGCTATGCAAAGGCTTCTTATTATCCCTTTTATCCTTTGCTATAGCAGAATGAATTGTAGCATCTAGCTTCAGCTGAAACCCCTATTCAATACTTAATGCTCAACAGATAAGATACCATTTATTTTGTTTTGGAGTTTAACTTTAGATGAGGTGACATGCAACAGAATGGAGCACAGACACTGCAAAACAGTCTCCCGCAGTGTGACAAATCACAGAGTACAAAGGAGCAGTGCAGAGGCAATTAAAAATGGAATATACCCCTGGAAGCTGGCATGCTGCAAACCCATGATTAAGTAGCCAAGCTGAGTCTTCAGCAACGTTTGTGCTCACATCTAACCATACAGCAGAGCGTGAGGGGAAGAAAAAGGAGAACTTTGGTCTGGTTCTGTGGCAGTGGTTATTTTTCTGTAGAAGAAAAAGGGTCACACCATACACCACCCTTCTCCCTTCCTGTGCCATTATTCATGAAGTCATTCAAAACCATGCAGTGTAGCTGAGTAAATTGGAAGATATTGCCTGTGCTGAGATCTCCCTCTCCGTGCAATAAAGTTTCCAAGCAGCTGCTCATCTTACAGTGTGTGCATAACCCCAGTGGCTTTACTGGCCTAATGGTCCTGTGTGCATGCCTTTGTTTCTTTGGCCCCTTCACATGTCCCATTTGCCTGGTTTCTAAGAGGCTGCTTGACCTCAGGAAAATGACCTACAGACTTACAGGAGCTGGGATGGTCAGCAGTGTCCTTTAAGCCAAGCAGTGCATTCAGCAGCTGGCCCTGTCCTCTGGAAAGATGTTCTATGCTGCAGCTCCAACAGGCAGTGGGAGCAAGGGAAGAGGTGGATTGAAATATATAAATTAAAACTTTAAAATGGCCATGATAATAGAGCAGCAAAAAAGTTATTCCTCCTCCTAGTGTAGACTGCAGGGTGGAAAAGACATTTGACAAAGTCCATTCCAAAAACATGCTAAAACAAAGAGTTAAGATGGGCCTAACTCCAAGTTTCGTATCTGTTACCAAGGCGTTGTATGGTCTTAATTGTTACAGCAACTAAGTTATCACACCAAGGCACTGAAATTAGTCACACAACAGAACACTGTAATTCACACTGTCAAAGCTATTTTTATTCATGTGGGGCTGTTTTTATAGGCTGACATAATTGGACAACAGGTATGACAAGCCTTTACTGTGATATTATCTTCACTGAGCCAGAGATTTTGTTGTAGGAGAGGCTGAAACACAGGGCTCTGACAAGCAACCCAGCATAGAGGAAGCCTACCTCATCCATGGAAGTCAGGGGGCCACATTTTTCTTTCTCTGAAGCTAACACCAGTCCCACCAGAGCTACCATATTGTAAGACAAGAACTGTAGTGATATTTCATACTGGACATTTCCTGAAAACCAGTTATAAACAAAAGATATGAGCAATAGGGAAGAAGAAAGAGGAGAAGAAAAAAAAGAAGAGGAAAAATAGTACAATGTATTTTTTATCTAAATATTCACCTTTCTGCAAGCTCTTGACCCAGGCAGCTGGCTTTGCTTTCCACATTCACCTTCAAAGTCCACCTGCAGATCTGACCATACACAGCCACAGATCTTCAGAGCACATGCCATGTCAGCACAATAGGATTTGTTCATTCCTTTACCTTACCACATGTATGAGGTTCTCCAGAGAAGTTGTGGATGCCCCAACCCTGGCACTGTTCAAGGCCAGGTTGGGTGGGATTTTGAGCAACCTGGTCTAATGAAAAGTGTCCCTGCACTTAGCAGGGATTGGAATTAGATGATCTTTTAGGTCCCTTCCAACCCAAACCATTCTCTGATTCTATGTTAGCCCACACAGCTCATCTTTACTGAGCCAAGCAGTACCCCAAAAGAGCAGGAATTTGTCTGGACTTCATCATTGCTAGTATGCTTAAATGGTAACTTTTTCACAGTGCTTCCCAGCTTGCAGACAGACTGACTTCTTGTATTGGCCTCATCATCGAAATTGTTAGAATTTAGGCTCATTTCACTTAATGAGCAACACTAGCAGAGAACTTGAGAGCTCTGCAGCCACACAAGGCCACAAACACTGCTGCTTGGCACAATAGACCGTGCTTCAGCAAAGCAGCAGCTACATAAATTATAAAAGTAAAGTAACCAAAATGAAATGTTTACTTCCTCCTGATTTCAGCCTGGTCTCAAAAAGCAGAAAAGGAAAACTTTGCAAACTATTCCCAGCTTTGCTCTGAGAGGCTCTGCTCAAAAGCAGCTGGCAGCTGAGGCTTAAATCCCACATTGATTAGAGCTGACCTGTGCTGAATTAGAAAACCTGATGCTTAGGAAAGGCAGCAAGTAGCTGCATCCCATGTCATTAGGAGATGTTTTCCCCATAGAGCGCTAATGAGCTGGCACAGCTTTGGCTTTCAGTGGGAGCTCCTCATCTTCTGAGATAGCCTGACAAACTTCCCCAGGCACAGGCTACTTCTTTGTAATGCTTCCTGCAGTGTTTAACCCTGGCCAGGAATAACACAGGCTGCTATAACATGAATAAGGAAAAAAAAAAATATCCCACCGCTGCTGACACCGGGAGAGCTCACTGCCTTGTGGAGAACGAGGCGATAACAATTCTACCAGTCCTGATGGGGATCACCGAAATGTCACGGCTGATAGCTGCCCTTTCCCTTCTGACATGATCATTAGCCCCTGGGAAGGAGATAAATTACTGAGCCACTTAACAACTCATTAGGAGTGAAAACTACATATTCAGCATCTCTAAGTCAAGTTTTAAAGCAGCTTGGGTGTTTAGCAGCCAGCTGTGAAGTTAGCTCTGATGGTATACTGCACTGTTTCCTTAAGGGAAGCTTTTCCTTTAAATGTCTCCAAATCCCAGGCAAACAATTTTTTCCATTCTCCCTGCTTAGCTGTACTGGTTTGGGATGTATAGTCTGTCTGTATTTATAAATAACCCACTTTGTTTACCAATTATTTTAAGTATTTTCAGGAAAGGGAAGGAAGAAAACTAGGAATATTACAATTGCCTGTCTGACCTCATTAACTTAGTAATTATTGCAGTGTAATTCAATTATTTCTTGTACTCAGTTCCAGATAAGAAGACTGCAAAGGCAATAATAGCTTAAGTAGTTTCCTCTTCTTCTTTTTTTTCTTTTTTGCTTTGTTCTCTAAGGCTGTTCTTCTCTGCCTCTGCATTATTCCACGCTCCTTGTTATGATATACAGGGGGCTTGCTGCTGTGAATTGAATCAGAGCTAAAAATAATTATCTTCCTTTTTTTGTAGCTTTAGACTGTTTTTAAACCCAGATCAGTTGGCATTTGCATGGTGCATACACTCTGAAAGCTTTATCTTATTTTGAAAGTTTTATCTTATTTTGTCCAAGTTAATAAAATTGGCAAACATGTTGTGACCTATTATTGGAAACTATGATGCTTTAATACCCAAACCTGTGATGACTCAAGACAGTGTCAAATCAAATTCTTTGAAGTATAAACCAGCTTTTGATGCTGTTTGCTGTAGTAATGAAAGTAGGAGGCACAAATGCAGGTCCCACGTACAGAACTCTTCCTACCAGAGGTATGAATAGTGCAAAATAGTCATGTAAGGCTGGAGTTTCTAGATGGGACCAGCTTCCTTCTGTCTGGGGCAAAAGTTAACTGTCAGTCTGGGCTGCTCTGTGGAGGTGCAGTATTTCAGGCTGAATGTCACCTGTCATCTTCATGGGTTTGTTGTGACCAGAAGTGCAACCACAGTGGCTCTTCTGAGGGTAAAGGCACAGAGCTCATCCTCGCTGTGGTTTCACTGCAGTGTCTCATCTTCCCTCTCCTGTAGCCCCAAGGCTACGGCTTGGTTATCAAAACACAGTTGTCATCCACCACAGGGTGTTTTTCTGTCACCCACAGCATTCCCTGGCTCAAGAGGGTGTCATTTGTTCTCCATTCAACTTCACATGCAAGTTGGATCATATCCAAAGACTGTCACCCAGTTCATTTGCTAAGGAGGTCTTCTTTTGCTGACAGATCCAAGAACAGATTTGAGTTGAAGAAAAGTGACTCTATTCTACTGGAAAGGGGGGGTGAGGATGTGGTGTTTAAATACAGCTCCTCCTTTTTAAAAAAGCAAGCCTCAGGCTTAACTTGGTTGATGTAATTTCCTCAGTCAGTGTATATTGAACCAAACTGGTTTAGAATTGTATCTTGAGCCCAGCTGTAAAGCAAAAATGATTAATCCTTCCACTGCTTGACATAGAACTGCATTTCAGAGCTTAAGAGCTTTCCTTACTTGGGAAGAGTGGTATATTCCTCCTCCTGACACACGCACTCCCACATAGCTCGTCAGAGTAACTGTGAGGAGCTGCTGCACCAGAATCCTGCTTTCTAAACCAAATGGCAGCCACCATCCTTCCTCTGCTTGGCGTCACTTAGGTTTGGCAGGCTCCAGTGACATCTGTGTGTGCCAGATCCCACCACAACAGCCAGGTGCTGAGATTGGACCTGTGAAGGGCCGTGCACCAGAGCAGATGAAGCATTGTGCTCCACAGATCAGCTCCAAAATGGGGAAAATATCTCTGGTTTCACCCAGAGGAGCTGCATGTAATGTCTATGCATTTATCTTGTTTATAAGCATGCCTCTTCTCAGGGAAGCCAGGATGTTTTGGGACCTGCATTAGAAGGGGGAACTTCCTACCTGATCCCCCTGATGGCTCTCAGATGGGAACAATGTGCATTTGGATAACCCATCAGGGCTTTTTGATTGGCCAAATGGCTACTGCCTTCCCTCTTGTGAGCACTCCAGATTCAAATGGATGAAGAAGAAAAAAAAAGAAAAAAAAGATTTTTAAAATTTCCAAAAAAAAAGCCTGAGATAACTCTCCAGCTCCCAAGAGTGATTAAAAACTGGTTTATAACAACTGTTTTCAAAGCCAAATCTTCCATTAGCCTCCCTCTCCCCAGAGGCTTTTCTGGGGGATTATTTTTGAGTCCCACCACAGTTATGAATGGATAACCCATGTCCCTACAAGCAGTGTTACTCCAGCAAAAGGGTATGGGGGAAGCATAATCTAGAAGAGGAAGATGGGATGGTGGATTCTGCTGAACTTGACTTAAGTCAGGCTGAGTCACCAGGAGAGATGATGAAAAGCGAATGGAAATGTCTCCTCCAGAAAGTTTTTGGAAACTATCAGGGTCCTCTGAGACAGCCTCAGGCCTAACTCTGTGTCTGAATCCAACATCAAGGTCTGTTTCAGCCAGTGCACGTCTTTTGGTGAAATGTGAAGTTCTCCTCAGTGTCATGGTTTTTCTTAAGGGATGCACAGGACCATGTTAGCATACTAATAAATGTCCTCTAGCATCGTATTTCCAGAAGGTCTTAACACCCAGCATCGGGAATGGGAATGGTTTGTCTTGCAAAGGAACAAGAGGGATGGATGCCTGCTGCTGCCCTTGGGGTGGGAGGGAGTCCGTTCAGCTCCTTGCTTTCAGTCCTGCCTTGGCAACGGTGAAGGAAATTATTCTTCATGTTCTGAAACTGCAAACATTGACTTACTTTGCAGATTTTCCTTCATGCTTGGCAGCAAGCACCAAGGCCTGGCGTGAAGAAGAGAAACTAGGTCTGGTGGCAGCAGCCTGAGCCTTTGAAGTGGTGAGAACTGCTTTTCCCACAAGGTCACTGGTGACTTTCTAAATGACCTTGGTATGCAGTGGTGTCACAACCCAGCTGACTGGTTTGCTATAGCAATGTCATTTCCAGGTTTAGTGCAAGGAAATCAGAGAAGTCCAACACCACATTCTTCCCAGAGCGAGGATGGCCAAACAGGACTCCTGCTGATTTTCCTGTGCATGGACGGTCTCCATTTAATACACCCCCAGCTCTCTTATCAGCCCTGCAAGTGTGTCTGTAGCATTTGCAGTACATCCAGCAATGCTGTAGAGTAGCAGAATTATCCTGTAGGGATGGGTGAATTCCTCTGACCTCATTTCAGATCTCCTCAGGTATTATGGATCGGAAAGTTTTAGATTCATGCATTTCTAGGGATGCAACTAAAAAAAAACGTTAACAGGAAGAAAATAATGCAGGGAGGGAATGGTAGTCAGCCTATGAAGCCAACAATATAAAAATTATTATGAAATTAGAAGCTGAGATGGGAAAGAGAAACAGCTCAGTAAGTCCCTAGCAGGCTGTGCCTTGCAGAAAATACATTGGCTCTCAGAAGTGAAAGGGAAGACTACTTCATCCTTGCATCATCATCTGTTCCCTAGCTAGAGCACGCTTTCAATCTAGATTAATGGACCACCCTAGAAACCCTAATGGAACATTTTGAAAGGCAGGTAGATTTGCAAGCCTCTTCAAAAAGCATACTGAGCAGTTTGTAAAGCTCTGTGTTCTTCAATATCTACTTTCAGTACCAGAATTTTGGGAAACCACAGCAAATGGCATCCTACTTTCACCATAGAAGACTCACTCCTTTTTTTTCTTTTTATCAATATTATTTTTTAGAGTCCTCCTGAGACAATTGCTTACCAGTATCTGCAGTCATGGGCCAGCTTGCTTCCTCAGGGTGTGCTGACCCATGGCAGTGCAGGCTGCCTACCTGCTCTAAAGTCACAGGTACTTTCTGGGCAGTTCTTCACCCTGACAAGGGAGTGCAAAACTCAGGCAGATAGGTTTGTCAGGTGGAAAACTGAGTTGTGAGGAAGTGAAACATCTTGCTTAAGGATATTCAGTTGGTCAAGGACAGAAGTGGATGTCAAATCCCAGGCTTTTCAAGACCAGGCCAGTGTTTCCTGCTCTGAAATGGAACTTGGTTCAAGACAGCCAGCTGTACTCATCCCTCTGCTTGGGACCCTTCAGCAGCACAGCCCTTCCCATCTCACACCAATCCTAGGGCCACACAGGATGGAGAGGGACCTCAGACCTGCTTCTTTCTCCCAGTCTCTCCTCTGGTGAGTCCCAGCACAAAACCCTTCTCATCTACCAAAAAAAAAAGAAAAATGCTATTTTATGTTCCTGGAGAGCAGGAAATGAGCATGTTGCCAAAATCACTGGTATGGTACAGCACCATCCCAGGAAGCAGCTAGCTGTCAGGGGAAGCGCTCTGCAGACACAGAGGGATGTGCTGCCCAGGATTGCATGGTGGCTTTTGGCAAGGCTACCAATGATGAGCTTTCCAAAGTGATTTCCTCCCAAAGCTCCTCCTCTGAGGAATGAACTGAGAAAAAAACTCTCATTCTGTTCAAAGGCATCCATTAAATTCCCATTTAAAAATGTCTTTGGATGTAATTCAGCATTAACTGTAAACATGGATTCCTGACTATGTGAATATTTTATTATTTCGAATAGTCATCTATATTTTTAGAAACAGAGAGCATAAAAGATTGAAGTAATTTTGTTTCAGTTCTTCCATGCCAGAGATCCTTTTCTCCAAAATATATTTTGTTAGAGCCTTGTGTTTCTGATGAAAGAAATCAAAGTTGAAAGGGAGATCTGAGCTCTAACTCCTGAAATATGGGTCTACTTGGGCAGATGTCAGTATGTAAAGTTTCATTTAGGCAGGTAGGAAATTCTCCTCTCCAGGTCTCTTCCCAGTACTGACTGTTTTAAATTCCTCCCTAATCACACAGTTCATTTCCCCAGGGCTTACCCCTTCCTGAATAAAAGCATACCTTTTAATTTTAAGCCACACAACATTTGTGCTCCACTATATTTAAAGACCTATGGTAGCTATTCTAATGACCCATGGTGCTCTGATGGCTAAATCCTGCAGAACCCCATATCCTTATGCATGCCCAAGGGCTCCTGATGCTGCTTTAGTCCCAAGGATCCTACTCAAATACCATTTATCATGTTATAAAAGATTCTCATTTACAGAGAGTTATAAAATTTGGTGCCTTTTTGCCATCGTTGATCTGCTCAGTGGGATTTCTTAATTCTTTTACCCTGACTCCCTCCCCCTCCCTGCCCCCACCCCAGAGCCATTCCTCTGTTACTAGGGTTTGGCTGTGCATTTTCAGTACATCCTCCTAATTTCCAGCTGGTCCCTGGGTTATAGATGAAACTTTGAGGCTGCTGTAATTCCTGCCACAACTGCTCAAAAGCACAGTGCCACCACAGGCAGGCTGGAACCCATTAGGCCAGGTTTTTGCCCACATAATATTATTTCTCACAGCTGCTGGGGGAGCACACATACTCTGACTTCTAAATATAGAGAGCTGGGTATCTTCCACCTCATTCCCATTTTTCCACAGCTTGTTTAATATCTTCCAGACATGCATTCTTTGTTGAGCTTTACATGAGTTTCTGAACAGAACTGAAAGAGCCAGCAGGTCCACGATGGAAAGTCACCACTTCTTAAGCTCAGCACGTGCAAGGTAAAGGAAGACTCAAACTACTGCCTGTTATTTCCCTGCAGTGCTCCTGTTCTTTTTGTTTGGCACTGGTAGTTCGGTGAAAGTGGCTGAAAGGGAAAATGTTTAACATGGGGATAAAAGGAAACAAATCTTTGCAGGTGTTGCCCAACTTGGCAGATTCTCTCCTTTTTTAGATTCTTAACAGCTTACACTGTTTTAAAGAGAACCTGATCAACAAACTGTGGAATCACAGACCTTAACCTCAGGGTGCAGCATGAGGGGATGAAAGGCAGCCCAGAGATATGCATAGGTCAAGATTTCCAACCATGCATTTCTCCCTCCTGTAACTCCAAGAACCAGACTCAGAAATGTGCCAAAAGGTAGAGACCTCTATATTGCTGAGGTCCTTACAGCCCTTTTTTAATACGAAGCCACATCAAGTGACCTCTCAAGGCAGATATTGGTCCCTTTTTACTACTAGCAGCCAGACAAGAAAGGGGAAAAATAATTTGGTCATTGATGTGAACACTATGAAACAGATACTGTGGGGCCAACCTCACAGCCCTGGGTGCCTATTTCAATTCTCTCCCTGCTCTCCCACGCACATTGTTGTAGTCACAAGAGATATAGGACAAGAAAGCTCCTCTAATTTTTTTAATTTTTTTTTTAATGTCCTGAGTACTTTGCTATGTATCCATGAACTACATTTTAAAAATTCCCTTACATCTGACAGAAACTACACAAAAAATATTCCATTGCTTAATGAGATGCCTGAATGCTGCTTTGACACCAGAACTGAAAAGTACCTGCTGGCTTTGCTGCACTGAAGTTTACTCCCCTAACTGGTGCACAAAGTATAGTTTCAAGCCATTTAGGTTAGCTGGTCAAAGTCATGGGGTCAGTTCTTACAGCCTCTCCAAATCTCGGCCAAGAAAGGTCAGTTTGATCATAGGGTTTCTCCATGTTGTCCTTCTTTTCATTACAGTTTTACTGGTGGCCCAAAACATGGTTGTCAGCTTTGAAGTAAAAAGAAACCACCACCAAAAAAGTCACACACACCAAAAAAACCCCAAAAAACTGAGGGCAGCCTCAGGGAAGAATTACACCAAGGGTAAGGCAAACTTACTCTCTGAGTAAGTTTTGCCACTTATATTAAACATGCTTAATTTTAATGATAAACATTTTACTCCCATTACTGGGAAAGAACATTTATCCTATTTGTTTCAGAACAGCCCATGGTTTATGGGCTATTTATCCCCTTTGAGCTGATGGAGTGACCCTTCTCCCCAGATGTTTTACTCTCTGAAACACTCTAAATTACTGGAGACTAAGTTAAAGGACCGAACCTGTTACATGGCAAACTGCTGCTGTTGTGAGGCCGAAAACTCAAAGCTTTTTTCCTCCAAATCTGTTCATTGGAGTATTTTGGTGTATGCTGAATGTGTCCCATGCTCAGAGCCCCCATGTACTGCATGGGATCCTGTGTCCTACCTGGCATGAGGCTCAGGAGGGAGCAGCAAGCCCTGCAACATTTGGCTTGTATTTTCCAGGTGCACGTGATAGTCCTTTTTGTGCCTGTGGGACAGTCCTTATTCTTACCCTTTCTTTCAGTGTCTCAGAAAGCTGCACAATGGAAGCAAGAAGAATCCAACAGAGCTGTAGCTGCTTTGTTGGCCCCACTAAAACTATCTAGAGGACCCTGGTCAAAATTCATTGCCTTGTCCTGCTTAAAAGGAGAAAGTATCAGGGAAAACACCTGTTCCCAATTCCTACATCTGCTCCACGACCTTAGCAAAGGCATTTCACCTTTTACTGCCTCTGTGTCCACATCTGTGAAGATATATTGTGAAGAAACACGTGGCATATGAGCAGGGAGAGCTGTAGGAAGCTGAAATATCCCATCAGAGAAGCACTAGTGATATCAATCAGCAAATGAAGGCTGAAGAAGAACTGACTGTCTCTGCAGGACTGCTATATTTTGCAATCCTGCTATGTTATTTTTCTTCTCTTTTCCCTGCATTTTCTCTCCCAGGCGGTTCCACTTCTACAAGGAAAGTTTGCAGCCCTCCCCTCTCCTCCCCTTCCCCAGAGAGAAATTACATGTCTCCTGCCCAGAGCTGCAACAGGCAGGATGCTCGTATTTCACTCCATGCCTCTGTGACCTTTAAAAATATAACCTGCCAGTGATAGGAAAAAGGTACAGGAGGAATGTGTTCAGCTTGAAGCACGGGTTTTCACAGCAGTACAGCCTCGTGGGGCACACCTGCACGGAAGGGCTACCAAGGCAAGTGATAAGAACAGCTGTGCTGTGTGCCCAGTGCTGGAGAGGCACCCTAGCCAAGGCCCTGCGGGTGCAGAGTGAAACAGCCTCGCTGCATTCCCCGTGGTGCAGCTCCCTGGCCAGATCTGCCATGACTGACAGCCCCACTCTAAAAGAGGATCAGCAACGGGTGGGGTGGCATTAGACAGAAATTACTGAGCGGGAAGAGGGAACATTCAATCACGTACTGAAGTGGAGCCAGCCTGGGGACCCAGATTTACGGTTAATAACACCATATACTATTAATCCCCTCATTGCACAGGAGAGAAATCCACCATGTTGCAGGATTTTCATCCAATGACTTCTTCTCTGTTTTCAGCAGCAGAGGATAAAAATAGAAAGGAGGTGTAAGAGATAATTAGCATTGTTAACTTCAGCTAAAATCAATTAGGATGAGCAACAACTGCTTCATTCACTTGAAACAGTTTTTAGGAAAGGAACTTAATTCAAAATCTGCCCAAGAAGGGAAAACAGAAGGATAAGCAGATCACAATGTTTCTGATGTCCTCCAAGCCACACTCAGGAAAATGGGATAAACAGCCACTTGGCCCAGTGCACAATTCCAGTGGTATCATCTATTTCAGTAAAAGAAGTTATAATACTCTTGAGAATCCCAGCAGCCACTGGGGTTTTTTGGTAAGTGAAAGATCCTCAAACCTTAGAGAAGCTGTCCTACAATCACAGTTTTCTATGCCTGATTTCAATCCTGGTTTTCTATTGTCACCATTGGGTGCCATAATTTGGGGAAGTATGTGCCTGGACAGTGCTCAAGCTGCAAAAAGCAGGGCAGTTGGACACGGAGTGGCAATTTTATTCCAATGCATCAGAGGAGAAGGATGTTTAAAAAAATTAATTCCATTTTTCTCTGGCTCAGTACGTACCCATTTACACAGAAATGCTGGAGAAGTTTTATTTCAAGAAGAACAACATTTTGCACATAACAAAACATCTAATTTCACACTACAGGAAAAATTTTAGAAGAAAACTTTAAACAACTTGAGCCTTTTCACAAATGATTCTAGGGTCTTGATTTGAAAGAACACAGTTTAAGAAGAAAGACATTCCATGAAAAATTCAAATCACCTGTAATTGAATCCAGCAGTGGACTGATACAAAACCCTGGAAAGAGCTTGCCAAATATGTGTATCCCATTATTTTTTTCCAGTTTATTGCTAGCACATTTTAGAAATGGAAAGCAAGCAATTACAATGGTTGTATTTGACAAACAACACTTGTAAGATGTAAATTACCAATGCCTGTTTCTGGGATTCTGCACCCTTCTTAAGCATTTTATAATGGAGGGGAAGTGCTGCTTGTGCAGTGCTGGCAACGAAATATTAAGACACAGCCAGTGGAAAATTGACTTGTCTCATCTTTCAGCTTTGGATTTGGATTAGATGCTACGAGGAGAAGCTAATTTTCCGACAGGACCAGCCTGGAGAGCAAAACTTGGTCACTGGCAGCAGAAGAAAGCATTGCTTTGAAACCTGTTGAGCCACAGGACTCTTGCAGCCCCTTTTGCTACCTTTTATTTTCTGGATATTAAATGAACATGGCAGGTTTAAAGTGAAGGAAAAGAAGCAGCCCTTCATGCAAAGCCTCATCAAGCTGTGTCACCTCATGTACCAACCCCATAAGTTCACAAGGACTGTGAGTTAGCCCAGAGCACCTGAGAGCTAGGAACTACCCAGAAAACACCAGTGACTACCACATCCTTATGCCTGTTGACAGGCACTCACACCAGGGTCGGGTAGCACAAAAATGGGGACCACACTGGTAGCCAGCCACTGGTGTGGGCACGAGGAGAGCAAGGCAAGCCCATCCCCAAAATGAACACAGCAAGATGGAAGGAGTTAAACACGTGCTGAAAACAGTGTGCAGATCAGCTCTGAGCTTATCAGGCGACAAGGGCTGCCAGGCAGCTGTGGCTCCAGGGTCTGTCAGGGCCACAGTGACACTGGCCGAGAAAACACTTGATTGAATTTTGCCTTGCTGACCTGATTACCTGGCTGCAGCCCAGCTTTTGACATCCATCTTTCAAACCAGAAGGGAAATGCTGACCCATGGCCAAAAAGCAAAAACGGGGAGAGATTGAGTTGGACAGGCATTAGAAACAATTTTTAAAAAGTACATTAAAATACAGGATTACAGAGACTACGGTCTTTCATATTAATTTGAAACTCTTATATATTTTCTTGTGATAAACAGGCAGCTGCTGGGTCAGGAGTACTCTGTGATTTCCAGCCTAATTTCAATGTTTTATTGCTGCCTTAAGCTGGTAAAGAGATAAAGGCATCAGCCAAGCACTGGGGTCCTTCTCTACAGAAGTGGGTATTGAATCAGAACTCAGGTTTGGACAAAACAAAACAAACGGTCCTCAATCTGAGTGTTTCTTTGCAAAGAAAGCTGACAAAAAAAAAAAAAAAAAGGCAATTTTTAGTGCAAATCCCACTGCAGATGATACCTCTGCCCCCATACTGGCTTCCCTTTCTATAGGGGATCTTGATGTGGAGCATGTCCCGAGCCCCAGTCCTTGCTCCAGGCACGGCTGTGAAACTATTTGGCCAGACTCAAGGATCCACCAAGTCCCCAAGACACATAATTTCTGTACTCCAGCAAGCAGTACTTGAAGAAAACTTATGGAAAATTTTTCTATTTCCTATAGCATTTACTCTGCACTCACTGGGATTAAACTCCTCAGGATGTTCACATCTCTCTGCAGATGACATTGCATATACCAATAAATTTTTACCCTCAGATAAGATCTTGATATAAGGTATAAGCCATCTTTTTTTTCTCCTTGCTGAGGGCCCTGGCACAGTTCCAACATCCTACTGTGACACATGCAATAAATAGTAAACCTTTGAATTTTTAAGGAGTAATTCAGTACTGGCTTGGGAGTTTCCTCAGATCCTATGTAAAGGACTCAAATCCTACTGAATTGGCAGCTGTTTGACTATGGATGGATGTCAGCTGCAGTGTAGCATGCCCATCCCATGAGGGGTGCCTTTGCCTCTACTGTAGGGATCTCTGCAAAGTTTGCGCCCCACATCAGTATTGGGGCTCCTTATTTCACCTTTTTCTAACATAACTCCTCGTCAGCAGACCCCAGAGAATACCTGAAAAGTGTGTTCAGCTTGGCTAGCACTTCCTTTTTTACCACCCACCCCGCCCCCCCCCCATGATTTTAATTTCTCTAATTCAAGGGTACTGGGGATTCTCAGGTGAACAAGGTGTGCTGCTAGAGAACAGACTTCAGCAGGGAAGACTAAAGTGCCCAGCTAATGTCCCAACAGGTCCTTTCCTCACAAAGTGTTCATTGCAAGTAGAAACCTCATCCTCAGAATGTCCAGAGTTAAAAAGAGTTGCAAGTGTCGAGTTTCCTCCAGCACATGCTCTGGAGGACACCATTTATCTCTCTTTCTATGCAATTCACTTCATTTAACAAACATTACATTTTGCCTCCTGACTTTTGCAGACCTTATGCAGATTCAAAATAAGAGTCTATTTAGAGAACAATGGATCAGTTGTGCTGAGTTTATAGATCAGTACTGATATGAGCAGTGAAGAGTACCAAATTCAGAAATCAATTGTTGTTAGATGATGTACACACACAGAGCTACATTTTGCTCAAATCATTTATAGACTCTTGAGAGACATTTTTATCTGTGTGCATCTGCAGGTGTGTCTATATGTAGGTCTCTGAATATATTTGTTTACTTGGCACCTCCATTAGCCTCACCTTAGAAGCATGGTATGCAGCTCCAGTTTCCCCATTTTTTTTTTCTTTGTTTATCCTCCTACTCACATCTCCTTCCCTTTGCTTCACCTGCCTATCCTCACTCCCCAGTTTCTTTCATTCCTGTCCTCCCTGCCTAGGCACCTCTCATACCCCTCTGAATACAACTCCCAGGGGGGCTGTGTGTCCCAAAGCAGCTCTCTACACCTGTGGCACAGGCAGCAGCCACAGAAGAAAGGGAAAATAAAGATATTGCCCCCTGCCAGCTAGCTGCAGCAGCTAACCCACTTCTCACTGCTAGGAACAAAACACAGGCTCTTCCACCTGGTTCAGAACCCTCAGGGAAAACTACATTTTGTTGTTATTTTTTCTCCCTATCTACAAAGCATATATTCACAGAAAGGCCAACAAAAACAGACCAGGCAAGCATGAAATTTCTAAGCCAAGCCAGAAATACAGTTGAGCCAAATAAACTCCCAAATATAACAACAACATAAGGAACAGTTTTAGTATTTTTTTTTCAATCATTATAAGTTTGAAGTGCCTTCCATACAATTTTAATAAAAAACACAGATCAACCTGCGTGGGTGAAGTTAAGGGAAAGAACATGTCTATTACTGGCAGACAGTTTGACTTCAGCTATAGAAGAGCTTGTATCTTTTAACATCTCCCAAAAAAGTCACCGAGAGTACAGAGAGGGGGGAGGGCAGTGAAACAGCTCTGGATTAGCTTCCATATGACTCACTTGCCACTGAATTTCCCCCCCTCCCTATCCTGCACCAGTGGTGGTGGGGATACATGGTCTCCCACTCTGCCGTGTCTTCCCCGTGATCCTCTTCAGACGCCCCAAAAGCCACAAGCCAGGAAGAAGCAGGGTGTGTAGGAGGACACCACAGCTTCAGCCTTTGCTTCTAAAACTAAAACTCGGCAACGAAAACTTTAAATGTGACAGACCTTGCTGGCAGAGAGCAGGCAGAGCCAGCTGTGTGCTAGGATGAAGTCCGGGCACTTGATGGTAACAGATAGGGGTAAAACTTCCCTGCAGCTCGCTGGGAGGCCGGCATAGCTCCGCAGGGCCAGGGGAAAGGTCTGCCTCCTGGCTATAATTAGCAAATCAGCATGCTAGGAACGGATCAGTGGACCAAAGCAGCTGGTGCCCTTGCACTATAAGCAGTTAAAAGGTTTTATTTCAGAGGAGGTCTGGTCCCCGCAACAGTGTCCCTGCCAAAAGGACGTAGAATTGGTCTGGGCCACCCCAGATGGAGTCAGACCAGTTTTGATGTGCACATGAAGGCAGCTTCTGGTTTGGCTTCCTTCCCAGGCACCTGGGTCGAATAAGCCAAAGCACCCTGCAGGTGCATCCAGCTCTCACATCCCAACACACAACTGTTCCGGGTGAGCAGGAGGCGAGCAGGCACAGATTCAGCCTCCCAGACTTGCATCTCTGTGCTGCAGGAAAAGGAGGGTCGAGTACAAAGCCAGCAGGCCTGGCTCTGTACTGTTGCTAATATGCAGCTCAGGCAGATAATGGTTCCTGCAAACTTGGATGTGCCCTCTCCCAGGAGCTGGTCTCTCAGTCCCATCATCCCCCAGATAGAGCAGGTCTTGTTGGGATGGTTCTGCAGATCCTTGCATGCCTGAGACCAACTGGTATTGCTGGTACAGAGATGGGGCTTGCTACAGACCATCACATCCTTTAAAGAGAAATGGGAGAAGGAAAAAGGACAAGCAAGCAAATTGCACACTGTGCTACAAACTCAGTACTTGCTATTGACCAGGGAAATGTCAGAGCTCTGGATAGCCTCACACCCAAGGTGATAAATGGACACATTCATCACAGCTTGTGGCATTGCTTGACATTTGGGGGAGGCTTCAAGGAATTTTCTGTCCTTCTTGCTTGGGAAGCGAGCTATCTGCATGGGAGTGCTTTAATTAGCACAAAAATGTCATTAAGAAATAAAGCAGGCCAAGTTTGTGCAGGGAGTAAGTCTCATGAAGTCAGCCATATTGTACTCAAGGGGTCAATATTCTTCCTGCATATTTTGTGACCGTGTTATGAAATATTCAGAGTAACAAATAGATGTTTTGACTGGAAATAGATTTCCCCAAAGAAACATTTCCCCATTTTCACACCCATTTCACCCAGGACTAAACCAGCAGCAGCTGTGGCTCCACATCAGCTGCAGAACAAATTCTTGTAGCAGTTTGCATAGCTGAGGCCCCAGATGGCCACTGCCATCCGTGGGCTATTAATAAGGACTGTTTTGGAACAAATTATCATTTCACAAGCAACCAGTCTATTTATTAGCCTTATTATCATTACTGCCAGCTGCAAGGTGTTTTGACTCTGTCATGCATTGCAGATGTGGCCTGACCAAGAGACACGATGGTGCCAGCCCAGGTGACGAGCTGGCCCCTGTGTGCAGCTTTGGCACTTGTCTGCCTGCTTGGTTTTTTACAGTAATGACCCGCAGCAGCCATTCCTTGTTGCTAGAAGCAAAAGAGATGGTGCTGTTCAAATTATCTGGGTTAGTCCCCTCAGGTATTGTTCCTTCCCAGCACACACTCTGCAAACGGAGCTTGATAACTCAGAGTGGCAGCGCTGCTCCCAGCTGAGTCAAGGCTCCAACTTACTTGTTGCTTTTTATAGATTGAGCTCTCCAAAATAATCTATTCTGCATGTTGAAGAATAGAACCACATGAAACAATTAAAAAAGAAGGGAAAGCAGGAATGTATGATGAGGCAGCATCAGCCCAATCCAGTACCTCAAGCGGATCCTTGCTTGGAACCCATCTTGAAACTTATTCTTTCAAATTCCTATCACATTAAAAGACAACAATGGATTGTGTGGTTTTTTTTGCTATATGATTTTGGTTAAATACTAATGTTGTCTTTAACTTCTGTTCCCCACTAAGTGTCTTCTACAAAGGGCTCTTTTGTCCCACCTGCCTCTCAATCCTCTTCATCAGCATTAGGAGGACAAAGGTAGGACAAAGCCCAGTTTTCAGACAAGTGTTTGTGCCATCATGGTTCTGCACAGCAAGGGATGTAACGTGGGACAGGTCAAAACCACCCACCCAGTGACAACAAGCTCTTTCCAAGCCAAGGTGGCCAACAGCAGCTGCTCCCCATTCCAGTGGCCACCAAGAGAGTGCACACCAGGGAGTAATACCTTCGATACCCAGGCTGCTCCAGACGCCCTACTTCAAAACTTGCTGGCGGAAGCAAAGCAACTCCCTTATATCTACTCCTTCATCCTAAAGGCTTTCTACCTATGGATTTTGCATCCTTATATGAAGCCTTTCACAGTCTGGGGGAGAAGCCAAAAAACAGACTTATAATAGAAACTCAACCGCAGCCTTAGGCATAGTTTGGCAGCTCTAATCCTGTAATAAACTCGAAGCACACGTGAGTCTGAAAAACAGCGTGGTGAATTCTCTATTCCTGTCCTCAGTATTTTTAGCAACCCGGGTAATTTTTAGCCTGTGCTTTTCTGTTGGTTTTTTTAGCCCTCTCTTTCGGTGTAAAGATGTTGTCAAAATACAGGCATTGCTCACAGTGCAAACTGCAGTCAGTTGATTCAGACAGACACGCCTGACATTTCAAAACACAAAATGCTCAGCAACCAAATTCCTGGCATGCTATGAAATGCAAAAATGTGAAACTGTTACCTATGGCAAACATTTCTCCATTTAATGTATCACAGGACAGCAGTGAGGAAATCAATGGAAGAAACCAGAAAAAGTCAGAGTTTATGTTTTGCAGATAGCTTAAGGGAAAGGAATCCTAAATCTTGAGCAAGTGTTTGGTTTTGCATTGTGGCAAAAATGTTTGTTTCCTCAACATGGGGTGATTACAATGTAATCTGCATTTTTGTTTAAAAATACTTCTCCTGCTGTCTGGGCTGCAGTGTAAACAGGATGCACTAAAATGTCAGCCCATCCGTGGGCTCTGCTGTGGCAGACGCACACAGAGATCCAACGCACTCACACCAAATCTGACCTGCTTCCCCAAAATAGATCTTCATCACCCTTACAGAGCCATCATTGTCTAATTACAGTTCCCCAGGCATGGAGAAAGGCTGGGGAATGAGGTGGGGGACACATCCATAGCCAAGCTGTGCAGGAGGGGATCCTCAGCAAGAGCCCAAACCTCACTGTCCATGCTACCTCCTCTCATCATGCTATTGGAATAAATCCATCCTGGCTGGCTACTAGCAGTTGCCCACCCCAGCAGGGTTAGCTGCCATGGGGCTGGATTTTTTCCTTGAACTGAGCTCCTTGAACTCTCCACCACAAATGTCAGGAAGAGATCAAGATGTTTGTCTTTGACTTTTTCACATTGGTACAAACTTAAGAAATAGAGACTGTCTTGTTTGCAAATTTTTGTCCTTAAAAAAAAAAAAAAAAGCATGACAGGAATTCTGCAAACCCCTCTAGGCGAGGCAAAGTTAAAGCACTAATAGTTTCCTAGAATTATGGACATTAAAATTTGTGCAGAGAAATGCTGCTAGTGCTGGAACCAGCCTTTCTTTTCTGCTCTCCTCCACTGAAAATAGCTCACATCCAATCCTCTTTAAAAGACAGGTATGTGAGATCAGTAGGAAGTCTCAGCTAATAGACAATCAATATTCAACAGACTGCCTGTGGGAAGGCCACTACCCCTTAGGTGGCACGAGTGCTTGGCCTGCAAGCATTTTCCTTGCCATAACCATGGTTTTCATACAACACACATTTCTCAGTGAAAGCAGCTTCCCCACAGCAGCTCCTGCAATGGTCTTCAGTAACAAAAATGTTCTTTCCTTTGTGTTTTCCTGAGCCCTGATCCAAGACAACACTTCAACACAAAGCTACCTTTAAGAATGGCTCTGATCAAGAGACTAACCAAGAGGACAGCAAGCGGCCTCCCTGTGACAGGGACTCTGGGTTTCCACAGCTCCATAATCAGATTTCTTAGAAATAAATGTTTCTTGGAGCCTTGACTCTAAACACAACCTTACATGTTTTGACTAGTAAGACTTGGGTCTATGAGTATATGCTCAAGTGCTTCAGCACTCCAAGACATTATTCAGTGCAGGAGTTATACCCAGGCTGAAAAACCCCAAATCTTTTCCTGCATCTCAAAGTTCTGACAAGAATAGCAGTAGGTAGTTCTGATGGGTGCAACTATGTTAAACTGACTCATTTTCCCACAAGCTCATGTCTGCAGAGATTCTTAAAACCACAATGACCAAACTTCTGGTCTCCAGCAGTGGTGTCCAACCAAGCTAAAGCTGGAAAAAGGGTTTGGGGAAGCCCTTTTCACTCAACTGCCATCTTTTCTCAAAACAATTCCCAGAAGACCAGCTGAGTTTTTATGGAAAAGTAATTTGCAATTTCCTTGGCTGTGGAAAAATATTTGTCAGCATATCACAACTACAAGGGGTAAGGATGAAACTAATTGCTTAGAAAAATTACTTCACAAAATTAAATAAGGACATTTGTTTCAACTCAGTGAGCATAAACTGCCTCTAGAATGACACCATCTTCTGTTTTCTTCTTTCTGGTTAATGACTGACCAAATAGGCTTGCTTTTCAGTATGTAGTCAACAACTGTAATCATCATGGTCCCTTGAACCAAGTCTTTGCTTTCTGTATTTCAGCCCAGAAATCAATGACAAATGTGAGGCTATCACTGATTTTCTTACAGGTGGCTGCAAATCCTTTGAAAAGAGATTTATCACTGAAATATTCTTGGTCTCTCTCTAAAGCTGCCTTAGACTCTGGTGGTACAAGGGTCTGCCTAATAGATCTGTTTTATTGTGTGCTGCCTGGTTCCATATGCAAAAGTGGTTTGTAACATGCAAATGCATCTGCTAAAATACAGCACACATTGAAAGGGGTGAAAAGATCCACATAGAAACAGTTATAACATCAAAAAAGCTTTATGTGCAAGTGGAACACCTTTCATTTGAGGGTTGAGAGCCCTCCTGACTTGCCTCTGCTGGCAGGGAGTGGGAAAGGGTGATGACAAGCACTGTTGACAAGCACTGTTAACAACCCTGTGCTGGGGTCACAAACTTGACCATCCATTTCTCTTCCAAATGGAGAGTGCTGCAATCCTAGACTGTTCCTAGAATTACCAAGAAACCCCTTTTCTCCCAGTGGCCAACATGGTTTTAGGGGTATTTCCTAATAATTTTAAGGTGTGCACAGATGACCCATATAGACATAGACACCTTGTCATCAACAGAAAAAGACTTACCTGATCCGGTAAGCACTGTTTGAAAGTTGAGGAAAGCCAGCTAGGATGTTTTGGGTAGGCTGGCAAGTCAGGAAGTGCACTTGGACTTCTGCTGACAGATTTTGGCTGAGCTGACAGGTGTTAGCAACATAAGATGAGGAGGTGGCAGCAGTCAGGAACAGTTGATCAAGCAGTGTTTACTGCTTAAAAACAAAATACAATAGGGTAGATAGGCCTAAACACTTGAAAACCCCAGTCCTCTTCTCTTTAACTTTCATTGAGAACAAAGATAAATTTTAATACAAAAACAAACCCACAACCCAGTCAGAACTTGTGTTGGTATTACTAACACAGAAGTGAAGCTGCCTTTATCCCACTCAATCCCTGCTTGGAGCACATCTATACATGACAGGTGTTTTACCATGCCAGACTTTTGGGCTGGGGTCATCCAAACCCAAAACATCCATACAAAGTGTGAGGGATCTGGACACTGATGGAACACATACTGCCTGAAATTTCTGCTGCCTCCACAGCTGACAGGCAGCATCCCAGCAGTGGCAGCTCAGTCCCCATGACCACTGAAAGAGGGCATCAGTTCTCACTCATCACCCCTGCATTTCTGGCCCTCCTGCTTGCAGAGCAGTGCTTGAAAACATGCCCTTACCCCCACCCCAAAAAGAGACAGGTATTTAGTACTGCTTCCTTGCTGAGGAGATTAGGATGTTTTTATGGTGTAACAACAACTCATAGTTTCAGGCGAAGGATGGGCTGCCTCACGACTTTGAACTCCAGGAGCTGGCAAGGTGGCGAGGGTGAAAAAGCTGGCAGCTAACTCTGAGAAATCAAGCTGCCTTTTCCCCTCCTCCTCTCCCACTCATTCCCTGCACCAGATGTCAACTGCTACATGCTGAAATGCCTGCCATCCTCCCAGCTCCCTGCCTGCTGGCTTATGGCACAGCCTTACCAGCTTCCCAGCACTACCTGCCAGCAGGTCTTCTCCAGAGACAGCACTCAGTGCATGCTGAAAAGGCATCTGTGCTCATTCCTCTCCATCCTTCTCCTCCACCTGCATATTATATATTGCAGAGGTGACTTTCAGATGTGATAGCAGATATGCAAAGAGTGCATTAAAAACATGCTAAATGAAAATCCTGACAGGAGGAAGAGCCCCAGAGGAGCTATAGCAACAAGGGAATATTAATCATTTCCAATTAAATAAAACCCAGTGAAAGTCTGCCTTCCTTGCAAACCAGCAGGGTTTCCCCTTTTCTCCTTCCTGCTCTGAACTTTGCACAGTTGGGTTGCTTTCCTACCAACAGAAATGCTGTGCTCAAGGACACCTTCAAACCATCCCCATCCACATGAAGGCAGGCATGTTCAACAACTTTATAGGGCAACCCATGACAGCCTGATGCTAATTGAAAATATTTCTGCCAACCAGTGAACCTTCCATGCTCTTTTGGTCACAGAGACCCTCAGCAGCAGTTTTGGACAGAGCTCGTTCAGCCCCAGGAGCCTTGCAGCATCCAGGGCTGAGCTCTTGCCATGCTTCATGGAGAGGAGCACATAACCCACCAGCCTCAAGCATTCCTGTACCATGGGGACCACAGGTTCCTCACTGCTCTTAGACTGGGAAGGCTTGAAGGATTTTCTATGATGAACAGAGATGCCCACAACTGAGACAGTTTTAAAGGAGTGGAATTTCTCAAAGCTGATGGGCTCTGGCCTAACACTGCCTCCAGAAAGGTCAGCTGGAGTCACACACCTGACTCTGGTGGAACCTGCCAATGGTTTGTACTTTCCAAACTCTTTCCTTGAGGTTAGAAACATGCTATCCTCCTGGCTTAACGCCCCAAATATGGGGAACTCTGCAGAGCATGGCACTCAGAGGATGGGCTTTATTCCCTCCCTCCAAGGCAGGGAGAAGTTAAACTGCTGAATTCCTCTGGGACCAAAGCCTAGAGTGAAGGGCTGGTGAACCTGCCCAAACCCAGTACTACAAATAGCAGCAAGGGAAAAGCTGAATTTGACAGACACTATACATGGTCTGTGGCTGAGGAACTTTAGTTCCTTTGTCCTTCTGTCTTAAGGGAACAAGCCAGACTTATTGCACAACTCTGAAGGGACAAGGGAAGAAAGCAACCTGAGCATACTTTGTAACAGTGTTCTGCATACAGGGAGTGCAAAAAAACCCCAGCAAGCAGAGCACGAGGAAAAAGTCCATCTCTGAGCTTACCTGAGATGGGGGCTCTGCTAAGGCACCTCTCAGCATTTTATCTAGGTTTCCTACTCACTCTGAGTTAAGTTAAGGAAGTCCAAGTCTGGATAGCAAAACAGAATGAAGAAATAGCTTCCCCACCAGATATCAGAGGGTGACAGAATCGCAGAGAAAGTCCAGCATTTTCTCTCCAGCTGTCATCACTGGTGCTACAAACAAAACTTCCCTGCACTCTACAAACAGTTTTCAGAGTTTACTTCCATACAATCTGTATCTCCACCTACAGCTTCTTCAGCCTTTCTTGCCATGCAGTTTTATCAGCGCAGCAGCATCTCTGCCACCCTATACTGAAGGAGCCAAGTGGCTTCACTCTGTGCCACAGCCTCTGCTGCAATGACTCCCCACCAGCACGTCACTGGGATGGAATTACTAAGGGGCACCTCCTGAATATATGGAGGCTGAATTTAGTCAAGGGGACCAAGGCAATGATTTAATTGATCTTGTTAGAGATTGGTTTTAATCATTATATTTATTAAAGATCATAATTTTTGAAGAGAAAATAGACCAGGAATATGATTTTGAGCAGGAATCATGTTCAGTAGGAACATTTCTCCATCAGCTACTGAGGTCACCTCGGCATGCCCTGTACCTGAAGGCAGCCTGAGACAAAAACATGCCTGGTAAAGGCTTGCACAAAATGAGGAATGGCTCAATTCACTCACACATCCAAGGGGTCAAGATCTGCCAGCCACAAAATGCCATCACACTGAGAGAATACCATGTATACTGTTTGTTATATAAATTCCTCACAAGGAAAAAATAACAGAGCGGGATGGAGAAGGCCTCTCTGTGTTTTGCCATTCTGTCCAGAAAGAGGTAGCACAGCCTTGCTGGGGTTGCTTTTCCCCCACAAGCAGCAACTTAAGGGCTTTGTACCTCATACCTGGCAAAAGCCCAGTTCTATCCATGCTGGGATAGGGTGCAGGGGTGTGGGACAGGTGCATGGACAGAAAGGACCTGCATCGCACAGCTCTTCCTTTTGACAGGAGCAAATTGTCTCATCAGAGAGTCACTCTGAGCAAGGACAAAATATGAAATGGATTACATCCAATCCTGCCTGCCTCCACCCTACCCTGCAGAAGCTGGTGAAGAAGAGCAAGAAGAAAGTGGGAGAAGCAGAGGGGCTCTGGAAGGAGGCTGGTACTGGTTACTGTGCCTGCTGTCTCTGCCAACCACCACAGTTTGGCCTTCGTGTTTCAAAGAGAGCTGTGATTTAAGATGATGCCATTTTAGGGGGTGCCCAATATAAACAGTGCAAAAAGATCAAAGTTTCAGGGGGTTCTTAATGTTTTGAGAAAGCCTCCAGATGGATGCTCAAATGAGAAACTGCAGCATTTTCTCTTTTCTTACTCCATCCTCACTCCTGGCTACCCAGCAGATCATGCAAGGAACAGATGCACAGAAAAATGAAAAACAGTGGGGAAAACACATATAAAAATAGCAGCAGTGTCCATTTTGCAATGCAGAGAGCACAGCTATGTGAGGAATACATTTTGATGCCAGCAAAGAAACTCAGACAATCTTGTTAATTAAGAAACATCAAAACCCAACTCCACTCTCTTGCTCCCATGACAGACAACAGCTGATCTGACTCTAGAGCAGCAGCCAGCAGAGGAGCTCATCCAGTGGAGTAGAGACACAGGAGAGATGAGTTTAGTGGCCCGTGAGTGCCAGCACTCCTGCCTGCTTCAGCTTTCCCATCTGCGAGATGCTCCCCTGTGCTGCAGCACCTTTGAGCTCTGCTGCTGCAGAGCTACACACAGCTAGTAACTCTGGACGATCATCGAAGTAGCAGTGACAATACAGGTAGGTCTGGTGATTTCCTAGCTTATTTCTCGTACATTTCTTGAAATAAAGACTCCTGAAACATGATCTTGCTAAACCTTGCCACAGCAAGGTTTAGTAAGAAGAAGCATCTGGCTTCTCTCATAGCTATCAGTCAGCTTAGAAGGGCCTTTGCTTCCCCACATCATGTTTGCAAATCCATACCTCACTGCTTCTGATCCAGTCTGTTGGGAAGCACAAGCTGTCCAAGCTCTGCCAGCTGTGCTCACGAAGAAACCTCCTACAGGCAAAGCCAGCAGCTCTGCCTTTTGGGCCTGGCCATCCCTGCACTTTTGGTTATGCCAGTCATGCACCACCTTGTGCAGGGCTGAGCCTTCCCTACATAAATGGCAAATAATGCTCTGGCCAGTCACCAAATGGCACATTTATCTCCCTAACAGCTCATTCATCAGCTGCAGCTGAACACTGGCAATGCTCCAGACCAAGGATGACAACCTCCCTGCAGGAGTTACTGCAAGAGCGCCAGTTCTCTGTACACTGTAGAGTATCTCAAGTGTGGTTATGTAGGAGGCAGAAGCACATCCCTGGCAAGCCCTGGGATGCTAATGATGGCCTGAGCAACCATCTCCATGCTCCCTGCCTCAGCCACTGATGGGGAAGAAGGCCCAACACCTGGAGTCTTCAGTCCTGGAGAGAGGGGACAGCATTGGCTGGCTTTTGCTGCTGTCTCTGCAGGAACCAAATCCCCCAGACGAATCACTGCACTTAGCTGGTTTTATTATTCTCTTAAAATCATGCAAGTTTTTCCTCTCTGAGGCAGCACTTTGGGATGCTGTTCCCTTTCCTACTCTGCAGAAGTAGTAAACCTGATGCCAGCTGGACACGAGCAGCTCTGCTCATGAAGAAAGCTTGCAATACGCATTTGAGAAATGCCTCATTCCTCTTCCCAAAACACATCATAGCTTGGGTTTGCCATATCCTTACACACCGGAAAATTTGAAGGATGAAATGACAGTTCACTTCACCACCCTGGCCACAGAGGAGGTGACAAGGGCGGCAGGTGGAAGCAAAAATAGCAAGTTTTCCTCAGCACAGCAAGCCTGGTGATGGTTGCTACTAAGCCCCACACAATTAAAGCAGCCTTGCTGACAGCCCTGCCAGTGTATTGCCCCACACATCTCCCCACACTCCCTACCAGGACTGCCTGGGGGTGTGTGCATGTCCCTGCGTGGGGCTGGAGGTAGACAGGTGCACTGCAGCTCTCTCTCTCCTTTCCTAGAAAGGTTTTTAGAAGCCCCTAAATTCAGTTTTGTCTGGAATGATTGAGGGCCTGCTGTGAATCAATGAGAGTGAAACAAGTAAATGAGATTTGTCAAGGAAAAGACAAGCCAAGAAGACAGGAACAAAGGGCTTGGTGGGAATAAAGAGAAAGCCTCAGATCAGGCAATAAATTGGTAAATGAGGCACAAAGGACAGGGGAGAACAACAACGAGCCTATTGCTGCTAATCCAGTCATAGTTTTCAAAGCAGGATCATGAGTGACCAGCCCTGTCAAGGCTGGAACAGAAACCCCAGTTTACCACATGCAAGAGCGGAACATCCTTTCTTTGGCAAAACCAAGGGCTTCTGTTTGTGGCATGTGGGGGGCTGCAGGTCTGGAGTCAAGTGCTGTAGGTACATGCATACGCTATGGAGACAGCAGGAAAGCTGGCTGGACTAACTTGCAGGACCCTCACTGCATGGAGGGATGTGGGCTCCCCTGCCAGTTCAGCACTGGGCAGTGTGCCAGGTTCGGGCTGTGCTGTGCATGTTAGGGTTTCAGTCTTGCAAGAAAAAAATCCGGGACTTTTTCTGGGGTTTTCAATGAGTGTTCACATCACTTCCTTCTTGCCCCAGCAAAACTCAGCACAGCCTGAGCTCCCACCCAGCCAGTGGTTTGGACTCTTTCCACAGCCCCAAGTCATGGTGGAGGCTCTGATCCTGCCACTGGTGGCATAGGGAGATCTGTGCCACCCCAGCTCTGTCAAGGCCATCCCACAGGAACCAGCAACATCCCCCAAATTCTTCTCTGCCCCATCACAGGCATCTTACAGGCACTTCCAGGGTGTAAAAGGGCCTGTGCAGCTTCTGCCCTGTTTTGACACATCCTTAAGGAAGTTTTGCCCCTGCTTTTGTGTTTCATCATGTGGAAAACCTAAAAACACATAGGCCATAATATTGCAGATGGTATAAAGAGGTGTCTGCAAAGATGCTGCCATTCCACTGCTTCATGAACCCAAAAGGAAGCTGTGAGCAAAGAGTGTTGGCCAGCCAGGAGGGTTGTACAGGCTTTGGGTTTGTTTCTCCCCTGCTGTGCACCACAGGTTTTGGGTCCCCGAGCAGGACAGGGAAGCAGTGCTACCTGGTACAGCGCAAAGCAGAAATTTTGGCTTGCCCCAACAAAAGCCAGAGGTCTGGCTCCAGGCCTCAAGAGCCCAGGCTGCTGGGATGCTCGCTGTTACAGCAGATGTGTTCGTATGCATGTGGAAGTGTAGGCATCTGAGAAAGCAGTCACCACAAGGAAATGAAACCTTAGAGATGCACTGAAGCTAATTTTGGGAAGCCCAACATCCTCTTGTCACGCAATTCAGTTCAGCAGCCTGGCAATGGTCAGGGCAGGTAGTCTCTCACTTTTCAGCCACAGAGCATAACTCCCAGTTTAGGCTCTGCAGTGTGGCTGGGGTGCACAGGGGCTGCCAACCTGGCAAACACCTCTGATCAGCCAGCAAGTTGAACTGTAACATCAAAACTGTGGGGATGGGTGCCCAGCAGAGCCTGCTAGCTTCAGGTGATTCCCTCTTATTTTAAGCCCAGAAATCATCATCGTCAGGGCTCTGCTAGCTATAAACTGGAAGCAAACAGAAGTCTTGACTGTGTGCTCTGAGAGATGCTGTTGTGCTCTTTTTGGGGTGAAACAGCAGGACATCTCACCAGTCTCAAAGCTGCCTGACCTCTAGGAAGTAGTAAGAGTTCTCAGCAACATTATACATCCATAAAGAGGGAACACCTGCCTGTGCTAGTTGGATATTTCCATTGAATGGATAAAGATGTTTAATTTGGTCTCTCACCCTGTGTCTCAGAAAAAGCCCTGACCTGAGTGTCCCTACATACCTGGCAGAGGTTTTATTTCTGTCCTTAAGGATGCAATAAGAGAGACTTCCGCCAGATTTTAAAGGCTGCTGAGTGAGACAAGGAGAGCCACAAGACCCAGAGGGAATCAGTCTCAGCTGGGGAACAAGGACAGAGATCCTCCAGTTGTGGTTCTGGCACAAGCCTCTCCTGCCTGCAAGTGCTATTTGTCACCATCTCTAAAGCAGATTTATTTAGGATAAAAACACCCAACTTTTACAGAGCCTCTAGAGACAAGTCACTACCACAAAAACCTTGTCCTTCCCTGGCACCCCAGGGCCAAACTCTCTGCCTCATTGCTGCAGGGTGGGCATGGAGGCACAGCTCCTGATGCCTGTGGAATGGGCAGGCCAGGGAGACCAGCTTTTTTTTTCAGAAGTCACCCCATATGTCAGGAGAGATACAGGGTCCATTGACTCATTAAACAGGGTGAAGCTAAGCTCATCTTGCATCACCCATAGCTGGCCAATGCCCGGTGGAGGCAAGAGTGGGGAGGCTGATGTTTATTCTCCCACCCCGCAGCTATTCAGCTTTGAACAAATGACCCCTCTAAGCGACACGGCAGTAAATTGCTTAAACAAATGCAAAGTTCAGATAGCTGCAAAGAACTTGTCTCAGCTGCCAAAAAAATTACAAAACACCAGTGTTTTCTGAAAAGCAAGGCTGTGCAGCTCACTCATGGGAGAGGCAACAAGATGCCAGGAGCCAGTGAGAAGGGCAGATGTGGAAGGACTCTGGTCCTTGCCCAGACAAGACTTTTAGAAGCCGGGGCTGATTTTGCTGTTATTGCTCCTAGGAACAGATGCAAAGTCCCCTGGAGCCCTGCACGTGTTTGTAGGGAGCAGGACAGCAGAAGTCCTGTGGGCACAGCAGGTGAGGCAATGTTTGATCACAGTCTCCCTGAGCAGATTTGAGGGCAGCTCATTTCATCACCCTCTCAAGTCAGAAAGTGACTCATCTCAGTACAGGGTCTTTCAAAGTCCCTTGTCCTCAAATCAGTAGCAGCTTTCCATACAGTGATCCCAAACCACTTGAAGGAAAGGGCCAGTAACCTGGCCAGCATCTCCAAACTGTATGAAACAGCCTGTATGTGCCCTTGTTCCCCAGGAGGCAGGCGCACAAGCTTTGCCATTGCAATGTTTGAATAGAGAAACTGCTGCTCCCTTTTCTTTCCATGAAGCCTGGGAAAGAGGCACTCTTTTCTTCCCCCTCTGCACAACACCCCAAGCAGCTGGTAGCTGTTGCTGTTCCAAAAGCAGCTTAAAATCATCACCCTAAGCCAGAGTCTAGGAGCTGTGCTGTGCACAAGCCTAGTATGTGAAAACTTTGGTAGTCAAAGAGTCACAGCCATCAACTCCAGCACAACTGCTTGTGTTCAAAGGCTCAAACCAGTAAGAGAATTTCACCCCAAAATCTCACCCACCCTTCACACTACCATGGTGGAAGCTGTTCTTTTACTGGTTTAATGTGAGGAAAGAAATAAAGAAGGGAATAATGAAGCCACCAAGAGTTTGTACAGCTGCATGAATCAGCTGGGCCAGATTCAGGTGAAGTGGTGGCTTCCTGAGTTCAGCTGCACAGAATTAAGCATCCAGGTACACAGCTCTTGCAAACCTCTTACTCAGGAGTGCTGCACTGTTCAAGTGCAGCAAAACTTCAGTCAAACTGCATTCCTAGGTTTCCATACATCTCCCAAGGCTGTTTTCTACAAAATTATTTTCAGCCCCTTTTGCATGCAGAAAATTTTCACCCTTTACATCTTTCTGAAATGGTTTCTAGGTGAGCCACAAAGCATCTCACCACACCATCCTGCCCTCCCTCCCAATACCTGCCCAGACAAACCCTTCTAAGCCACGTACCAGCTAACCCACAGCAGGGGAGATTTAAAACCTTAACCCTCACTGCTTCATTTTACCACCAGACTTCATAATCTTCGTTTTTGGTTTCCACTGCAGCACGAACAACCAACAGGCATATTTAGAAGGTAAAGCATGCTGTGAGAGGAGCTTTAACACAACAGCTTACAGCCCAAATCTTTCACAAATAAGCACTTAGAGTTAGAACATGAGCCCCTAAAATTTTATGGTTTAATCTATAGGAAATAAAAATGGCAAACAGTATGCTTTGTTTAAAACCTTACTTTTCTTTCCTCTCAGGAGCATGATGTACCTGCCATCCCTGCTCTTAGATGTTGAAATGGCTTCTGAGGTCTCTAGCATGTAGAACAGGGTAGAAACACATTCAAAACAACCTCAAACTCCTTACCTGGGAAAGGGCCATCAGGTCCTTATATAACTTGGCCCCACAACTAGCAGCTGCTGGGGATTAAGCCCCAGCTGAAGGAAATCAGCAGTAACTCACTATTACCACTCCAGGAAGGTGCTGGCATCTCTGTGCCAGGAGAGGATGAATGCACTGAGCCAGAAAGCAGCAGGGGAACACGCTGGCCCCACCAGCATGGAATGGTGTTGGATTTCTCTGTGCCCTAAGCCTCTCTATTCCCTCTGCATCCCCTAAAGCAAAGCCCATCAGGAGGCAAGGTCAGCCTGTGTTACCTGATCAGTAAAACCAGGTAGAGGGTAAAATGGCAAATCATGACTGACATCATGATGCTCCAAAAGATCTGTGTGTTAGGCTGGGAGCCTGGCTGCCCTACTGCTATCCTCATGGGATGAGGAGGGATTTGAATGTTCTGTCGTGTCAGGTATGGGTGTACATGGGTTTTCTAAGCCCTGCCAGAAAGGGAGAGGAGAAGCAAAAAGGGCTGGTAGGGGAGGAAGGCAAGGCTTGCTATTGCCTGCCAGTGTAGGGAAAGCAGGAACATCATCCTGCTGCCTGGTGTGCTCCCTGCCAGCTCTGGGGTGTAAAGGCTTTGTGGAGCCCAGAAAAGGTGATGTACAAGGCTTGTGAATGCCATCCCTTTCCCACTGCTGAGCAGGTGGGCTAATTAAACAGGCTGTGCTGCTAAATGGTACTGAAGTTGCACAATCTGGATCAGCGTGACAGATGCCCAGCGGGGTCCAACACATCATAAAATTGTGATTGCTTTTCCACTTCTGCCTGGAGAGATCGTCTTCATGGAGCATCCCCTGTGGCCACCTGCCACCAGTGACTGAGGGCCAGCGCACGAGCAGCTCCTGCCACCAGCACTGCTTTGGCCCACTCCCTCCTGTAAGCAGGTGGGGATGGATATTTGGGAACTTTTGCAGTTCCAGAGGGATGATCTGAACTCTTAGCAAGGTCTGACTTGAGGAAAGCATCACCGAGGATTAAGCCATTCAGCCTAAGCATGGGCACATAAAAGACGGAAGCATCCCACACCAGTAACCATGCCAGAACCCCTCATCCCACACCTCTCGACAGCCAGGCAAGGGCTTATTGCATCTGCTTGTAGATCACACTGACTGAAGCTGTAACATCACCGAGAAGGAAGTCAAAAGGAACACAGAGGAAGAGGAGGAAATTCCCGTAAACACCACTGGATACTGCTACTAAAAATAAATGGGAAGGGTGCTGGTTCCTGATTTACTATTCCTTCCTGTGACTTCCCATCCACCAGGCTCATTCCTGCACTGTGAGAGCTGAGGTGGACAACTTTCCATAGCAGCTGTTCCAAGACAGCAGCCAGCTGACATTGCACAGCCTGCAGATGGATATTTTTAAAGCTATTTGGCTTCCCCTGTCCATGCATGTTACTTAAGATAACCAGGGTGAGCACTGCTGAGAAACCTCATATCTAAGCACAGAGCAAGGCTGTGGTGCTCTCATCCATTACGGGTATCTCAGCTGCTTCCACTGGGCAAAGAGACCATTTTCCTTGCATGAGGATCAGGAAGCTGGGCTCTCAAGGAGTTGATGGAGAGCAGAAGCTGGATGGGATCTGGAGGGAGCTGGACATCCCGCAGCAGTGCCAGCTATGCCCTCAGCTCATTGGCAGAGGAGCTGTGCACCTGTGGGGGGAGGATGAGTAGTGGAGAGCAGCTCTGGTACTCAGCCCAAAGGCAGGTGACTCAAGCTACATCTTGCTTCACACGATGATTATCTAGCAACTCGTTTTCAAAGGCATTTTTCACAGGCTGTTTCCTCCCTGAGGTAGTAACTCGAAATTCAGAGTTGCCAAGAAAATGGCATTCACCACATTATTCCCTTGGCTGCAGCCCTGCTGGCTGTGGAGAGGGACACACTCCTCTTCCAGGAGTTGATGAGAAGCTGCCTACTAATAGCTCAGCCTTCCAACACTCCTCACTGCTCCTGCTCCTTGTCAAGCCTGGGAAGTGACCACAGCAGGGGTTCAGCAGCCATCACTGGTGTGGGGCAGCACTGTCAAGAGGCACCACTTGCCTGTGTCCCAGGCACTGGGCTCTCAGCACAATCCAGCTTCTCCAGGGCTTATTTGGCTGTACACCTACCAAATCTGCTTGCATTTATACTGTGGGGAAGCTCAGCTGCAGGGCTCTGAGCAGCCACAGGCAGAGTTTGCAGGGCTGTGGAGCAAAACCCCAGCTTTTCCCCCACTATGTTATGTCCTTGAGAATTTCCCTTTGCTACATGCATGGGGCAAATCTGTTCAGCTCATGTCTGACCATTACAATGCCTTTTCTCGTATGACACTCACTGATGTTCTAAACCAGTATGGGATGGTCCAGCCCTGCCTCTGCTCTGCTCCAGCCAGCCTCATGATTTCAGGGCATCCTTTTTTTGAGCATGAAGGTCTTCTTCCAGGATGTATTAAGGCAGAAAGAAGGCTGGGAAAAGACTGCTCCACTCATGCATCCTCCACCACAAAACCCCAGGGCAGCACTGCTTTATCCCAGCCCTAATCCCCCACACCTCCATTTTGGTGCAAAGCCAGGAGGAAGACTAATTGCTGACAGCATTACCAAGAAACCCAACGTGTCCAAAACCATTGTGCTGTTTTTAGCATCTTCCATCCAAGAATCTTGCAAGCGTGTGACTGAGGAGGTATTTTTACCTTCCTCCCTCAGCATTCCAGGCAGGACAACTGGTGCCTCTGCAGTGTGAGGCAGTCACTGGTGGCTGCTGTGAGCCAGGACCAGCAGCTGGGCCCGCTGCCAGGACTGCTGACTTCCAGCTCCCAGCAGCCCGGGACCTCACAGCTGAACCAACCACCCCATTTCCCCATGGGGTTTAGTCTTTGCAGTCAGAGGCACAGCGGTGTGCTTGAAATCCTCCCCCAGTGCTTCTGTAAACAACACCAGAGAAGATTAGGAACAGCAAATGTGAATTAAGGACAAAAACAGTGCAAAATCGTGTGAGGTTTTTTTCAGATAAACAGTAGGTGAAGGCTGCCACAGCCCTCCTGCTGTGCAGAGCCCATTCCCGTACATGCCCGAGCTCCTATACCCAGGGCTGGGCTCTTATGGACCCCTCCAGATGCAGAGCTGGCCAATAAAACAGCAAATGACAGGCAGGGGGTTGGACCTCAGCCAGCACTCAGCACCTCAAATCCTCCAAATCCAGCCTCACTGACCCCATGCTGCTGCCCTTGGTGTGACAGAGAAAGCCATGCATTGCAAGGGTCCTTGCAAGGCTAATTCCTCACAGAAAAATCGGAATAGTGAGGCCAGCCGGACCAGGGCAGGGTTCACTCCCTGTACCCGGCACTGGTGAGGCCACACCTTGAGTGCTGTATCCATTTCTAGGCCTCACACTTTTAAAAGGGGCTGGAGCGTGGCCAGCAAAGGACCACAAGGCTCTTAAAGGTTTAGAAAACATGGCTGTGAGGAATAGCTGAGGGAGCTGGGCTTCTTTAGTCTCGAGAAGAGGAGGCTCAGGGGGCAGCTCATCGCTCCCTACAAGTACGTGAGAGGAGGCTGTGGCCAGGTGGGGCCCAGTCTCTTCTGCCGGGCCTGCAGTGAGAGGGTGAGAGAGAACGGCCTTAAGATGAGACGGGAGATTTGGATTAGAAAAAAAATTCACTGTTGTTGTGGTCAGGCATTGAAATAGGCTGCCCAGGGAGGTGGTGGAGTCACCATCCCTGGGATGTTTACAGGGCACCTGGATCTGGCTCTGGATGATGCGGGTTAGGTGTTACAGTGGCAGTCCTACCTGGACTGGATGATCTTAAAGGTCTCTTCCAACCTTGCGATGATTCTATGAGGGTCTCTCTGCACACCTATTCCTTGGTAAGTACTGCCCAGCCCACATTGGACCCTAGTTCATTCACACTGATGTGTGGGGGAACAGAGGGGTGTATATCACTGGCTTTCTTGAGAGGCATCAAAATAAAGCCAAGGTCTGTGAAAACCCCTGGGATTTCAATCAGCCCAAACCCTCCTTTGCAATGATCCTGAGGTAAAGGATGCAGCTTCCTGACTCTCATCTGGACAACACCAAATGCCAGCAAGGCTGTGGCAGGAAGGATGATGCTTGATACAAGGGTGACTACATATTTTGCTGGAGAACAAGAACCTTTTCAGTCTTTGGGATATATTAATAAGGATATCTCTATTTTTAAGACCAGTGAGAGCCACTCGAAGCACTCAGCTTGAACCAGCAGGGAGTTAATATCCCTGACAGAAATCCCTCCTCTGGGAAATCAGCCTTCAATGAAAACCCAGCACGCTGTCCTTTCAGGGCGCGTACAAATCGGCTCAGGGCGCTGAAAACCAAGGCGTGTGCCCATCCTCCGGCGCCGGCACAGCTGACAGCGCAGCCGGGATGCTGCCGGCGGCACATTCAAGGGCGCAACAGCGGTGTCCCGGGACAAGGTGCCCTGCAGGGCCCTGACCCCGCGGTGATTGCTCCTGCTCTGGCAGCTGCCGCTCCGGCACGCTGGGAGATGTGGCAGGAAGGGCAGGCGCCAGCGCCCAGACCCGAATTAGGTCAGTGCAGTTGTAACATCTGGCCCCGTAGCTGCTTTTCTGCGGGGATTAGGCACCGGCGCCACTCGGGCACTGCGACATAAATCCCCCGAGATGCGGCTGCGGGGCTCTGGACATCTGTGCTCTCCCTGTGGCCGAGGGGCTCGGGGGCTGCTCCGCACAGTGGGGAGACTGCGCTCACCTGTCCCATGGTCCTGTCCCGGCCACGGCTGCTCGGAGGGCACTGACCTCCCCCGGCCGGCGGCTGGGTCCGTCACCTGTGAGCCACTGCAGCACCACGGGAGGAGTTGCAAACGCGAGCAAACATTCCCAGGAGACTGGGAGAAACTGCCAGAAAGAAGGCATTATCCAAAAGAGCTACCCAGGAACTCAGGAAACCCGGCTTAGTCATGGGACAAGGCCATAGGCAGGGGGACACCAGCTGCTGAGGGACATTCCCATTCACCATGCAAAACCAGGGCCAACTTTTTACAGCCCGTATGTAAACACAGTGTCTCTATATAAACTTACATAAATAAAGACATACAGGACATTGCTCTTGATTAGCATTTTAAGCAGCATCAAATTTCCTTGTTTCTCAGTCATGAGAAGGCAATTAGGTTTTCTGTGTGTGGTTTTTTTTCTTTTTTTTTTTTTTTTTTTTTTTTTTTTTTTTTACTGCAGAGCAGCAGCAAGCAACACTGTCAGCAAGCAACCCTTCTTGACATTTTGCAATGCTCTTGCCAGCTTGGGCTGCTCTGTGTGGCTGTGGATTTCAGGCCAATTTAGTTCAGAGTTTTGCCTTTGCCACTTCCATTGGAGCAACCTGAGAGGCACAGTGTAAGACAGGCAGAAGGAGCATGATTGTATTTCAACCCTAGCTCAAAGCTCAGAGCAAGGTACTCGGGATGCTCTATCCAGCTGGGCTGTAAACCTCCAGGGATGGAGCCCTCCCAGCCCTCCCAACCTCCTGGGCACCTGCATAGTCACCGTGGGGCCTCCCTGAACTGGCTGCAGTTCATTGACATCCATCAGGTATCAGCAGGAATGTCGCATCCACATGTGGTCTAACAAAGTGTCAAGTGGAGGCAGAGAATTCCTTCCCTCGATCTACGGGCCGTGCTTCTGCCCACAGGGGTGGGAGGTGCTGCTCTCCACCGCTGCCAGGGCACGCTGGGAGCTCACACTCAGCTCCTGTCCCACCCCCAGGACTTTCCACAGCGCTGCTCTCTGGCCCGTCCCGCCCCAGGTGTGCTCTCAGGAGTTAGTCCTTCCCCCTTGCAGCAAGTAGGAAGGAGCAGGTTTAACACTGCTTTTTTGCATACTTTCTCCATGCAACTGCATTTTTCTAGTTTCATGTGGCTAGGTATTGTCCCTGTAAATGGCAAGATAGGAAGACATATAAACCTGGAATTTAGGGAGAACAATGGTTAGAGAGGTTTCAAAAAGGAAAAGTTTAAGGCAAATGGAAAAGAGCAGTATGAATCAGACACCAGGAATACAACCACAATACAACAAGAGCAGAAGGTGAAACAGAAAGTGGAAGCAGGTCTATTGCCAATGCCCATAGCAATTTTGCCCATAGCAAAATCCTCACTGCTTACAATCACTTTGTGACTTCATAAATTGGCCTCCTCACCCAGATCAAATGAAATCTCCTGAGCTTCCAGGCATTTATAGATGATCATCTGTCTTTACAGACAGAAGTATTTTAGTATCTCTTAAATCAGTGTCATGTGTGTCTCTTCTGCAATTTCCAAGAATTTCTGGGCAGCCTTTATTGTCTGCACAGTTACAGACATAATCTTTGCTGTACCACGATCTTGTGATCTGACATAATTTTCTAGCTGCTTCTTTCTCCATAATAGACTCACTTCATTTGTTAGTTCCTCCATGTTTAAAACAATATATAGCCTTACCTCTGGCCCTTAAGATTCTCCGTCAATAAGAAGAGTTTGAGAGCAGAGACCGAGTATGCTCTAAACAAGAACTATAGCACAAAAATCAAGACACTTTCCTACTGTGCTTCTGCAGACTTTCCTTTGCAGATACTGGCAAAGTGCTCCAAAGAAAGGCAGAGGCTGCAAACAGAGCCTGAGATTTCTCTTGTTCCAAAAGAAGGAAAAATAAAGCTTTCATAAAAACCTAAGATGAATTTCGTCAGGCAGAGGATGTTGCCACCTGCTGCTTAAATAAGGGCAGACATCAGTTCCCTATGGTTTGGGTCATCCTGGGATTTGAATTTTTGTGCATGTTTCAGGGACTAACAGGTTATTTGTTTCTGCTCATAACTCAGGTGCCAGCAACTCCTCTTCCACTGTACTGCTGGCAAACACAACAGACCACAAAACACTCCTTTCTCTGCACTCTACACTGTAATCAGGTTTGCACATCAGGTGGGCTACCACAGCAAGCAAACATCACCTGAAAAGCCTTCAGATGAGCTCAGCTGTGTACTTAGCTGCCACTTTTTCTCTGGTGTCAACCTAGCATGAGGTGCAAACCTTTGGAGAGAGCCAAATCTTGAGCATCCAAAAGCAAATGAAGACAGAAGGGACTTTTAAAATTATTTTCAAATAACTACTAAAAAAGGGTATAGCCTACACACACTAGGAATAGGAGTGAAACTGCTGCCCTTATCTGCAATTCAAAGAATTAGATTGTAACATTGAGAATTAGAGCATATGTTCTTTGCGCAGGATTAAATAAATATGCTGATGTTTCTGTGAAGCAGTAGCTTGGCAGACAATGAGAAATAAAATAAAATGAGCCCGGGTTGCTCTGCAGTCAGAGCTGATGAAACAGCAGCACTGAATTTCTATTTCTCCTGGTAAAATGCCTCTGGGGAAAAAAAAAAATCTATTAATCACAACCATCTGGAAGGGAGCCTCAGCTGCAGATGCAGTTGGGATACTGGGGACAGGGCTGAGCAGCCAGACCAGTGGCTGTGGCCAGGAAGGAACAGCAGGGATTATGTTACACCATCTGTGGGGAGAGGGGAAAAACCCCACCAGGGTCCCGTGGACAGGAATGGAGACACAAAGCCTTGGGAATCACGCTGATGTAATCTGAATTTAATTTCTGTGAAGTTTCCAGACATGATGAAATTACTCTGCAACTGGTTCGTTTTCTGGGGGCTCAACCAGTTCCATGCAGGGTCTAAAATGACCAACACAGAGCAGAAAGGGAAGGGAGCTCATGTCATGACAGGAGGCAGGACACTCAGTCACTGGAGCTGGCCAAATTAGCTTCATCTACTTTGCCAAGACCCATCGCCCTGCCTACATCTCCTGCAAGTAAGGAAAATTTTGCTTCTGCAGGGAGGCACAAATCTCTGTTTCCAGAGGGAAAACTGAGGAAAACTACAATTTTAGATGACTTTCCCAAATTCTCAGAGGCCTTTACTAGTCTTGTGAAGGCTTGAATGCTGTCAACACACTTCTCAGGCATGGCACATACAGAGTAAGCTTTCTTCTTCACCAGGTACCATAGAATGGTTTGAGTTGGAAGGAAACTTAGTCCATCTAGCTCCATCCCCCCTTCCACAGGAAGGACACCATCTTCCACTCAGCCAGGTTGCTCAAGAGCCCCATCCAGCCTGGCCTTGAACACTTCCAGAAATGGGGTACCAACTACTTCTTTGGGCAACCTGTTCCAGTGCCATATCACCTTCACAGCGAAGAATTTCTTCCTAATCTAAACTTACTGTCTGTCAGTTAAAAAACATTATTCCCCTATCACTCCATGCTCTTGTTAAAAGTCCCTCTCCAGCTCTCTTGCAGGACCCTTATGGATACTGGCAGGTGCTCTAAGGTCTCCCTTTAACCTTCTCTTCTCCAGGCTGAACATCCCTAACTCCCTCAGCTTGTCTTCACATGAGAGGTGCTCCATCCCTGTGATCATCTTTGTGGCATCCTCTGGACTTCCTCCAACAGGTCCATTTCCTTCCTGTGCTGGCACCCTAGAGCTGGATGCAGCACTGCAGGTGGGGTCTCACCAGAGCAAAGGGTCAGAATCCTCTCCCTCTCCCTGCTGGCCACGCTGCTTTGGATGCAGCCCAGGACATGTTTGTTTTCTGGGTTGCAAAGGCACATTGCTGGATCACACCCAGCTTCTCATCCATCAGCACCTCCAAATCCTTCTCCATAGGGCTGCTCCTCTGCCCAGCCTGTATTTTGCTTGGGACTGCCTCAACACATGCAGGACCTCAGATGAGTTCAGTCTGGGGAGAAGTGATTCAGCAGCTCCCAAAGCAGAGAAGGCAATTCTTAAGTTTACCAAATGAGAACGTCGAGAGCAGAAAAGAGATTCCTCTTGCCTCTCTGTAATCTTGCTGCACTACAAAAATCTGGTCACTGTGACATGACTGCTTTTTCCATTTCCTTTCATTGTGAAAGGCAGACTGGGGCAGGGGGTATCCGAGAAGCCAGAGGAATTATATTCCCTTAGTAAAGCAAAAGCGCAAGTTTTATCTCAACCTGTGTGGTCAAGCTGTCCCAGAACAAGCTTAAATATGATTGCCTTCATTAAAAAACTGCCCCGTCTGCACAAAGCAAACATCTTGGCTGCCTCAGAAACCTCTCCAGATGACAGTGCAGAGGTGATATATTACAGAACCAGAGCAGCTTTTTCAACCAGGAGGGGAAAGGATAAAAATTTTGACTTTTTGTTTTCCTTGTTTGTTTTCCTGTCAGTCAGCAGTTCCTGACGATATCGCTCAAAAATCTGTTCCACTGGTCATCCCCTTTTAATAGTGCAAGGGAAGAGAAGAGGGTGCAGCATGCAGGAATTATTGACAGCTGCAGCCACCACAGCAGCACTGCCTGGCACCCCAGACCACTTGCAGGTCCCCCAGTGCTGCTGCTGTGTCCCCACCTGTAGTCTTAGATGCCCTCCTGCTCACACAGACACCCCAGGGAGCTGTGGATACCTGATGAGGGGATCAAACTCTCCAGGCTCACAGCTACATATTCCTGGGACCACAGCAAAGGAAGGCCTTCTGCTCACTGGGCTTCCTCTCCATTGCCCAGAGCCAGACAGCCAATAACCTCCATCAAGCCAAGACGATGGAACAGTGCTTTTTTTCCAGCACCAGCAGGCATTTAGATCCAGGTGTGGGGGAGAAATCTCACTGGCACCCCCTGAAGGTGACCTGTGCCATTTTTGCCAGGATATAACACATACTTCTAACAATGAACACTTGTGACTAGTTAGAAGCAAGGGAAGCTGCCAGGAGGAACAAGCTGAGTAGTTCCTGGGAGAAGTAACAATGCGGCAACAGGAAGGCAGGGTGGGCAAACCCACAGCATGGAGCAAAGCTCCAGAAGTGCGCCATTCCTGAAGGTGCTGGCAGGGGCAGCCCATTTTCAGGAAGAGTAGCACAGCAGAGCTTGGTGTGAAGAGCAGGCTACCCGGATGGCTGGCCACCAGATAAACTCATCAGCCACCCAGCAGAACAGGATACTCACCACAATGTGGGATGAGGCAGGTGTGGAGAAAGGAGCAACTGCCTTTGCTGAGCCTTAAACAGCATAATGTCAGGAAACAGAGATGTTGGCAGTGGAGAAACATCAACTGCATTGAGACAGGCTTGTAACCACTAAGGGTTAGAAACCCAATAACTGTGTGCAAAAACAGCCTCATCAGGTAATCCACAGGGAAAAGTACATCCTTACCTTAGGCAATAACACAGCCTGCCCTCACTACCCACAGACAAACAGGCCTGACAATGCTGCACAAACAGGAAAATGAACCCTTCATGTGTTGACTTGCTCCACAACTTCTGCTACACTTTCTGCTTATTGTCAAAGCATGAACCAGTGATCCAGTCCAATTCTTGACTTCTATATTGATTTACCTGTATTGAAACCTTTAAAAGCATTATTTTAAGCCATTTATATTTAAATCAGATTGAGGGGTTTCTTGAATCAATGAAGACAAAAGCAATCGTCAAACAATCATGAATGTCTCATGCTTACTGTGGAAATTATGAAGGGGAAATGTAGATCTGCCTCATTCCCTGAGGTGCCCAATTGAGGAATGGTTTTGGCAGCCTGACCACAAGAGTCCTCTGGAGAAACAGCGTCACCTGAACCAAAGAGGTCCAGGTGGCATTTCAAGGAGTCAGGGCATCAGCAGCTAACTGCCTATCAAATGGGAAAATTGCAGTGAAAGCCAAAAGAACTACATCGCTCCCTCAAAACTTTTTATTTCATGCTGGAAGCAGCAACTTCAGCACCCTGAGTATGAGGACGCTGAATCTGCACTGCAGTCAGCCAGAAAAGCTACCCAATGTGGGAATGTATTTTATGTCAGAAAATCTCAAGTTTGTAGTTTTTACTCACTTCTTCATATATAAAAACATACATGCATTTTCATACCTATCTCTATCTAAAATGAAATATACCTTCCTCCCATATTTAAGTGCAACTGCACTTTCAACAGGGCTGTTTGCAGTGCCATGCTTGGCAGGAGCAGAACTATTGTCTCTCCTTCGCTACCTCTTTCATACAACATGCACTAAAAGCTGGAGATCTTCATTCTCATACAGAAGCAGCAAAATTTCCAGCCCCACAACTACCTGGGTCTGTTATTGGAGCAACTCCTGACACAGAAATGCCCAACAGATGCACAGAACTGCTCCTTAATAGCTCTTGTTCTGTGCCTCTGCAGAGCAGGTGGTTGTCCCTGCACACAGTAAAAGAAACAGGAGACAAGTCCAGTACTATCCAGTGACACCTGGATGAAACAGGTTTCTGGCTTATCAGCATACACACCACAAAACCTCTGCTGTATGTGCTTGGAGTTCTGACACTAATTCAGGGAAATTTTAGTACCCAAATATTAGCAAGTAAAATGAGTTTTGGCTTTGCAGTAATAACACATTTAAATTATGTTTTATTCAGTGAAAGAAAAAAAAATACAAACCTGGGCTGTCTCAGTGCTTCTTTAGCTTACAGATTTTGTATTGGCTACACAGCTCCTGTATTGCAGAGGTTCATACATCATTCTCTATTTTACTTTTTTAATACAAAAGCCCTAGTGCAGCCCAAATTCACCATGAAAAAGCCAAAGCATTTTAAAAAAAGGTGAGGTGACAGAAGTCTTCCCCAAAAGGGCAATCCTCTTCTTCAGAAGAGAACTCCAAACACATGCTCTGCATTTTCACTGAAATACAAATGCCGTGTAATAGATTATATTGCCCAGAGAACCTGTGGATGCCCCATCCCTGGCAGTGTTCAAGGCCAGGCTGGATGGGGCTTAGAGCAACCTGGTATAGTGGAAGATGTCTCTATCCATGATGTGGGAGCTGGAACTGAACTTAAAGAATCCTTCCAACCCAAATCATTATATGATTCTGTGATTAATTCAAAAGATCTAACGAGCTTATACAAGTTTCTGATCACCCTGAGTGTAAGAGGCTAAACTGTAACAGTGAGGAGAATGAAGACAAGCACAGTGAAACCAAGTTTCCTCATAAATGACATCTGTATTTCAGAGCAAATAGGGATGCTAAAGTACCAGCATATACTCACATAGAAAGCATCCTCAGTTTTGTTGAGTCCAAAAAGCAGTTCAGAATTCTGTCCTAGATGGTAACTGTTACCTGGTTATTAAATTATTCAATTTATTGAATTAAACTGAAACTTGAGGGGCAGATGCAGGCAGTGTATATCCTCTGAGATGTATCACAGACCAGATTTTGCAATTCTATTTACTTACAAGGGAAAGAAATGTCCACTTACTGATACTCAGTGTCTTCTCTGAAAAAGATAAAGGCAGAATATCGGAAATGAGTTACAAGGAGGCCTTTATGCAGACTACTGAAAATGCAATTTCTTTGAAAGCTAGCTGAACAAATCTTATTTCTGTAAACATAACTCATGTAAAAGAAAAATGAGCAGAAACAGAGGGACAACAGGGATAATAAATGGAACATCTGCAAAAAATGAGATATTCTTCATTATTCCATAGGCAAATAGACATAAGACATCTCCATCAATTTTTAAAAATTTACAAATGTTTTATTTCCCACCCATCCACCAGATCCTTCTAAAAGCTTGCAGACAGCAGTAAGAACAGCGGGAAAAGCAGGAGTGCCAGAAGGGGAGCTGGTGGGACACAGCACAGGGTGTGCAGGCACCTGGTGCCCTCTCCTGGGCATGACAGAAACATCCTTGTTTAGCCAATTCAAAGCATGGCTATGGAAATGGGGTCTTCTGCACCTTAAACTGCTTCCTCTGATGAAATCAAAGGCACAGGTGAATCAAAGACAAAGTTCACACATTCCCAGAGAAGTACTCAGCTGTTCAACTCCATGACAATTCCTGACACAGCAACGTGTTACATCACAACATTGTTTATTATGTAACTTTTTACAATACAAACAAAAATACAGAAATGCAGTATATGAATACAGCTAAATGCAAAATGGTGATGTTTTTCTCGAGGCCATATTCCCATTTCTAGTAAAATAAAGAAAGACTGCACACAGGTAGAAACAGGTTGGTAGTTAACTCCACAATTTTGCCTAGAAATGACCTATAAATGCGTTTTCCTGCTACTTACCATAAAATGTAAAAAGGGAGTTAAAGGAAAGTTTTACTCACTGGTTCCTACCATATGAAAGAAGCTATATTCTATTTAGGAGGACCAATATATGGAAAAATATCTAAATTAAATGTTATTACAAAAAATGAAGCAGTAATGAGATCCTTCTGGCTAAAGAAGTTACTAAATGAGAATAGCATATATTTAAAGAATCCAAAACATAAAAGGGTTGTTATAAAAAGCTTAGGTGCACTGTAAGCTTACAACTTTTTTTTTTTTCCATGTGTCCTTTTAAACAATGGAAGTGTCAAAAATAGGGTCAACTGTGTTAGACTAAATTACATTATTGTATATGCTGCACTGAATGGAATTCTTGTATTATAATAATATAGAGAAGCATCGTTTGCATCATAGTATGGCAATTTATCCTCACTAAAAACCGTCTAGAGTCCTGCATTTTTTGATATCCTGTAAACCGTCAAACCACCAGAACATGATTGTACAACAGTAAAATGTTTTCTTTTGCATTAAAATGACACCTGTTTAAAAAAAAAAAAGAATGAAAAAAGGTACTCAGAGCTGTTATTTTTCCAAGTACACAACACCCTAGACAATTCAAGGCATCTCATTCTCCATCAAAATTAACAAAAATTTGTCATGCTGTTAAATCCATTACTATGGATATGACTGGTGCAAAATTGGTCGAACGGATCCAACAAACACTGATGTCCAGGCTGGCATATTGGCAACTAATACATAACTGGTGGTCAAAATGATGCATTTAAAATATCTTCCCTTTCTTCTTATTCTTTTCCAAGGTTCTAAAATGACATTAAAAAAAAGAAAAGTTTGTTAAATAGTGCACACATGTTCTCATTTTTATAAAAATTATATACACCCTTTAAAACAGGCATTTTAATAAGGTTTTACTGTTTACAACACAATGGATGAAACTTACTAAGTACACAGGACTTGTACTGTGTGAATCAAACAGTGCAGTTATCACCAGATTTCCCCTCCCAAGTACTAGGGGAACTAAAACATTTTAATTCTCAGAACTTTAATTCTTCATCCCCCAGAGGTCTGATGCAATCTATCAATATAAACTTCTATTTTCTACATAGATATATTTATGTGTGGGTATCATGTTTTTACAGGCTAAAATCTGCTGTAGAAGCTAATAATCTTCCTGCTATTGCTGAAATATGGTCATTTGAAACTAAAAGCAGTTCAATATTTTTTCTAGCTTTTAAGCAACACCTCCATAGTGGTCAATAACCATGGATGGTTTCTGAGATGTTACTGTCTCAGAAATTGCCTTTGGGCAGAAAGCTCCAGAACTTTTACTGTGAACTGCAGGACAAGACTCCAATTTACCTGGAAGAATTCTGTTGTTCCAAAATACGTTGTTGAGCCTCCCAGTTTGCTTTCTCATCCTCAAACTGACGACGCTTTTCCTCCAATTCTTTGTGCTGTGCCTCCAAATTCTTTTTCATTTGCTCATGGCGTCGCTGCAGCTGTAGAAGATTACAGAGTCAGTAGGTGCAGAAAGCACAGCAAATTTTGGAACTGTACTAACAGACATCAGCAACTAAACTTAATGCAACAAAATTTTGTATTCTATTTTTCTTCAGAGAAAGTTTTAGCGCACACTAAAAACTCTAAGGTGATAGGTATTGCCAATAACAAAAACCAAAAGGTTATTAACCCCATAGCTTCATATTACAGTTAACAGAAAATGACCCAGTTTATAAACGGAATTTGTAAGCAGCTATGTTTGGCAAATAAAAGGAAATTAAAAAATATTTTGGTGTTTGATGCAAACATTAAGCAGCAAATTACAGAGCATTTGAGTATCACTAATGCATAAAAGAGCAGCATCTTTGACTTTCTGTTGGGGGTGGAGAAAAACCTCAAAATATTGATTTCATCCTATAGCATTAACTACACTGCGGAAAAAAAATATTAAGTGGATTAATTTATTCACTAATTAAATGAATTAGTATTATTGAAGAAGTGAATTGTCTACATTCCAAAACAGAATAAGAATTCTCTCCTGCAAGTTGATGGGACAGACTGATAATCTCATGTGTTGTATGTGAGGACGGAAACACTTGTCAGGAGAAGTGATTCCTTTCATGTGGTGTAATGTTTTTTTGCATTGAGTCAAAACATAGAATGCTTTGGGTTGCAAGTGATCTTAAAGATCCCCTCTTAAAGATCATTTCATTCCATCCCTCCTGCCAAGGGGCAGGGACCCAGATGCCTAAAGTCCCATCCAGCCTGGCCTTGAATATGTCCAGGGTTGGGGTACCCACAACTTCTCTGGACAACCTGTTTCAGTGCCTCACCACTCTCACAATAAAGAACTTTCTCTTAATATCTGATGTGCACCTACTTTCTTTCAGTTTAAAGCTATTCCCCTTGTCCTGTCACTCCAACCGCTGTAAACAGTCCCTCTCCATCTTTCTTGTTGGGTCCCTTCAATACTGGAAGGCCACAATTAGGCCACCACAAAGCCTCCTCTTTTCCAGGCTGGACAATCCCAATTCTTTTAGCCTTCACTCATACAAGAGTTGCTCCATCCTTCTAAATTGCCTTGGTGGCCTCCTCTGGACTCACTCCAACAGGTCCATGTCCTTCCTGTGCTGGGACCCCAGAGTTGGATGCAGCTCTTCAGGTGGAGTCTCACCACAGTGGAGTAGAAGGTCAGAATCCTCAACATCATGTCCACACTTCAGAGAAAGTGATATAAAACTTCCTCTTCCCTTACTCTCTTTCATGACCCTTATACAAACCCTTGAAAACCTGTTTCCTTTTACACATTTTTACATGTCTGTTGCCTACTTTTCTACATTTAGATAAACACAACATAAGTTTATAAAGCCATGAATGGTGAAAAAAAAAGAAGAATGAATTGCATGAATATAAAAAACTGCTATCTCAGTCAAAAAGTCATGAGATAGTACATGAAAACCAGACGTATTTCTCATAACAAAGAGAATGTAAAGGCAAGAAATATTAAAGGGTTCAAAAAGATTGAAGACAGAAATCGAAGAAAGGATAAATCAAGTGACTACAAAAACCACGATCCAGATAAAACATAAAGCTTTAAAATCCTCAAACTGCTGACTGGCGTATCTTACTATTCATATCCTTATCTATTCAGTTCCCAAAAAAAAAATAAATCTAGATTTATTTTTTCCTTTGATCCCGTATGCCTTGGCACCTTACAGTGCCTAGGCTGCCAAGCATTTCAACTACTCTTCCAAGTTTCCTCATTTTTCCTCAGATTTGGAGACAAACTTTCTTTAGGAACTTTGACAGTTCTGAACTTCTCTATTAGTCTTCTTGTGAGAAACTGCTTTCCCAAAACTTAAAAAATTACTTAATTTTTTTACATTTACTTAAGAAGTTTTACTTAAACTTCTAATTATAATAGTCCCTTAAGGAAATAATTTTCAGAGCCTCTTGAAGCCTGTAAAAAACTGGTTTCACTGTGAGGACTTCATCTGGAGATGACAGAAATTAGAGTTAAGTATCCATAGAATTTGTGCAAATGATACCAGAATACTGACAAAAACAAATCCCTGACTCTTCCTGAGTCTAGTAATTCTCATTTAGGTGATGTCCTATAGGCATTGTGTCCAATTCCTGAAATGCTTTTTCAATACACACAACAAATTATCATTATTGCATTGGCTTATGTAAGTCATAAAAGTCTCAAGAACCTTTAAAATCATATTGAAGAATAAGCACAAAATATTCCAAAGAAAAGGGAGAAGAATAGGGTAAGGAAGTTAAGGAGTATTTTAACATGCTATGACTGAAAATAAAAATAGAATGCATATGAACTTTAAAATTACATTTTAAGTTTAGACTTATACCATTGCAGCAAAGGCAATAAGCTGAGAAAGAAGAATGGTGTTGTCTTTACACATACAAACCAACTATAGAATCAATTACATTGCAAACTCTTGGCAAAAAGTCCCATCTCCACACTTGTTCAGCCTCATGCTATATTGGTGTTTAAAACATTTTGATTACCTCAGCTTCAGAGTCCTTCAGTTTCTGAACTTTTTCTTTGACTTTCATCTCAAACACCTGTTCCATTTCCATTTCCATTTTTTTCATTTTGGCTACATGCTCCCTCCTTTCCTCCTCCATCTGTGCCAACGGGCTCCTGCCATAAATCCAGAAAAAGCAGTTAGCTAGTAAGAACTTTTTTTCCTGCCTGTTACATTAGGGCATCAGGAAAAAGCAAAATAAAAATGCTGAAGCAGTAAGATAAACACATTGCTGTAGGCACTGCTAGCTTAAATTCAATTTACATTATTATGTTAACTGTTTAAATAAGCTTTACTCAAAAAGATATTTCATACAATGTCATTTCCTCCCCCACAATTGATTTATACTACATTTAGGTTAACAGAAACTCTTGACTTTCTATATGTAGAACCACCTGGTCACGGAAAGAGAGGAAATCAATGTTAAAACAAGAAAAAGAAAATTAGCATCTTCCAAGTGATCTTCACACATCTTTTTCTTCCCCATAATTCAAATATATAAAAAAAATAATGGACATAGTAAGAAAATTAAGAGCACTGCAGACTAAAGTCCTATTTTCTCTCTAAATCTTCACTGTTCCCAAGTGAGCCCAAGAGACACTTAACACTGCAACTGTGTTGAATGCTCTGGTCATAGTTTTAAAGATAGATCATCTTTGGAAAAAAAAGGTCTGGGCAACTGAACATCAGTATTTTAAAGTGTTAGTTGGAAGGCCTTCCTTTAGAAAGCTATTAATAAAGATCATGTAAAACAAATAATGCACATTATTTTTATTTTTTTCCATATATTTTATGGCATACTTTTGTGGATTGTACAGAATTTTTAAAGCTGTATAAGCCTGCTATCTGTGTTATGGTGATATGGGTTCTAAATAGTAAGCTTCACTGTAAAAATCTAATAAAATAGGATGACTGAGATCTAGTGATGATTGCTACAGAGTTTTGTTAAGACTCCGCTGTTCCACAAAGAGCAATCAAACCACTGGCCTCTTATTTAGTTTTGAGTATCTATGGCTTAAAAAGACAAAAGTTTTAACTATTGTGTTGGCAAAAATGAAGAACTGATTACATTTGGAATAATTACAATCAATCAGCAGAGGATATCTAATGTATATATCAAACTGAATCTGAATTAATAGTTGCAACATTTGGACTTGTGAGTAAAATACTGTATAATATACAGAACTAAAATTGATCTTCATTTTAATTTTTACTTTAGTCCTTCAAAAGGCCAACTGCTAGCAATTTTTAACAAGGAAAAAATTAATGGTTAAACACAGGTGAGGTACAATAATGCACAAAAATACTAAGGAAGTGAAAGAAGAGCTGAGTAGCAGTGCTTGTGGAAGCTAAGCAGCTGTCAAAGCAATACTATTTTCTTCTAGAGATGTAAAGTTCTCAAATGCATCTGCTCTTCAAAAATTAATATACAAAGTAGAATAAATACTGAGGAATCATTGCTGCAGTTTTAACTTGTATGGGGTGCAGAACTGTCCTTTGATTGAAAACTTAGTAAATCCAATGGGGATGTCATGCAAGCTGTACTTGAGAAAGTGGTAAAAATCAGTCTGCACAGAAAATCTGATTAACTGACAAACAAGCATTTACAGTTGAGAGCTTTACAACATAGGTCACAACTGGTTTTATTAGGTCCTAAGTATGTGACAGGGCTAAAAGCACATCACTCTGTATTTCAGGACAAAATTATACAAGGGATTTAAATAAACAAAAACCATACACGAACACACACACAAAAAAAAAAAAAAAAAGAAAGAAAAAAAGAAAAAAGGAGCTGAAGGAAAAAAACCCACAAACCACTAAACAAAGATGTAAAACATTTAACTGATTTCAGAGGACATGTGCTCTAATAACAGTCCTCTAAGTTATTCTGCAAAAATTAAAAATTATTCTAGATATGTGCAAATTAGAATCTCTGCAAACAGGTAATAAGATAAAATCATGGTCAGAAATTACCAAAGTTACTAAATCCCCAATTCAATGAAGAACTGTAATTTTACAGGTAAGGATAAAAATTCCACTAATTATTTATAAGCATCTATATAAAGATGACTGAGCTATGGATAGAAACTGGGGGAATGCCATAATTTATGCACTTCTACTGATTTTTGAAATTTGATCAAATTTGACTTGAATCTTAGCCAAAAGGTTTCTAAAGAGGATGGGTTTTTACAGAGGTATTTGTCACTGTAAGCATTTATAAATTCCCAAAATTTACAGTAGCACAGCTTTAGGAAAAAAAAAACCAAACCAACTGCTAGTGGAAAAAACAATGCCAAGAATGGGATACCAGGAAAGTGTTTTAAATTTGAAACATCAAACAGTGAAATCCTTTCTGTGTTTACCGAATTTTTGTCTTAAGTTTTTTGGAAAAATTTAAATCACCACTTACATGCCTTCAACTGTGTCAAATCTAAAAAACAAAAAATACAGAGGCTTAGCTTAGCATGCTTAAATAAAACCACAAAACCAAAAAGCAGTAATTAAAAAAAGTAAACTCAATATTATTAGATTCCTAAACCTAATTATGTGCTCCCCCAAAAGCAAATTTTTTATACTAAAAGGAGAAATTGTTAGTTAAAGCTTGTTATATTTATTTCAACTTCAGTTAGTTGATCACTACATCATGTCAATATTAACACAGGTTTGATGTGCAGATGCTTTCAGGAACAGTTTTCCTACAACATCTATGCTTTTAAAAAGATTTTAAATATTTTAGTGACATGAACCACCACTTGCTCTATGCAAGCTTTCGGAAACCAATGGCACCTGGAGGCTTCTTATCTCCTCCTTCAGAATTTGTCAGCTAGCAGAGGCACATGTATTGACTGCCCGGGAATGTTCTGACGCTGCAGGAAGAGCACTTGGCTCCCACGGCCACCAGAGGTCTCAGCAGCGGCTCGGCGGCAGCGTCACCTCCCCCGGGCACCGGGATGCTGCACCCAGCGTGCCTCGGCTCAGCGAAAAACAGGCTGGAAACAAACTCCGATCTCACCATCCTCTCATATGGGCTTCATGGCATTAGGGCCGTGTCAGAGAACTCGCCAAGAATACAGGCAAAAAGAGCTGCAAGTGGTCCAGGCTTAGCAGTCAGAGGGACTCAAGCACTGTGTATTTTGTTACCCTGGATTGACGATGGATAAGGCCCATCTTTATGATGTACAATAATATTTTCAATAAAAGTAAGATTTTTACTTTTAAATTCACTGAAGATAGCAGCTTCATACAGCAAACCAAAAAGATTTCTCGAATTACAACATCTTAATTTCAGAGCAAATGCCAATGTTCTCACATGTCATATAGTACCCATGTGAAACTACAATTACCGCATGATTTAAAGAGACAAGTTATCTGCATATGTGAAGATTACCTTGACATTTTATTCTATTTTTTTAATGGCTAGGATGATATTGAAAATTTGAAAAAATCAGACTAAACCTAAAATATTAAAAAAAAAAAAAAAAGCTCCATAACCACGGAAAACACATACTTTGGATTGCTCCTAAGTTAACAAGTTACTTACAGAACCGTCAAGTGTCACCAAATCAAAGGAGGCAAATCAGAGTTAAGATTATTAACTGGACAGAAAAATGCTTCAATTCATCTGCACAGTATTATTAAAACTTGTAGCACATACTTCTGTTTGTTTTCACATTTGCATTTTTGTCTAAAGAAATATGTTAACAGCTGCATGAAAAACTGATATCTGCTAAGATCATAAAAATACAGCTGTTTTAAAGGTACAAAAGGTCAATCCAACAGCTCCAGCAGCTGCCAGCAGGAGATACTTTTGGAAAACTACAAGCACCACTGTATGTCTCCTGGTATGTCTGCCCTCCCAGTCTCTCAAAACCCAGCAGCTTAGGAGTTTCCAGAGCCAGGGGCTGTATCTGTGTTTAACCATATGCTTGTAATACCACCAGACAACATCAGAGCACATCTCCATTCCAACACAGAGATACAGGATTTGTCTCCCATGCAAGAATTGATATTGCCCCAATTTGAGACAGAGACACTTCTTTCAAAAGGCCAGCAGGCAAGCATAAAATTCCTAAGGGGAGGCACAGATAAACTGTTAATATCTGTTCCTCCCCCTCAATTTCCAGGAGGCACATGGTTATTAGGAAGATTCCTCCTATGCTGTTTCAACTATACTAGATTAAGAACCCAAAAGATACAAAACCACACTGAAGCCAAAAAAGCATATTAAAGCTTAAAGAAAAAAAAACAAACTGCAACTCAACAACACACGGTTAAGGTAAAAACAGAAAAATAGCATCAGCTGCTTCATAACCAGCACATGCACTCCAGAATTTAATGTATTTACTTATTGCGTCACCCGGTATTCTGGGGAACAAACTCTCACAAAATGTTCAAAATAACCTTCGTAAGTTTGCAATAGACTTTGCCATTTTTCAGATGGCTGAATCAAACTGCAATTGTTTACTCATTCTCTTGAACAAAAAAAAACCCTGATAGCAAAGAGCGCCAATTGTATTTATTCATCTCTGAGCTGCAGTACTGCAGCATTCCAAGCAACAGATTTCCAATGGAAAAAATAGTTCCAGAAGGCACATTCACCTGGAAATATTCAGGTGGGACAGCACAGTGATCTGAAGTGACAGGAGATTCAAAGTGAGCATGCTTCAGAAAGCAAAGTAATTCCAGACCCTTGTAATGTAGGTTCTGGCTATCAGAAACTGAGTGGGGTGCAGGGGTGAATGAAGGTCACAAAGAGTTTTGAAATCTACTCATAGATGTATCTTTGTATAAAATAACATTTTATTGCATCTGCAATATGGGAATAAAAAATAATTTAAAACAGTCACTCTGTTGTTATTTTTAAGAATACAGAATAACCAGTCCTCTTACAGGGATGAGGTAACAGACTGAGTTTGTAGGTGCAGACTAACAAATCAAAGCAGGCGCTAAACAAAAATGTTGAAAGTGTTGTCACTAAAATTCAGATCTTCCAAAATCTAAGGAGAGCATACTAAGATTTTGAAAGGTATATAAGAACCCCAGTATTTAACAACACACAGCAAAAAATGTAAACAACTTCCTTTGATATTCCAAATAACAATGGGGAAAAAAAGTTTCACTTTTTAGTACAGTAATAGCAAATAATAATACTACAGTAAAAAGCATAGCAATAGCAAGTTAGAAGTCCTGGAGAAAATGCAGAATTTTCTCTTCTGCACTCCTATTACTACATTTTCACCTGACATATTTGCTATGTGCACTCAGAAGCCTTGAGTTACTAGTCAGGGATAACATGATGGCAAGAAACATGACAGTGAGAAGAAGTAACCACAGTGTTATGGACACATATATTTGAAAACTAGTATTTTTAAGTCTTGACCTCATTAGAAACTCTACTTATGTGCAAGTACACTTCTGAGGAGTTGCTATAACTGACATAAATGATCACATTTTTTTGTCAGTGCTGAGCAGGGAAGTCTCATGTAGACTCACACTAGATGAAACTAAATGATGCCCACTTAAATCATTCCCTCACAACTTTTAAAGCATTAAGAGTGTAGAATAGACATTTCTTTAGTGAAAAATGGCTTTGTAGCTGTCATATGGATGCAAATAGCAGTATTTCCAACTAATTTCAGGGATCTTTTTCAGCAAGAACAGCTGCAACTTTGCATACCATTAGCTGAAAAGAATAGCACCCTATATTTTGTTTGAGAAATTTATACTCAAATATAGTACAAAATAAGAGCACAATTAATTATTAATTATTTAAGCACTAATTACTGTTGATGCCATTACTGCTTGAAGAGTAGGATATTTGAATGTAGCTATTCTCAAATAGCATTACACAATTCAGAATTCAGTATAGCCTACTTTTAAATCTTTCAGTAACTTCATCAGGTTGGCAAATAACTTTTTGTCAGAGGTAATAAAAATGACATATCAGAGTTTCAAAGAACAGCTACAAAAGCCCCCAAAACACTGCATTGCAATTCCCTTCTCACAAAAGATAATGATGTTGCAATAATTTCCCTGCCATGATAAGCAGCCATATGAGTAGCTAGAGCAGCATTTCAAAGATGACAGTAGCAGATCTGCTTTTTTGGAATTTCTAAATAAATATTAACCCATTCTTCTCAAAAATATCCCTGCCACAATAGTACTGATCATTCACACGGAAGAACCAATAATTCCACAAGTAACATATAAACCAAAAAAGAAATTAATGGACAAAAGCTTTGTAGTACCAGTGAAATAAAACTCCGAGTAAATGTAACAATTGCCTTCAAAACTGAATCTATTATTTAACATATTCAGTGAAACTAGTGTAAACCTTAGTGAAAAGAGGAAAAAAACCCAAATTACAAGTAAACAAGAGGCATATAGTTTCAGACACAGCAAAGAGACAACTGACTGAAGGCTATATACATGCAAACCCACCAGCACCTCTCCCCAGAAAACCCAAAACCAAAAATACCACCACACCTTCACAAAACCAGTCAACCAAAAAAAAGGAGAATAAAAAGACTGAAGTGCCATACAGCCTTAAAAGGAACTTACTTTGTTAGCTGCCCTTTATTTTTGTTGTTGTCAACACCGTTGTATGTAACAGCTGCCAGTTTTCTGCTTCTGTAGTTCTCATAATGTACATTGTTAGTAACATCCTTCAGGTCCTGCATATGAGTTCTGTCAATAAGTGTAATTTATCAGCTTAGTGCACAAATACAAAATACTATCTGAAAAATCAGTGCCGGTTCATTTTGCAGACTGACTTGAATTAAATTATATCCCTCCATTAATATCCCATTCCCCACAATGTTGTTATTCTACCATTTAATCCCGAGCTCTCAAGACAGCAAAGGCACAGAAATACCAAGTTGTTTTGCACCAAACTATCTAAAGCTTGCAATATTCCAAACACTAACTTACAGGACCACTCTTTGGAAAGTTTGAGTTCTGTGGATAAACTTGCAGGTATTTGATAGGCAGGTAAGAAAACTGTATATTACTACTGTAGTAGGTGAGAAAAAGCAGGTCAGGCAAGAAACAACAATCCAAAACTTCGTACTTTCTATCTTTTAATTCTACAAAAGCTAAATGTTAAGTTCAAGACTAAACTAAAAGCATTCACTTCTTTTCACAATTTTCCACTGTCAGCCTGGAGAAAAGCAAAGCTCAGGAATCAAACTAACAGTTTTTACAGCAGATGTCACCTAGTGGACTGCTGGGAGCACAGAACTCAGCACCTAACACAACAAAGCACAGACAGTCTTGATTTAGGCAAATTTTCAGTGCCAAAGTTTTTAGGAAATGCCTACAACTAGGTCCACATCAGCACTAAGAGATAACTCAGATTGCTATGGACTAGTAACAAGCAACAGAACAAGTAATCCCAAGAAGTGCACTACCAACACCACTGCTTGCTAAATATGTTAAACAAGTTATCATAAAATGTAAGATAACTGTTTACAATCAAAAATACGGGAATTCATATTTCAAACTCACTATCTTAAATTCCTTTTTCTCCAATGTATGACTTCCCAATCCCTCAGATATACCAGAAAACTTAATGTTACCTGTCAGTTACTGACCTTATCAACATGTTCCTCAGAATTGTGAAGTCACAGTGTTCACCATTTTCAACTGGAAGAAGAAGTAAGCTTTTGTTGAGGTGTCAACCAAAATCTGTGCCTTACACAGAGGTAAGATGTCACCCATCTACATTCATTCCAACAACAAATTACTCCCACAGCCTTTCCTTACTCAAACAACATGTGTGTTAACAGAAGGAAAGCATTAACATAACTATATTAATGTGTCTTACTAGCAGAGTTCCTATGCTCCCCTAAGCCATAATGGCAAACTGTACTCTGAGTCAGTGCAGAAGAATAAGCTACCACAACAGAAACACAGTTCCGCCAGTTTAACTGTTTGATCCTTTGGTTGCCTGATAGCACAGTTGTGTAAGGATCAGATGCTAAGTGAAGACCTCAGTCTAGATCCAGCTATATCCAAAAGCCTTTGCAAGACAGACTCAACCTGTTTGTCCCTGCCCAATAAGTTGCAGAAGTTTTCATTTTAATTTTAATATGGATTTAGTTCTTTATTAACGAAGCAAAGGAAGGTTGTGTACTGAATTTGATGCACTGACCTACAAATCAAGAGACAGCTGGCAGCTGTCATTAGATGCCACCTATTTCACTGTGCCTATCCCCCCACTAAAGGAGAAGAGGCTGATGCTGTGAGTGGCATTTCCCTGAGAGATCGTGAAATGACACTGGAGAAAAATGCACACTCCAGAACTCTCTGATGTGCAGACAGAGAAGGCAACACAAAAAGCTCTCAGCACACACAAAAGAAATGCATAGGGCAGGTNNNAGGTTCCAATGTGCCTCTGAAGTAAAGACGAACATTGTCATGGCAAGGAGGGAAAAAAAAAAAAAGAGGAAGGAATTAAAATAGCCCAAGTAAATCCAGTGAATCCTACAGAAAAATACAGACCATTGCCACTTTGTGTGTTCATTCTTGTATCTGCACTCCTGCATTATTTTATTCCATGGTTTTACACACACTGGTAAATTCCACTCAGATGGTACATGAAGTCATACTCTCAAAAAAGCATCATCTCTGTCTTTAGCTGACAGACCGAAACCCATTCCAAGAGGCTCCGTTTAGTCAGGCTAGCTCTTCCCTTCCAAAAGTCATACAATTGCGAACATGAAACCTTTCAGAAATTTGTTTTAAAATAAAGAAAAGCAGCACGGTTTTGCACATCTCGAAATGCCAACAGAAGAGCCTGAAATAAAGCTTGATCTTCTCTGATGCAGCTGGTTTTCACTTTCTGCCAAACCTCATTTCCTGCCAGACATGCACTTCAAAGTGTTACAGCATTCCTTTTTAAAGTATTGGTCCATACACTGCTTGTTGGCTGGGGTTTTTTTGTCTGTTTTACACAGCATCCAATTTATAGTCCATTGCCCTTGGAAGGCAGAAATAGTGAGGGGAAAAAAAAAAATTCTCTTTATTCATTACACGCACACCAAAGGAAAAAAGTCAGTGATCATAGAAAACCAGTCTAATAGTGATTGCTTTACTACAGAGCGTGCTGCAAGTCATGCCATGTGGCATTTCAAATATATGAATGGCATTAAAGCACAAGAAATGGCTTCCAGAAGAACATGCAATTATCTTCAAGTCTCTATAGCAGTAGAAAGTAAGTTTTAAACAAATTAAAAAAAAAAGAACTCTGTTCATTACC
>VWZV01005819.1:605007-640516 GCA_013397155.1 Irena cyanogastra
CAGGTTTCAGACGAAGATAATTAAGGTAAAAAAGCTAGAAAACAACTGTAACTTAAGTCACATCATTACCTGCAATAAATTACTACAGGTTTTACAATTTCTCACTGAGGCTCCAACAGAAATCTGCTTGCAAAGTTACATGTTGCCGAAATCTTTACCTTGTTCCAATATTGTCAGAATAACAAAATGGTATAGTCAATTAATTTCCAGACCAAAGATCACTGAAATTAAGCATTTCAAACACTTCAAATACAGACCCATGTCTAGTAAGTTTTAAATGGATTTAAAAAATCACAAGAAAGCCTTACCTTCTGCAACACCCCATGGGTACTGCCTTCCTCTAACTCTCTTGCCATTGACTTCAATGATCGTATTACTACCTACCACAGCAAGAGGTAAACGGTCCTACAAGATAAAGTATGACTTTAAAAATCCAAATCTGCTGCCAAAAGATGCTGAAAGCATGCCCATGTATCAACTTGACATAAGCTAGGTCAGTGCTGTAACACTGCAATGCAGCTAACCCAAAAGTGCAAGAACAGTGATGTTTATTGACCTCTGCCCAGTTTAATGACTTATATATACACACACTCCTGAATTCCTTATGCTGCTGCATTCTGTAAATCTAGTTAAGGAACAGACACTACTGATACTTAGTAAGCTACGCAAGAGGCAAGCCATTTCCTATTTATTCAACTGCACAATTATTTACCAAGTTATATACCCACTGGCTACAAGGGCTGTTACTTTGACTGGATCTTGTACCCAGTTTTCAAAGGTTTGGCAAAGAACTATGTCAAGTTCTTGTTTTCAGCTGAACTGAGAATGCCTTCAGTGTAACAAGCAACAAAGGAGCCAAGATCAGCTTCAAGGGGCAGAAAGGGACAGAGTACTAAGCTCAGTATTCTGCACTTTTGTCTTTGCTTTTATTCTGCTCTTTTCTAGGCTTAGTCCCAGAATATCTTCCATTTTTTGTCCTATTTGTGTTCATCTATCCTAGGAGATTTCCCCAGTAAAAAAAAAAAAATTTAAAGGCTCTTACAAGCTGTTACAGCTACTGAACAAACAGAAGCAAGGCTCAAGAAACATACACAACATGGACTCCAACATGAAAGAACAAACTGAAAACATGAGTAAACTAAGAAAAAGCCTTTCAACAGCCTGACAGGCCTTTTGATTTTCTTTAGTCATTTATCTCCATTAGGGTTTCAGTGTATCAATCAGCCAGAGAGCTATTAGCTGTAATGCACACACACTTGCCACTGCACACCCCTGTCTGAAAGACAACCCTTGCCTCCTTCAAAGCTCAGAACAAAAAAAAAAAGTGGTGGGCTATGGAGGGTGGAGAGAAGTCAAATAAGGATGATTTTTAAAAAGTGATCTTTAAGAGCTCATTAATGAAGATGTGATCTAGTGCTATCATTCTGAATTTTAGCCACTGAAGAGCTTAGATGACTTAATAATGTCATTCATTGCTTCCAATAAGGAACACTGACCCTTACGACAACTTTACATCTGATTTCTATCTTCTAAACATTTTGGTGGGCTCTTCATTAATGACAGAACGCTTTTCAAACTCAACCCCTCCCTTTGCCCCTCCACGAGCACTTTTTCCAAAAGAAAATTAGTTTACCTTTATCTTTTTAACAATCTTATTTTCTTCTTCATCATCTGTTTCTGGAAATTCATATATTTTAATTTTGTGTTCTTGGATTTCTTTCATTATCTAGAAACAAAATTATTATTTGTTTGAGGATTTCATACTTTATAACAGCCTGATTTTTTTGCTGCAGTCTGATTCTCCTCCTTTTGTTAGATATGCAAAATCCTTTAGATTATGGTGACTTAAATTACAACATAAAACTTGCACATGTTTAACACCCTCAGGTGACCCCCAAGGGGTTAATAGTGTGACCATCTCTTCTTAGCCAAGAGAAGACACAATCAGAGCTAGAGCCTCCCAGCTACCAGAATATTACCCACCAGTACAAGACAGCAAAAATTAATACCATTTTCCTACCACAGGACAAACAAAAAGTTTACTCTAATAGGAATTCTACCTGCATAGAATTAGGTGCAAAACCTAATACAACAAACTGTCAGACCCGTTTGGAAATTGGGTTCCTTAAAAAAAACAGACACTTGAATAGATAATCGCAGGCACACTTTATCCCTTTGAGCTCCCACCACGGCTACCGCTGTCACTCCTATTCTTTTCTGTTTCTATCATACCTGAACTTCAGTTGCTTGAAGCAGGATCACCTGCCTATTTTGACAGAGCTTGTGACTGATGGACTAATTCTAGCAGTTAGTAGTGTTGACAAACATTTGAAAGCAATAATGAAAAGTTAAGAATAACTGAGAACATCATAAAAAAGTGACTGTCCTGTTTTGATGCTCTATTTGTCTTGAAGGGTATTTTTAAAAACAAGCTGATTAGTTTTGCAGAATTTTAGAATGGAAAAACATTAGACCATTTAGCTGACAGCTGCACTGCAGAGCCCTGGGGAATATTTCTGGCTCATGGGTTTGCAGTCTCTTAAGAGAAGTTAAGTTTCCAAATCATGCAAGGACTTATTTTCCAAGTTTGGTTTGGGGAAAGTCTCCCCTACTTAACACCCACTCATTGATGGAGCTGCTTATATATTAGAAATATTATGTGTTTTACCATTTTTTCCTTTCTTTTTGCAATCTAATTTTTAATGTTATCTAGTTAAATCAAGACTTTTACACAAAACACCTCTTAATGCCACCTTCTTTTCAGAACTCTGTGTTTTTCTAAACTAGGACTGGACAGAGTTCGATAAAACAAACTTTATGTCTTGTCTTGTTCTGGGTCCTCCTTGTCCTCTTCATACAATACTACAAAGCTTAACTGTTCTACTCTGATAATGTAGCTGAAAATAAAACATAAACCACTTGTAGACACTCACAGCAAATACAATCTACAAATTCAAAGACATTATATCAGTTGTATCAATGTCAGAACTACCTCACCATCTTTAAAACGCATTACCACACCCAAGAGTGAACAGGTTTACTGATTCTCATCTAATACCTGAGGTATCTTTAATAATTACAATGCATCAACATGAAGTGAATACCACAATGCAATCAGTAATATTGTGATACTGTTGAATACCTTCCTTAAGACACTTCTGTTAGGCACCTAAATTCTGAAAGCTTCTTTCCCTCCCTTACTGATTTTTATCTCAGCAGTGAATTATTTTACTTGCCAAAAAACATACTATACTTGAAGCCTCTTCCCCTGAGGAGAGAAACAAGATTATTTCACCAAGAATTATAATTAAATCTAGAGATATAAATTACTTAGCTTTCCTGTCTCAAGTTATTGCTTCAGGGCTTAAACTTTGCATGTAAGTCAAATCTCACCATTTCCACAGGGATCAACTTACTAAATTATCCTATGTTGTAAATATTAATTTTTCAACTCACCTGTTTTTTAAATTGTTGGCATTCCTCAGGTGTAAGTGTGTCTGCTTTGGCAATAAGTGGAATGATATTCACTTTTTCATGCAGGCGCTTCATAAACTCTATATCCAAAGGCTTAAGTCTGAAATACAGCATTAGAGCTTTACAATTTATATTAATTAAACAAGATTGTACAAATGATGAGATTTGTCCTGACAACTACTCTTAAGACACTGATTTATGAGTGACAGACAACTGAAAATGAAAAGGTTACCTGCAATTACTATAGGAAATCTCCTAAATTGTAATAACACAAGACAAATTAGTGGTGAGTTTAGTATTACTAGCAGTCATGAGTCTTCTGCTAGCTGAAAGTACATTCATTTAAGCAGCAGGTAAGAACTGTCCTATGAAGGTAGTAAAGTTTGTGTTAAGCTGGAAGATAATCCCACTTAAAGCCTGACTGGTAAGAGCTCACAGTTGTGAATTATGCTCTGTTCACACATACATTTGCACGTTCTGAAAGTCATGTTGTCAGTATGCTTCCTCTTGAGAGTGGGCTAGGAGACTTTTAAGACCTTAAGATTGCTGAAGATGGTAACCTCTGTGGCCTATGTACAAATGAATTAGAAATACCTCATCTCTAAATTGGTATGTAAAACAAAAAGACAATTATGAAAGTGGATGACAGTGACAAAAACTAAACCATTATACAGGTATAGGGTGGCTGCATGGTAGTATATTCACCGTCTATGTGGATCAAAGTGGTCAGAATTTCCTGTTTCCTGAAGTAAAACTAGAGAGGTTTTGATGCATTAATGATAGCAAGTTTAGTCAGGCTTAAAGGATTCACTTAGAGGATTTAACAAGATTATTCTCCATCTAAAACAAAATAGTATTTGGAACATTAAAACCAGATTCATTTGGTACTGAAATTTCTGAAAACCACACATAGAAGAATGAAGAAAATGTTGAAGAACACATATTTAACTTCATTATAATGTTTTCTACCTATCACTGATTTCACCAGTTCTCAACGTGTCCATTAAATAGATAACATTAAAGCACATCTATATTATAAGCACTTTTTTGGCTATCCATCCACCTTAATATGCTTTCCCTCTACTTGCTTCAAAAAGATACCTAGGGCAGCAACTGGGTTGAAGGGCAGCAGCCACAGCAGAGCTGTTCAAAAGGTCTGCTCACCTAAGGACCTGAGAGTTTACAGTGGAGACTGAAGCAGGAAGGCTTTACATAGATACCAAAATTGCAGAAAGGTGGTGAATTCCAACATTACCCAATTCACTTACCTGGAAGACTCCTCCTGCCCCTCCACTCTCTCCCCCTGCTTCCACAGAAACCAATTCAATCATTTCAGGTGTTTATGGGAATACTAGCTAAAAATGGTGGGATGCATTAAATGGAAGGACTTTAACTGCTGGTTTTTTTTTTTTTTGATTTCTAATTTCTAAAGCAGGCTTATACAAATGTATTAAAACGACAAGAGGAAGTTCACCTACAAATGCTTTAATGCCACATAAATATAATCATGCATTAAGAGTAAAGAGGACACTACTTGGTGAGTAAGATGTGCTGCTGTCTGCACAGGAAACAGAGGTAAAGACTGCATCACCACAAAAACCAGGTAGGAAGTGAGCTCTGTTCTTTCAGAGAGGGCAGCATCTTAAAAGAGGAATGAATGCTAAAAGCAGCACCAATTTTCTTCATTAAGTTCCTTACTGAGATGACAATTCTAAGCATTTATTCCAGGAGTTGAAAAACAGTATGCAAATCTAGCATAATTTTACACCTTCTTCTTCCCTAAAAATAACATGAAGTACCTGTACAAGGAATATACTTTTACAGCTTTTAGCCTCACAAATTTAGCGACCAAATCCTAATCCATCGGAAACATTACTTTTCTTTTTCCTTATGAACAATTTGTACCTCCCACTGATTCAGGAAATTCTAACAGACGTGGGGGGTGTGTGGAAGGAAGACATGTTTTTTGAAGAATCTGAAAATTAGCTCAGAAACAACTAACTAACACAAGGAATCATCTTCACTTTATTTAAATTATATTTTGGATTTTGCACACCAGTAAAACAGTATGTCAAGAATTCGAGTGTTTGCATTTAAAATTGGCATGCATGTTGAGTAAAACTGGCATTACAAATGTGCCTGTTGAACAGCAACAAAATACTTAATAAAGGCAACACATTAAAAAAACTCCACCCTCTGACATTTCTTTCCATATTTGGAAGTATCTGTACAGTTCAGAATTATTAGACCCATTCCAATGCTAGCTACAGAAGCTAAGTATAATAGCTGGCATTTTTTACTGCCTGAGAAATACTCTTTAAATTCCTTCATCACTCCCTTCAACAAGTTTTACTACTTTTGATCTACACAATAGACTAGGCTTATACTTATCTTCATCTCTTTCTGGTTTTGAAGGTATAACTCAAGAGTCTCTGACAAATTTAACCATGATACCATGATAAAAAGATACATAATCAGTTTCAGACAGTTAATCTGTACTTAATACACCCTGAAATGCAGTTCTCTCTGTCTACCACTAGATAGAAGTCTGATCAAGTAAAAACTAAGTAGGGATGGACGATAACACAATAACTGAAAAAAAATCTGCAATGCCTATACTGGAATTGCCACTAGACAAAATACTACACACCAAGTGAATTATGGTATGCTTACAAGGATGCATGAAACTTCCCCTCTTCAACTGACATTAATGGAAGGGAGGAAGAATGGAAAGGAAAAATCCTGTTGCTTGACATGTGAACCAGTTTCTCCTAATGTGATCTAAAGACATAGAGATCAGAAACAGACCTGGCACCTGTGAATGTCTTTGTATTTTTCATTGCAAGAATTCTATTTCTCTTGTTATGCAATTGATGTGCAATCGTATTTTCTGGTGTTTGGCTTGCTAATGTTTGACAAGCCAAAGCAAACTCATCTTTGAAATTAAGCATGATCTGCAGGCCATTAAAAAAATCTGATTTGGAAGTCAGATTGACAAATTTGGATATTTATCTGAGATAAGAGAATGAAAACATAAAATACACTAATACAAACCCATGTCCTGAAGGAGCAATGAAGTATAAACAACACTGCACTCTATTATCTGGCATCTGGCGTCTGTTCACCCGAGATTCTGCATTCAGGTAGTCCTCAAATTTACTGTCAATGTAGTCAATAACTGGCTGCCAGCTGCAGAGATTACATGAATAAAAACCTGTAAGTTACATTATTTACATAAAGAAACCTGGCTTTGCTAAGAAATAGATGTTCACAATTTCCCCACATCTAGGGGTGGGTTTTTTGGCTTTTTATTTGCTTTTCTTTAATAAAGGCACCTCAACACTGCAACTGATCAACTCCTCAACCAAAAACTGAGTCACATAGTTCTGAAGACACAATGTGTGAGTCCACTGAAAAACCTTTCAAACACAATCACCTTCACTGTAAAAGCATTAGACAGAATACTTAATAACTGAAGTAATATGCTTCATTGATCACATCTTGTGACAGCACAGAAGATGGTTCTGCACACTGCATGTGTGGATAAAGTGCCAGATGCACAATTCAGTTTAAGGGGAAGGGTTGACAGCACTTTAAGTTATAAAGGTATTTGGAATTACAGCAGTTACAAGTTTTCAGCTAAATGAAAAACTTAGAAGTGTTAATATTTTAACTGAATATTGAAGCCTGCATTTTAAAATATGTCACAAGGTATTGTATCTTAAACGCATACACAAAACGCAATGCAGAATTATCATGGGAGAACATACAGAAAATGTCTTACCAATTACTATTATCCACAGCATCTCCAAATCCTGGTGTGTCAACTATTGTAAGTAGTAACTGAACACCACCCTCTTTGATTAAAACTTTTGACTGCTCAACCTGTAAAACGAATACAGTAAGATTAAATTTTTAGCAGTTTAGTCACCCATCTTAAACACTGGGAAAAGCATTCAATCAATAAGAAGCCTGACAAAGAATTGGTAACTTTTCTGTTTCAGAGGTACACTATGTCTGTGCTTTGCTTATATAATCCAAATAATTTTACAATAATTAATATTTTTTTAAAGAAAAAGGTCATCATTTAAATAAAGTCAGTGATATAAGAACCCTCTAAGTATATGGGATACTTTAATATTTAAATTCCTGATTAAACAGGAAAAACCTTAGCCAGGCATTAAATGTGATAAAGCTGCAAACTTGGTCACTTCAAAGAAAAGGACACTTTTCAAAATTAATCCTCCCCGCAAGCACCTCAGACATTTCTAGTCCTGTTAATGTATTTTTAAGAATACATTTATTCTTCAGCTACATAATGGTTGGGAATGGAATCACAAAGTGATGGCTTCCTATTACAAAAAGAATTATATTGGAAAGTAATACAATCTGGCTGCAATCTGCTGAGCTAGACCTCATGTGACTGTAATGGACTGGGTTCCTGTTAGCTCAAGTCACGGATGGAAACCCGCCCCTCAGAAGGCAACTGCATCAGCACAAGGAATGATGCAAGATCTGGGTGTGGGAGTTCATGCCTCCAGTGGTGACCACCCATCCGCAGCACAGCTCAGGCAGCTTGCAGTGAACATGTCATCCAACAGATTAAGCATGTCATGACAAAGAGGAACGAGGCTAAGCAGCACATGGACTGCTACCCCCTTCTTCCTACTAATATTTCAGTAATTATTGATATTGCCAATGTCTGGCCCATCTGCTTGAGAAAGTGCTGTACACCACTGTCCGTGAGATGCACAGCAGTATGAAATGAATGAATGAACGAATGCACAGCGGAATGAAATAAAAAATTCATGTTGGCTTCTTTCTGATTGCTCAGACATTTAATAATCCTTTTTTCCCCTCATATTAAAACAATTCCTATTAAATCACTAGTGACACTGTTTTCTAGATATGGATTCAAGAAATCAGCCATTTATCCAGAACCACATGAGAGCCAGAAGACTCAAGGCAATGCCACCTTGTTGCTCATTGCTTAACTTTCCTTAAGCCTCACAAACCCAAACTGGGGAGTGACAAGAAAGTTCTATTTATAATAAACCCTATCTGGATGGTCTCTTGACCAGTTCAAGATTTGAGAAATACCATATTAATGCTTAAGCTCTTGCACATAAACTTAATTGTTATGTACGTGAAGTAAGACTCAAAACCACACCTGAACATTTTTGTAAATGCTCTGCAATCACTGCTTATGCGATGCAGTGAAAACCTACAAGATACACTAACACTGCAGAAAGTCGAAGTAAATCCCTCTTGCACAAGTGTAACACTAATTCCAATTCAGAAGAGAATATCCAGAATCACAGAAGACAGTAACTACTTACAAAGAAAGCTACATATTTAAAGCTTCATATTTAACTTCTGAGTATGCAGGATGCTGTTTTTATCTACTCATCAGTAGGGATCCTACCCAAGTCAGATCAGTCCCTTTTTCTACTAGTACTCAAAGAGTTAATGGCTACCAGGATTCTAGTCAGAAGTATCTAGGTTGGTCTGGACTTCAAGACCACCCAATTCAAACTTCAACATGAACAGGCCTTACTGCAAGGTTAGGAAGGCGTAAAAAACCAGCAAATAAAACCAACCAAACAAAACACCAGCCTAAGTCACCACCAAGTTACTCTTTCACAAAATACACAACTCTCATCCTTCCAAAAGCATGCAGCTGAAAGCCATGAGAACCTAGGAATACATGAATACATGCAGTGCTTTAGAAACGTATGTTTTAATTATGGTGAGTGTACTTCCCCTCATCCTCAAGAGTTCTATCAAGAAATTTTATTGTACACAATTGATAACAGAACTCAAGACAGTAATCCCTGGCCATAGCCAACTCAGCCAAGAGTTTACTACTCACAAGCTTTAACACACAAGAGATTAACTTCTGATTCCTTGCATTCTTTTGGCTGTCTTGCATATAGTAACCACACAGCCCTCCTATTACCAAGCTCTCTGCAAGTATACAAAACACTTGCAAAATACTAGAGATGATAATGTTAAGAGATGTACTCCTGCCAAGAGGTACAACGTATCAGCTTTATTCTCCAGCACAAAAATTTCCAGCAAGAACCATTAAATTATTATGGGCTCACGGTGGAATGCTTTTACAAAAGGAGTAATTAATAAAACATTATCTTGAACATATGTTTATAACAAAGGAAAAGTCAGGAGATCTCAGAAATGTCAGGTCAAGCATTTTCCCTGATTCTGCACGCTTGTAAAATCTAAGTGTGGCTGAATTTGTGAAGTCACCTTCACCACAAATGGTCTGCAGCAACTGCATCTCTGCAGACAGTGCTAATACATTACTGGCTTGTGAGGATTTAATTTTTTTTCTTACTTTTCATAAATTCATGTAGGTATCTTGCTATCAGAGCAGGATTTTCACAAACCTACAGAACAAGAAACATTAGCTGATGAATTAAGTGTCCTATGCTTGTGCTGTGGACAATCAGGCCACATCCAAGCTATATCGTAAGCAGTAGATTTTACTAGTAGGAAACAGTAGATGAAGACCCTGCGACAAAGCCTCTGCATAGTTGCATTTTTCTAACCTAAATGGATGTGTCCATACATGGTCAAAGGCACAGAAAGCAGCAACATCTGGAAAAGATCCAGAAAATCACTGTATACTAGTGTCATTCACAGTTAAGCATCCAACTGCATGCCATCATCTGATTTACAAGTATTCCCAAGGGATTCATGGAAAACATTATTTCAAGTCTTGGAATTTAAGACTTTTTAAGAAAAGTCTCCTCCAAACAGCCATTTTCCCATGCACTCCAGTCAGCTGGGTCACACGGGTCTCCTTGGCAGTTACTACACCGCATTCATCACTTGGTGCTTGTTACAGCTTGACTGCTTTTTATTGGATGAAACATACCTTTGCCATCCTGCATTTAAGGCAGTCAGATAATGATAAGAGAAAACACATTTAATACTCTCTCATTTCTGAGTATGTTTCCTTTGAATTCATCTGACACCAAATCACTTACTCTTAACCATTTTTCTGCATTTTCAATGAGCTTAATGCAAAGGAGCTGCTTCACAAAACAACTCCAAACTGCTAGGTTTGGGTTTTCAAGCCCAAACCACAGTTCATGTTTATCTGTGTGACAGCCTCTTACACAATTCCTGATCAGTAAGTTTCTCCTACCATATAAGAGCAGATGATTATTACAACCAAGATTTCAGGATGCTCAAGTGAGGTGGTTTCTATTATCCCTACCCTACAAAACCCTTTTATCAATCCTCAACTTAAAAAGGTTTCCATTGGCAAAGAGTACAAATCCGGTGGATCCAAACAGCAACTCCCATTGTTTATTCTTTAATATTTGACAGGAAACACTTCCACATCATACATATTGCTGCCACACACGATTTTCAAGCTTGTAGGGGGAAACAATTTTATCCTCACTTACACTGACAATGAAATAAGATAGTTACAGTTTCTTTCTTAAAATGCTACACCATTCATCCCAAGGAACTGAAAGCAAAGTTTCACTGTAAGTATATTAAAAAAAAGTACTTATTAGGTAAAGTCAAAATTAGTTTCTAGAGGGGAAGATGTTCTTTAAATCTATTTAATTCCCACCATATTATTTTCTAAGCCATGTCAGACCCCAATTCATTATTGAAAATAGTTTTGGCAAGCTCTTGGCCTCAAGCTTTAGCTCACACTGGAAGTAAGAAGAAAACACAATGGCTTTTCAGTCTGAGCTCTGTTCAAGCCCTTTTCTTCCCCTCTTCAGCTTTACCAGGAAAAAAAAAATCATTAAGTGAGGCTTTCTGTAAAGTATGTGTCTTTTTCTTAAACCAGTAAATCAATACAAATCAAGCCACCCCGATGGTCAGAATGAACAACAGATCATCTAATCTTACCACCTAACAGATGAAAGTACTTAACTCAAATTCCAGAAATTCCACACAGAGTTTCATATTCTTTTCTTACACTGATGCATCTTTAACTAGGGTGGGAGTGAGTTATCTCTGAAAAGTATCTTGGTTTGGGTTTTTTGCTAGCTTGTGTACAAATTCTTCCAAAGATTTTTCCCAACTGAAAAAGCCAAAAATCTTCCAATGACAGGGAATCCATCCCACAGTTATTTTAAGTAAAATCCAATGAACATAACCTGAATTGGTTTAGCTTCTGCTAAACTAAAATGTAATAATCAGTAATGAAATCATGCTACATCTCTCTTCCAATAAAAAAGTCACCCATCTATTTGGTTTTCCAACAGTCACTGACTGGCTCAGTAATAAGTATATTGTATGAGAGCTTAACTCTTTGCACACCTCTTCCAACCTACTTAACATCCCTTTGAAACAGGTAAGCTGTTTCAAGACCTTATTCAAATAATATCAGGTCTGACACCCCTGATACCAAGCTTTCAAGTCCATTTTGTCAGTCACTACAGTTTCACATTAAATTGATAAAACAGCCTAACAGATATGAAAAAAGCTTAGAAACTATTAATATATTAATCAAACTCTGGATGTTCAAAAACTCTGGATGTTCAAAATAAGAAAAATTGATATCCTGCAATGAATTCATTTTGTAATAGTATTCAAGCTTTAATGCTGACCTAAGTGACAAGCAATGCGATTTAAACTTCTTGATATGGATATAACAACTAACTTTCTCCTGGTAATTATTCTGTGCTCTGACATTGGATTAAAAAAAGTCTTCCCAAATCCCCAAACAAAAAGACCTCCAAGGTCCCACAAAGCAATAAGGACAGTGGTTCATGGCACTGGTGCTTAATTACTTGATTCCAATGGGTAAAAAAGCACTCTATTTTACATCTTCTGTTTAGCACCTTGCATACCCTCCTAACTCAACACAGAGCTTAATCACTTCATGACAACTCTGCAATTGCCCAGTCACTTCAGCCACAGTTGAATTTTGCAGCCGGAGGAACTCTGTTGGACAACACAAGCAGTGGTGAGCACCCTTGGTCCTCACCTATACAAAGTTAGGTTACCACAAGCTATCTTCACCAAAGTCTTAAGCAAGTGCACATCAGGAGAGATAAGCAGAGCTCAGGCATCCTTATTCAGCTGCTCAACTGTGGAGGCAGAAAGTACCTCACAAATACAACAATTTCCTAAACTATCCATAGCAGTATTATTTCTTAGCATTAGGTAACTGTTATTTTTAGTAATCTTTTTATAACACAGAAAGCATGATGCTTTTCTTAAGTGAAAATATAATTAATCAGTAGCAAGTTATTACACAAAACAAACAGATCAGCTTCAGTTTTCCAGGCTTTGACTTAATATTTCAGTTGCATAATGGACTTGCAGGAACACGTCTGTGCCTAAGTCTAGTGCTTAAAGTCAGGCAGGTTCACCCTAGTTCCTGATGTTTTAGAATGACTTGTAACAGGTAAACAAAGAACCACTAAGGATACAGTCTGCAGAAGACTCACAGATGCTTTTATACCCTGCACTTTAGGTCCCTGCACTTCTGTCCAAATCATTTACTATTTGGTCTCTAACTGCACATCTATGTATTTCTACAGATTTACTCACTATTTTAATTGATAATAAACACTACATTGTCAGAAAGTTCTGCACAAACATGTGCTTTTTAATCTACAGGCAAAACACAAAACACTTCAGGGCTCCCACATTTCTATAGGCTACAGATTTGACAACCTGAAAGTTTTGTTTTTCAGATACACTGAAAGAGACACTGAATATTTCTTAGTGGTTCATATAATGACTGAATGTATCTTGAAACTCAGGTGGTTACATGACAACTGTACATCACCTTACATTACTAAATTGTAAGTTACAATATTCAGGCTGTACCTTTTTTCCCCCAGACATACCTGTACAGTCTTTTTAATTCTGTGTGAAGGGCCTGGATACTCTGGGGAATACAATTCTGTTAAGAATAATGAGTTGATTAATGTTGATTTTCCCAGTCCAGATTCACCTAGAAGAAAACAGAACAGTTTCAGTAAAACTAGGAATACCACGTCAAATATAAACATTTAGATCCACATTTCAAACGCTTTTTAAACATAGTATCTGAAAACATGCACTGGCCTCAAGAATCTATAATCTTTTCCAATTTCAAGGAAAACCTTTCAAATCCAACTGTCACTGTTGGTCTCTACAGACATTAATTTTTCTGATCATATTAAGTATTGAGGGCATTCAGCACTTTTGTCCACTGCTCCCATCACAACACACGAAGATGATATTACATTACATTTTATACACAAGCTATCTTCCTGGTATTACTCATCATAATGCCAAAGCAGATTAGGTTGTCTCCTTTACTTCAAATATTATTTATTTGAGAGCCTTTATCATCAGGGAGGGAAAAAAGAAGTGGGGGTTGGAGGCGAGGGGGGAAGGGAGAAAGACTGAGATTAGCTTGCTATAACTATTAAAGCCACAAGAGATAAAATGAAGTTTCAAACTACATGGTTTGCCTGGGAATTTTGTTGTTGAGGGGTACAGAAGGGAACTGGATTTTATTAGGCTTTTTTTGATAATTTCTTAATGAGCAACAGAAAGTCAGCCTTGCTGAAGAATCTAGACACGCTACTGCCATGACAATCCAAGCAAATACAGCTGAACACACCACAGCAAAGATTATCCTTCATTTACAGCTCTATGGAGACAAGGGCAAGAATTTCAGATCAACTATTTATTATTTTATAAGGAAAGTCTTTTGCTTAGATTTTTTTTGTTGTTGCTTTTTTTCTTTCTTTTTTTTTTGCTAAGGAACTACTTCAACAGAACAATTCACACTGGCATAAGATCTAAAGAAAAAGGTATAAAAAAAGCTGCCTTCTTTCTGTTCAGGTTTCATATGCAGTGTGTCAGTACATTGACCTAAACAGAAATGGACACAGAGAAATTTACTTTCAAGCTAACAAATTTGAGGGCAAACCACGTACTTTCACTGAGGGAGAAAAATGAGCTGAACTGGGCCCATAATCGAAAGGTAAAACTTAACTAAAGCACTAATCACTCCAGCCTCAACAAACATTGTGTTGATTTAGAGATTGAACTGAGAAAACTTCCAACCCCATCGTGACATAAATGTTCTAGGTTAGGTAACAGAAAGTAGTTAGGAACTGTCTCCCCTTTAATAGGTATCTGGGTTTCCTACACGAGCTGGCTCATACACAGCAGCCATCTCGATTACAGCGGGGTAGCACGGAGTGTCTGCAGCACCGAGCAGAGCAATCTCATTAGCTACACTGTAAACGGATTAGCAGCTGATGAAACACTGCAACCAGAGCTCCTACCGCCTGTCTGCGCTCTCAGTAGCGCTTGCTCTTCAAACCCCACCCTCTTGGACAGATGAGCTAACCCGTGCTGCGAGCAGCGGCTGCCCGCAGCCAGGCTGATGGAAAGGGAGATAGATACTCCAACTACAGTGCCAAGACAGCAATGAACACTAACCCCACCAGGACAGGTTTATGCAAGCCAAGTCAGGGACATGTTTGCTGACAAGATTTCATCATTGCCATGCAGATTTTGCCTTTTTCCGTGGTCAGATGCATGAGACACCTACAAACTATGCAGTAAACACAATGCCTCCGAGCCGGGTTATAAAGGACACAGGTTTTCTACTGTGCATTCGCAAGACTTGAAGGGCAGGGTCAGCTGCAGCCGAGAAGCCTCCCGACCAATTCTACAAGAGAAAGAAGCTTCTGAAATGCCCAACTTTCCAATCTCATAGATGCATTCCAGTTAAAGCTTAACCTCCATCTCACAACCCTGCTCAAGAGATACACATCATTCCAGTTAAACTGAAGGTTTTTATCCACTCTACTAAAGCCCTCAAGAGGGTGACTCTGGTTTTGAAATGTACAATTCATACCCTTCCAGTGCCTCCAGAGGCACCCAACTACAGTACTGAAGAAAGATTTTAGCATCAGATTCTACTTCAGTATACAAAAAGGGTTGCCCTTTCTTCTCCCTTCTATTAGGGTTACTGCCGGTCTCAATATGCTGAAGAATTTCAGGTGAAAAACACTAAAAACCACTTCTCCTGAAAATGAGTGCCTGCCAAGTTGTCATTGAAATTCAACATATGGAAATAAGATTTTCAGCTTCAAAAGAATGTAATGGAAAACCAGCAGTATGCTCTACATGGCTTGTACAGCTGTGGCACTCCATACCAAGCAGTCTCTGAACTGCTGAAGTATTACACCCTAAGAGATCTGAGGTTTGTTCCCCTCCTCATCCTTCACCACCCTCACAGCTGCAAGGATGTGAAGACAATTTTGAGCTGAAATTACTGAAAAGAAAGTATACTAAGATATTTATGCTCACTCTTGTTCCCAAAGGTGCCCAGCTTCCTGGATATCCTTACCCTTCATGCTAACTTTAATCAGCCAGTGGAGATTATAACAGTTTAAACTGCTTAACTGCTAGCAGTAATTGAGGTATCACATGTAAGATGTGCATCAATGCACCAATCCTGGATGCAGTTGTGCCTCAGACCATGTAAGGGTCAACATCTGCAACAGCAGTAAGATGTTATATTATCAAATAAAACAACTGCACCAAAACCATCAGTAAAAATTCTGACTGGAACATTTAATATTGTACTATAGGAAGTCATGCTGCTTCTGCTGTAATAAAACAAGAGTTTCTCTGATGACTACAGTGAAAGCAGAATTAGAGAGATCAACTGTAAGTGAACATTCTAGCAGCCTTTCTGGACACACTAAAATATTCTGATTTTCATTAGAAATATAGTAAGAAGTAATTAAAAAAAATTTTTTTAAAAAATCAACTCTTCAAACCCCAACTAAAACAACCCCCCTCAACCTGCCCAAACAAACACACACAAAACATCCTTAATTCCACAGCCAAACAAAACCCTCTGTCCTTCCCAAAATTACCTACAGAAGGATTGCTTACTTGAAAGGCTGGGAAATCAGCTTCCATGGATGCAACAGGCTATGAATATGACTAACAAAACCACAAGGGAAAAGGGAAAACAAGTGAAATTTAATTTGCCTTTACAGAAACAAAAAGATATATCCCAAATAAAATGCATCTTCCCACTTCCAGTGAGTGCTTCTGATGAGATTTTGCCATTTGATCATTGCATGAACTGGCAAAAGGATGCAATGTAATAGAAACTTTTGAACGGCAATAACTTCCAGTCACATAATGAATTATGATGCGGTTACACCTAGGTGCCTAATTTAGAGTGAGCAATTTTTAGAAATTTGTTTAAAAAGAAGAAAAAAAGGAAAACATTTATTTTGCAGGGTAACCCTTAATCCAGAAGGTTAATTATTTCTGGTATCCAGGTACTGCTTTTACCTTGCCCTCACTCTCCCACTAAATATTTCACATAGGCTTCAAGTTCTTCTGAATATTATTCTTTTTCTTCATTATTTTGTGTCCCATGTTAATCAGCAACTCAGAGTTTCCAAATGTTAACATTTTATCAAGGTGTTTTTATAGTCACATTCAAACACATGGAGCTGGCCACTCTTTTTGGGAGAAATAAGCACGTACTTTTACTAATATACTTTTGTGAAGGAATACATTTTGTGAGCTCTCACAGGACTAGCAAAAGTTCCATCTCTTCTCAAGTCCATGAATTTCTAAATGGCTGTATAAATAGTGGAACTTTTCTTATACACTTGGGCTAATGACTACCTCTTGACCATTAGTATTTATAAAGATGGCTCATAGCACATCACCTTAAATTAACTTTGGATAGCAAAATTTCTTCTTCTGTGAACAAAACATTGATCAAGTACCTTCCTTTTTTTCCTATACATATAAGAAGAGCTATTAACATAAGAAAGACCAAGAAAAAAAACCCCAAAAACCAACACTGAATTCAGTCTCCCCTTTTATAACTCAAGCATACAGATCTCAAACATACTTCTGGGGGTCCGAGGAGACCACTGGAAACCACTGAGATGGTTTGCAAACCATTTAAATAGTCTCCAGAATAGCACTAAAGCAAGTAAGTAAAGGAAGTGAACAACTAAAAAACTGGAACAATGGCGAGCAATCCATGTGAATGGGGGAAAGCAGTGCTCAGGTAAAAAAAATAAGTAACCAGCTCAACTGAGCTACATAAATCTTTCACCTTCATTCCCAAATCCCTCTTCATCAATGAACAAGAAATCCTAATCTGTGATAATCAGCTAGAAAATCTACTCACAGCTAACTTGTCTCCATCAGTTCTTGCTACGTCTTTATTACTACAAAAAGCCTCAAACTGCCAGCATCTGCTCCCTGTGATAACAGAAGTGAATTGTTACCCTTAATGATGCTTTTTTCATCGTTCGTTGCTGTGGCACATTGAGAATGTGGTATATTTCCAACCTCCTCCAACTTTCCAGCCTCTGCCATTCACACTCAAAATATGTATGAGAAAAATGGACAATAATTCCAGCCCAGCCTAGCTTTCTTCCAGCTTTATTTGTAACTCCTGGTGGAGACGACAGTTTTCTCATTCATATATTGCCCATCTCAATAATGCATCACACTACATCTTCTAGATACCACATCATTCTAAAAATCCAGGATCAGTTTTCTTCTCTATTTTTAGGATCTTGTTTTCTAAAACTCAAGCCCCAAAAAAAACATGACTTGCATTCTTACATTTATGACCTCATGTGAAGGCTCATTAAACATATCAAGTGATCAAGGTGAGTAACCAATCTTGAACATTCTCAGCGTGCTCTATGCATGACTTCCTACCTCTTCATTTTAAGTTACTCTTGCAGAAATAACCAGAAGTTTTCTAGTCTTCACTAACAATTACTTGGCTATCTACCAGTGAAACAGTATTTCATGTTTATGCCCTGTGACAGTCAACTGCACCACTGGGAACATGATCACAAGTGCTATGTGTACTTAGGAATTTCAAGTTGCTTTTCCACGCTCCAGGTGGGACTACAAGACTGCCAAGGAACCACCCAGCCATAAGAAAAATGCTTTGCAGCACTGGAAACCAAGACTTCATTTAAATTGCTCAAAGTGATTCGCTTCATGTATCATGACCAAGAAGATGGCCCAGTCTCTCTGTCACTGTCTCTATTAACAGGACACAGCAAGAACTGCAGATTGAAAAGAAGCATTAACTGCTAATTCTGATGGCTAAGAGAAGATAACTCATCCCAGTGGGACTTGTAGCTCATTAGAGACAAGCTGCCAGTGAAGTCCCATGGTAACCAGGGTTTTACAAATTGCACAGGGTTTTCGGAAGCTTCCACAGCATTTTAAGTAGACATCTGTATTTTGAGTTCCTTGACAGTCAAGCACAAGCTGCAGCTGCTTCACTGCTTTTTCAGAATGAAGATATCCAGCACTACGTTTCTTCTGTGATGAAGTGCATTTGATAGTACATTTGATAGCCACAAAGAGTTATTACAAGGAGATCAAATTCAACAGAAAAATGCTGTACTTCTCCACAACCTACTTATACAGAATGTTTACATCAAAGCATATTTTATTTTTAGATGGTGAGCAAGGTTTTTCATGGAATTTTTCAATTTTATAAATTCTGATTATTATGACAGTTTTTGCTTAAAATATAATCCCATTAGTTTGATGCTGGTGACTCAAAGAAGGGTAAAAAGCTTGTCAGAAGGCATAAAAAAGAATGCATTTCATCTTCTTTCATCCTTGTACAATTCACAATTTATGTGCACAACAGCACCTGCAGCTTTATGCAAATGTGCAATGGCTTTGATGGCACTGTAACATGCAGGCTTTTGCTTTCATACAGAGGGGAAGCTACATGAATAATCAGAGAGCCTGAACTACAGCGAGTGGTATGACAGAACCGTCCTCTTGCCGAGGGGGAATGATGCTCTGCCATGTCATTATAAACACCACAAAAACAGAGACTACAAGATGCTTTTAATTTCAAGTCTGATTTTAGAAGCTTTCGTAAAGGCTAGTTCCTGCCTTCAGTGCTCTACAAAATACAAACCAACAGCCGAATAAACACGTAAGAACATCCAAATGAAACCCATCAGGAGGAGGATGGGAGCAGGACCATGCTGCTGCCACATATCTACTTTTTCATGTAGGACGGTGCCATGTGAAATCTTGCAAATGATCAACTCTGTCTTTTATAGACATTTATAAGGGGAAGAAAGTCAAAGCTCCTCCATTTCACAACTTGAATGTGAAGCATAAATTATGGAAGCAACATATGTCAGAGCCACAAAAATGCTCTTAGCAAAACAGAGTAACAGGGAAGTCTAGCAGCAATAAATCCATTTCTGCCTGTCAGCAGCTGCATCAACAGCAACATAATTTCAGCATTTATGATACAGTAAGACAACAATCAATTTTCTTAGAGCAGAATTTCAAGTGCAACAACTGAGGGCGGATGCTTGGTATATCATTCTTGTCAGAGATGACATTTAAATGATTCAGAAAAGCCATTAGCAGGCATGGGAAATACCTCAGAAGAATGTTACAACAGATTCTACATAGCATTTTCCAAGTACTATTGTGTCAAAGCAGAAGCAGGTCTAGCTGTCTACAACTGACAGATTAAATCTGCCACGAAACAATGGTTTAACTTCACAGGTGAAATTTTGGCTATTGCCAAGAAAAATGGTCCCCTACTCCCAATCCAGCTCTTGCACTAGAATTCACAATGCAGCATGTGAGGCAAGAAGCGATCCAGCAAACTAGGGTACATAGGGCTTCAGGATGGGAAAATGAGGGGGAGATAACACCAGATAGATGAGCTCAGTCAAATACTCTCCTCTCTTTTTGGAAACAAGGATAAGTGTAAAAATCTTCATTTAAAACTAGACCTCTTCTCTGTCACGAAAGAATCATCAACAATTCACAAGTCAAAGAATTTGTGCCACTTCCTAAAGAAAGTCTTATTTCCTCTAATGGCATTTACAGGCTTTGCTCCTGATAAACAGCATGTCTGCAAAGTAGCCATTTAAAATAGGACAATTAGTTACCTAATTTAACATGAGGCACAGGAAGCAATCTTTCAGCATTTTGGACAAAAACCTGCAGTCCAGTAAAACCAAGGAACCAAAACCACAAATTTTCCCTTTCGCTTCGCTTCTTTAACATTACTGCAGATGAGAAAAAACACTGCATGGCATTGGTCCACTCATATCTAGTACCAAGAACAAATGACATGCAACAATCTGAGCTTCAGAATTACAAACCCATCAGCAGCAGCTGCAGTCCACACTCACCAAAGCTTACCCAGCTTTGTTTTCTGTGTTAGGTGAAATAAAACTCCTATGTCTGATTAAGCTGTAGTCATACTGCAATGCAGCTGTAGAGACATTACAAGCAACAAGAAGTTGTAAAAATTGACCTACATGGGAAATCTGAATGCACAAGCTCTCTGTGAAGTAATTGGGTTAAAGAATTCAACTGGAAATGACAGAAGCTGTGGAGTTCTGGGACAAATCGTCTACGGTGAAACCTCATAACCAGGATATACGTTCAATTTTCACAGGTTTTGACAAAACCAAAATAAAGAGCCTTCACAAGAGAAGAAAAAAACTCCTTATTGCTTCAAAAATCAAATCAAGAGGAACAGAAACTGTTGTGAAAAATTTTAAAGGAGGATGCTCTATTTAAGGCAAGAAAGCAAACATCTGAGACCATCACCGCTTGGTGTGAAAGAATTATATGTCTAGAGAAAGCTGCAGAGCTGGACTTACTCTCTGGAGGCAAATACAGGGATAAATAGAATTGAGCTCCCTGATTATATGAATTATTTAAAAAAAAAAAAAAGAGGGAAAGATTATAGGAACATGAAATTTGTCATCTCTACATTACTCTGCTGACAACCAACTGTACAGCATTTCCAGTACATAATTGCTAACATTTGCCGACTAAAGAATAAAAAGTTAATGAACAGAGATCGCAGATTAGTCACAGTAGGCTCTTTCATTACTTGGACAGAAACAAAACCAACACAGCTATCGAAATACTAATGAAAAAACAAGAAAGTGATGGGGTTTACTTAATCTTTAAGATTAAAACACTTGGTACAGACAAAGGGTCAACATCTCAGTGTGGCATGCATGCAACTCAAGAACAAGAGGCACTACACATCAACTTTAGCAAAAGGAGAGAAAGGTGAAGCACTTTAGGCAGCATCTTCCTCAAAATGCCAGCCAACTGACACATCTAAGGCATGAGCTTCACAGAAAATTTCAGAAGGACAAAACACAAAATTATTTTTATTTACATGGAACGTAATGAATCTGCTACAGAAGAGCACTTAGATTGACTTACTCAACACTTCATTACATCTTCCCTTGAAAATTTACACTATAACAGAATAAAAGCTACTGGAAGTATATTGAGTGTTCTCAAAATATCCCAGGTGGGACACTCTGCTATTAAGCAAATCCACAAAACTTTGTCAGAGGACTGAACTTAAAACATTTCTTGTGGTAGGAAAAATTTCTTTCAATACCTTATACCTTCCCTCTTGACGCCTCCTCTCTTTAATAGCCTTGGAAGCAATTTTTATAGCAGAAAACTATGTTATGACAAACCCCTTAACTGGCACAAGTGGCGAGAGGAAGATACAGACAGCTAGACAGAATTCTGAAAATACGCCCCAGTGATATGATGCTTGCGGCAATAAGGAATGAGAAATCAAGGCAACATTGTTTGTGAATTACAGTAATTCTGCTTCTTTGGTCTGGTATTAGCCAGCCAAGGAGCAACACGATCACAGAGATGTGCTCTTCTGGATACATTGCTGCCACTTTTAAGCAACCTTGGCAAAATGTGCCTTTTTACCCCTAAGACAGCCTCCACTGTAATTGTAAAAATGGATATTTTAGCTCTAAAAAATGGTGTGGAATAAGCTTGTGTTGTCAAGGCTACACCCTTTTTAATACAGTAACAACTGTTCTGCTTAAGTGCTAAGCCATTGTTTTCAAATTGCTGCCACCACTGTTCGGTTTTCTAATAATGACTTAGAAGAAAACTGAGCTGCTTTGGCAGCCAACAGAAGCATCCATTTACAAAGTGGAAAGGAAAACAGACAGGTCTGATAAGGTCATATCCTAAGACCTGTCTAGAATGCTTGCTATGTTTTGCAGTGGGTAAGTCTGAAGGACAGACATGGAAGGTGGATCAGGAATCCTTCTGGAATTCCTGCCAGCCACAGAGGACACAGCTCAGAGCCAAGGATGCTGAATCTGGTAAGTCATAGGCTTGTCCTTTACAGAAGGTGAGAACGATACACAATGAGTTTAGTCAAAAGATATACAAATCATAATTCTTAAAATATTTTTTCACTTAAGTTCTTAAATCATTCAGTCAAATACAATGTAAAAAAAAAAAAAACCAAAACCCCAAACATGTAAGTAAGTGAAAATCTGACATGCTGTTTTCTGTCTCAATGCCTGCTGAGTTGCAGCTATTGTTTTCTGCTCTGCCTGGCACTGATGTAGCAAAAAAGTGGTGAACAAATACTTGCCAATAGTCAATTTCCTTTAAGCTAGCAACTTCATATACATACCACACTTTTACCAGCAGTATATTTCTCTAAGACCTCAAAAATTAAGAAATCTTGCAATTTCTTCTCCACTACAAAGTAATGGTATCCTGCTAAATTAACCTTTTTAATACAAAATATCACAGTTTCACCTCATCTTTTATTTCAATATTTATGCTATGCTAAGGCTGAGTTGCACTGTGGATTTTAAAGTTATTTGCCTCTACAGGGCTAGGACACAACACAATCTAATAATTTCTATATTCCTTAAATTAGAATACAACGATACCACCTTTGCAGTACTATGCGTTTTATCTGAACTTCAAAATCTGAATTGAAGAAGTCTAATGTTGCTCTCCCATAGCAAAAATCTTCCCACATCTCATGTGCCATCTTTAAAAATTCATTTGAGTAATTATCATATTCTTATTCGAGTTTGTTGTTGGAAATGATAGATCAGATACACATTTTAGTAATGAGACTTTAAAAAAAAAGGAAACAAACTTAAACTTCAGTGAGTCATGGAAGTCCAAGTGAGATAGACCTGATTAACATGTAGTTACTTATTTACAGTTTATATGTGAAAGCTCCCCATTTGGGGAGCCATCTGAAAATGCATACTACTAAGATTTCCATATTCCACAAATGTTTCATTTGGAAACACACATCCTGATTTGGAAACATGCAACTAATTTAAAGGATGTGTCATTTACAAACATTTAAGTTGTACTTTTAAAACTAAGAACAAGTATTTGCCTTCATCCTACACCACACCAGGTAGCAGCTGCAACAACCAGTGCTTTAAAGAAGTGTCAACTCAAAAGCATGTTGCCAAATTTATGTACATCCACTAATATCAGCTGATCTGATGTGTGACTTAAGCCAAGCAGTGCTACAGGTTGTGCTCTTCCCCTGAGCTCCCAAAAATTTCAGATGCATACAGAATTCACAAAATACAGTTTTTAAACATTTATATAGTAATATTTTTCAATTCCACCCTACAAGAATTATGCAGAGCCTCATTTAGTATTTTTAGTAGGAAGTTATCCATAGGATATGCTGCTCTTCCAGTAACAGAAATCAAAATTCTTCAAGGAAAAATATCTCAAGACAAACACAGATCCTTCATTACAACCACAACACTAAATAATGCTCAGGATTTTTAACTTTAATGCAACCAAGGCTCAGTTTGACAACCTTCTGAAACAAATGCCTCATGACTGTCATATCAACCAGTACTGCCACAAAAAAAAAAATTAAATCCCATCCTCCAAGCCATTCCTCCTTTGTGCTGACACAAAACTTTCCTTTGCTGTGCTGCAAGCAGACTGAAGACTAACCTTCCTTGCAGCTCCCAGAAAACACTCCAGCTGGATTTGCACACTAATCCAATTCCGGCCAAGTGCTATTAGTTCTTTCAGCAGCAGCACAGACTTAGGCCAGGTTAAAATCTGAACTCCAGCCTAGAAGAACAGCTGCTATCGCTGGATCATAGTTTTTCTAATTAAACCAGAAGGACACTTTATAAATGCCACTGAGGTTATTATGATTTTTCCAGTACTTAAAAATTATGAAGAATCATTTCCATTCTCTTACTCATGCCACTGACACCCTCTGCATCAACTAAATTTTCCCATCCAAGAATCTTTAAAGGGTTGTCCACTACATTAATAAACAGCATGAAAAGAGAATTCCAGCATCTGTAAAAAATATCAGGGACTTAAAAAAAAAAGCTTCACAGAAAAACTAGTCAAAAGGAGGCTGACCACATATGGAATGCACAGTATAATTTTTTCCCCTTCATTTTGTTCTGGTTTTCATTAAACAAGCCAACCTTTTATGTTTTGGGGTGTTTTTTTGTGGGTATGTTTGTTTTTGTTTTGTGTGTGCTTCTATTTTTTGTGTTTGTGTTTTGGTTTTGTAGTTCTTTTGGCAATGGAAAATACTCAAGTCTCATTTTCCTAAAAGTCACCACAACCTGGTATAGGAAAAGCAGTTGACAAGCACACAATACTTAAATGAAAATATGCATCCAGGTTTTATAGTTTTTAAAGATGTGCCATTATTGAAAAGCTACAAGAAAATGAGAAGAACACAGACCTTGAAATAAACAAGTCTAATAGTGAGCCCAGTGCCACAATAAAAAAGTAGTTTTCTTTCTTCACAGTGTTTTGTCCATTAACATCTGTGATGCTCATCATCCTTGTTCTGATGGGAAACCTCTCAAAGGACCCAGTCTTGAAGACAGCAGCTCTGGTTATTTTCCAGTGGTAACTTCACGCTGGTCACATTACAGATCTACCAACACTGAAGTGATCGAATGAAGCTTCGAAAAAGACAGTTTGCCACCATCACATTAGTCAGTGGAAAAAACAGCCATGTCAAAGAAATCCACAGGTATTGATATTAAAAAGAAAAAAGCAGCCAGATGATGTACAGAACTCCAAAACAGAGTCGTATCTAAGTCACTGCCTGACAAGGACTTTCTGCTGAATCTAATACTTCTGAAAAGGAAGATCCAATTCTGGGTTTTTCCTAGCCATTTCCTAATGCTATCACTAGTAGTATAACAGCCTTATAAAAAGACTGGGGAATAGGGGAGCTTTTACCATTTCAGTAACATCAGCTATTGTTCAAACTTTCTATGATGAAAAAACAGGGTGGTTTTTATAATTGAATACCTATAGTGCTATTGGGAACTTCATTCTCAAAAGGATAGGCAAAACAACAGCCAAGTCAGCATCACAAAAATGAAGATGTAACTAAGCACCCTAAAGGATAGGGAATTAAAAGGATGAAGCCAGTAGATTCAGCCATTATGCTGCACTGTAAGGTGTCTCAAACATCAATACCCATCCAAAGGTAAATCAGCACGCAGGCAAATACCAGAATCAACCTGAGGTTGGAATGAGGAGAACTGTAATAATACCAAGTTGGTAAGTGTTTAAAAAGTACAAGACAGTTTGAATAAAACTGAAAAATAAACTGCTAACTGTATCTGAAAACAGCAGTTATACATAGGCAGCCCAAATCTATCTGCTTCTGAACAAGACTTCTCAACAGTGAAGCACAGTGGTCAGAGAAAAGACATATTTAGAGTCCCACATTGAGTAAATACCAGCAGATCAGCACCAGTCACTCCAGCATCCAGTTATATGCTGCAGCGAGACAGTCCTACAGAAAAATCAATTGGAAAGCTGTGGAAAATGGTTTTAGGCAAGACTCAAACTTCAGCGAAAATATGTCGCACTGAGCTGTGTACATCAGTGTACATCAATAAGCCCTCTGCTCCTGATAGCGTTCTTTCCAAAAATAAACTCACCATAAACAACCACAACAAACCACCTCTTTCTATAACGTGTTTCGGGTTAACTACTTTTTACAGTTTGATCTTAATTCTTCTATTCTGTAAAATAAAGACCAAGGGTGGCACTATCATCCCTGCAAAACATCTTTTCTTCCAAATTTCCATTAAGATTTATTTTTTCCTCCCCACTCATCTGTAATAATTCTTCATTTGAGTTATAGGCCTAAATTGCTCCAGAAGTAATTCAGGTACTGAAGCGACCAACAGAAGTTATCTGTAATTGGACACAACTTGCTACCTGTACACCAGAGTTACATTCCACAACATATTCTACCCCCTCAGTCAGAGATGCAGGGCTGTAATCTCTATCAGGATACTGCTCTGCTCCTTTCAACCATACCAGTAAATTCAAAAAGAAGTAAAAATTATCCTTCTCTGTTAGTTGACTGCCCAGTTACTGGAAAAGGAGTATCCAGGGAGTCCCTAGCCCTCTGCAAAAACAATATGAGATGTGTATTCCTGTCCTCCCCATCATGACCACAAGCTGTGTCTTTTCTGCTGCTTGAAACAATCCTCAAGGACTGGATGCAATGTTGGCATATTCCTGCGTCAAAATTTTTCCTGAAACTTACCCAGCTCTGATTCTGAAAGGAGCCATTTAAAAGATAAACAAAGCAGATTTAAACGGAAATGTTTCTTGAAAAATAAAATACTTCAACTATCACTCCTGAAGTCCTTGTACCAAGTGTACTAAAGGTACTCCAACAAAATACATATTCCCAGGTTGGGTATTTTGGGTTTGTTTTTTCTTGGTGGGAGGGGCCCACAGTGTTTTTTAACTTGAAAAGCTTCGTTTCAGTGATTAAAAGAGATAATTGCCACGAGTGGGGGAAACCACAAAGTGACCCGGATGGCATCTTTCAGTCCCAAAGTATGTATTTTTTTAAACTTCTTATTTAAGTATAAATAGCCCACAAAGAGCTTCACTAAGATCTCTAATGTGATAAACAACAGTGATGTCTGCAGCACAGGAAGAAATAGAAAAGCCATTTTCTGCTATAGTTACTCTGATACAAGATACTCTTTTAGCATTAAATTTGTTATTTCAGATCAGGTCAGACCTGCTCCAAGCTACATTCATTTCACAGCATTTGTACAGTAGCACAAAATAAACTGGTCACATTTTTAATACCAATTAGATTTTTAAGAGCTTTTCACTGGCTTCTTTTTGCTGTCAGAATCAATTTCCTTATCTTAAAGATCATTATAACTATATAAATATTACTCAACAAATATTTGTAAGCTCCTCAAGTCTACTTACAGACACACCACACCTATGTTCCTGCATCTGTCTTCATGCTTACTCAACCATCTTGAAATGTCACAAATGGGAACAAACTGGGACTAGGGGAATCATTAAAATCCCACTATCCATCTGAGGAAACTATCTGTTAATTTCCTCACTAGGAAAAGCAAATGCAGCAAAATCACAGCAAACCTTGAAGGGTTAAACCTGTTTTATGCTAAGCACCTTGACATTTATTGAATTAAGATGAACAAGCTTGAAGCTTTTACCACTGAGATGTTTGCAACACTTGACAAAGTAATCCATCAATAAAATGCAGTCAGAAGTGCTTTGGCTAATTCAATCTAACTTGAAATGTTCCAGTTACAGCTTACATCCTTGCATGTTAAACATGTCATGTGCTTTCATGGTCTCTCAAGAGTTTTTACACATAAAAATCCCACCTCTAAAGACTTCTAAAGCTTGTACTAGACACCTTGTTTCCTTATATCCTTTCAAAGAAATCGGCCTCACCTAACAGAAAATATGAACTACTTCCTACATACAAGGAAAGCCAAACACTGCAAAATTTGCATAAAAAGTTGTACTACAGGAACCAAGACTTTACTACTACACCTAAGGCCACACTTACACTTTTACTGGAAATAGCTATGCTCAGAAAAATTGCTCTCATTTGTAAGCAGTTATTATGGGCTTAACTGCAAATACAGACTTATAAAAAGGTTTATAAATTCTATTCTTGCACACATTATTCCACAACTTACAAAACCAAGTTTGGTTTTCTAGACACCAGTGGCCATCCCTTCCTCCCAGACAGTTAGAACAGGTTCCTCTTTTAGCCCTCTTGACTCTTTCTCTTTCTGGAGGAAAGCCTCAAGGCAGATGGACTGAATGTTAATCAGCAAATTGACCCTATTACCTGTAATCCTTGACAGGACCTTCTGATTTAATATTTTTTCTGAAAGAAATCAAGTTCATATGCTACCAGTCTGCCCCATGATATGAATGAAAGCCCAGTAAATGGGAACAACTGGGAGATCTACTTAAAAAATAAATTTAAATCGTAGCTAAAACTGAATTGCACATGCAACCATCTAGCACACAAGTGAGACTTGCTAGCCAGTAACGCTTGTGCTAACTAACTGTCCAACTAACACGAAATGTAGAATAGAAAAAGCTTATTTATAGTCTCCCCCAGGGAGAGAAAGTCACACAATTCTACAAAAAAAAAGTGCAGTAACAGTGTCTATTACCTGACATTTCTAATATTATTATTATAATATTATTTCTAATTTCCAATATTACCAGTAATTACCTGACATTTCTAGTCTTCAGCATCTTTTTAGATACTCAGAGAGTCATCAAGAGGTGGTAGAATAGAAGGGATCTGAGAACAGGCAGCTTGACCACTCTGACTTACATCCACAAGGAATAACAAGCATTCTGGTACCAGACAAAAGGTATAGGGAGAAAACAGCTCCAATGCTTCATACAAACATCTATAATGAATTAGGTGATAAAAGCAGCAATTTTAAAACCTGAATGCAAAATACTTTCCCAGTCTCAAGGAGCTGTTTTGCATGACCACTGTTGCTGGCCTTAGTTATCTCAAAATTTTTCAAAGATAAAGTATCTAATTATAGAGGTATAATTTATATACAATCCTGAAAGGAAATAAACCTCCTTTCTCCCCCTTTTCCTCAAAACTTTATGGTCTGTCTTCCCACACCCAGAATTGGGAGTGAGGAAGTAAGCTTTATTCAACCAAACAGGAACACACCCAAAACAGTTTTTTCCTTATATTCTATTTCATATATATCTGTATTGCTGCTTTTGACTCCAGCTTCCTTACATGGAGCCTTGCTGTTGCTGTTTACTTCTTCTCCCTACAGGTGCAGAAGCATTGTTTCATCTACAGCAGAAAAGCACTTTTTAGTCCTCAACCCTTCAGACAGCCTAAAGCAGCTACCAGTGAGTCAAGAGACACTTCACTGACCCCATCAAAACAGAGTGGTAGTTTGCCAACCAAAGCAGCAGCATTCACACAAAACAGCAGAGATGCTCCCCCTTTCAGAGCCCAAGCTGAGAACTCTAATATTAGTGCCTTGGAATATAATTACTGGAAGCAACCCACTGACTCTGCTATTAGGGAAGGACAAGAAATTAGTTCTATTCAATTCTATTAATGAATCCCACTCAAGAAAATAAACCTGACAGAGTCTACGTAAAATTATGCAATTTTTGCAACCGCACTTCTACCCTCAGAGATTTCACAGTCCACTGAATATATTTTATTTACAGTTCTAACATTGGTTCATTGACCCAGGCAGCAATATGCTGCAGAATATGGTTAGGCTATTTTGAGTAGTATTTTGGCAAGTATACATGAATGTCTTAAAAGAAACTGAATTTTATACCTGTGGATCTTAAAATGCTGAAAATGAAGGATGACACAGTATATAACAAACATACTCCTACATGAAATGTGTCATTATATAACAGATCTCATGAGACTTCATAAAAAACAACATACTTGGGAACCATTTTGCATACAAGTTTTATATAAAAGTAAATATATCAGTACTACTGAAAAAATAAAATTTAAAAAATCCCACAACATTGCAGCTTTTAAGTCATCTTTATCTTTTTCACTTGCTTCTTTCCATAATCACTGTTGGACCTAGAGCATAGGAGAAACACTGTTTTACAACTTCAGTGCATTTAATGGAGACACTAGACAACTACTGCATTTCATATATCCTCAAACAAGAAGTGCCAAGAAAAACATGCCTGTGACAAGGCAGAAAGCTTTTTTTAATTCATCCTGTTCAGAGCATACAGAATAGTGCTTAGTTTTGATTTATGGTCAACGTTGACTACTAATTAGCAGGATTAGAACTGAGATATTAAGAAGCTTGCTCTGAAAGGCAAGCAAGGTAGTTTCGACAAGCTTGAGTAGATAAATTATCCACACAGTAGAAGTCATAGTCATTATGCATAAACTCAAATATGCCCAAGAGCAAATAGAGACATGCTGAAAAAGAATCCTAAAAAACTACCCAAAACCCTTTCAAAACCAGCATTACACAACAACTTATATAAGCAAGTAAAAAAGGGAAGGTTGTACTGAATTTTAGCAAAACTTATACTTTATATTAAAAAGGTTACCAACAAAGTATTCAAAATTTTCTTTGCTACTTTGTAGGATTCTTAAAAAACAGCCAAAACACAGAACCATAATTTCAATATACAGGTTTTGTTTATTAAAAAAATACAAAATCCAGATCCTCAAGGTCTCTATAACTAAATGAGATTGGGATTACATGTCTCAAAAGAGCTAATGAGGGCAAAGAGATTCAGAACAGCTTCCATATATTCTTTCGCATTCTTTTCAGCCATCTGTAGTCTTAAATAGAGACTTCAGATTCAAGCATCCTTTGAAAGTAGTAAACTGAACCAACTTCTCAGTGAGTTACAAGGCAAGAAGTGAGAACAGCAGTGGTCAACACATCCATACAATGACCATGAGCCAATGGATCCCTACATCCGTGCAAGAAACAAATCTGCACTTTTTACAATATCTGTCTTTGTAAGACATTAATCACACGAGTTACATGAAGAGTCACCTTGAGGATTACTGCGTGGATTTAGTGGTACTTGATGACAGAAAGGGCAGGACCAAAACACATCTAAGGCTTCAACAGCAAATACCCATCAGCTCGCATGTAACAAAAGCTTCAAAAAAAGCTTCTGATGAAAGAGGTAGAGAAAATTCATGCTTTCAAAAATTCCCCATGATACAATATTCAGAGCATTTCCAAAAACCTGAAGTAGAATATAGGAACTGCATTAATTCTGAACAGTGTCTATGCACAATGTCCCAGGCACACCTGACTCCCCCTACAAATCTGCTTTGTAACAACGTGTTAAGCGGCAACTCATTTATCCTAATGTTTTAGGGAAACATGGAACATACTACCTCTACTCCACACAATTTTGCAATTCCAAAGTGATCTCACCTCAAAGTTTGATGAAAAAATGCTGTGGCATTCAGCAGATTCAAGATAAGAGAAATCCTTGGGGGGCATGGGGTACCACCTGACAACCTCTTTTGGCATATTGCCAGAGGCTGAACAAAAATTCACTTGTTAGCAGATCCAGCCAAGGATGAAGGTTCTCCATGAGCCACAGCTCTCTGCTGCTCCTGCCCACCTTATCACCAGCCAGTCACATGGCTTCCAGTTCTTCTGCAGCACCCAGTGCTAAATCCAAATCATGGGATTCAAACCAAGAAGGCAGCACACAGCAGGTGTATCTGTCCCAGTCACATTTTTCCACCTTTTTATCCATGGAAATTCAATTACTAGTTATTTTTGCAAATCAAAATTTACATCTCAACCCTAAGAACAATACAAGAAGTTTCCTTTGTCTCCTGTTTTCACCTTCCCCTTCGGTACTTTCCCACCTTCACACCCAGCATATCAAGTCCTCACTTTCTCCAAGAATAGCTCAAAGAACCACAGCTTTTGCTTGCTGCTAGAAGCAGATAACTCTGAAGCTACACATATGTTTTGACATATGCAGCCACTTTGTCAGAAAATGCAGGAAAAGCTAAAAATGGGTTTTGAACAGTAAGTAATAAAAAAAGCCTTCCGGAAAAGGTTCAGAGTGCATCAACAAAAAAGCTGCAGCCAGAAACATCAGAAACAAGAGCACTACAAACTATTGGGCATGAAAGAATGCTAAATACTCTCAACAGTACTGCTACGACACAGCAGCTTGAACTAAACAGGTAGAAAAGCACACAAGACATAGCCCTTGATCTTCCATTCTCAGAAACAAACATATTCAAGATACAATTTAACCAAGAAGTCACATGTAAACACCTACAGAAACAGTCTTTCTAGTTATCATACTCTTAACTGGAAAATAAAAATTCCTCACAGTTTTTTTTAGGTTTATTTTTAATAATCATTTTAATGACACTTCATTTAAAAGCTTCTCATTGTATCAAGAAAACTCAGCTGAGTTTACATCTTTTTGCATCTCCATGTAGCAAAATTTACCATAGAATTTACCTCTACAAAGACGCTTTATACAAAAGCCAAAAAAGGCAGAATGGCAAATTGAGGCTCAGATTATTACAAGTAAGAGAAACTGCACATTTATGCTTCTTTGTAATAAATAGGTAACATTAACTGAGTTGTCCATGTCACTCAGATAATACTATTCGTATATGTGACAGCAATCTGACATGAAAAAACCCAGGTGTTTTAAAAGGATAGATACTTTATGGGGAAATATATGGCAATTACTGCCAATCTAAATTGGGCATAGACATCCACCTCTCTAAAAGACACTGCAATCTGCAATATTTCAGTGTCAAAGTTGATCTTCTGTCTTTCTGTTGAGTTTGAAGTGCTAAGAGGCTCTCTCTTCCTACCCAAGAAGAGCCAGACTGAAGCTTCATCTGAAGTGCATGGATAGCAGATTTGCTTGAACAGTATGTTTGGGTTTTTCACATGAACAAAAACAAGCAGCTTAAGATGTGACACTTCTCTAGGATGTGACTCTTCTACTTTACTTGCAAAGGTGGAGTTCTCAGCAGCTAGAGAACTAGGAAGCAGTATCCTGCTCCATATTAAAAACCTACAAATAACAACATGAAAAAAGCAAAGACAAAAAAATCCCATCACTTTACTAATGTTTGGATATGGACACTTTCTCAAGAAGAAGCACAATCCATAAAAGTGTTCCATAAAGCACAAATATGAAGAGCACAAAGAAGTCATGAAAAGTCTCCTCAAAACCACTGAATGCAGTAAGAAAAGAATCCTCTTTACTGAGGCTAGAGCTCCAACCTGAGTGCTTATTCTTGCATTTGGCAAATTGAGGATATCCTGACCTTAGTGTGATATATCTACATAAACCACTTAGAAATACGCAAACAAGTAAAAAACACAACATGCCTAGTGAAGTAGTGAAGCATGGCTACTGGGCTTTTCTTTATATAATTATTCCATTGTAATAATTTACTTATTTAAATATTAATCACATTCAACATGCACTAAATTGATTTTTTTTAAGCTGACAGCAGGAGTTTTAAGGAAACTGGTAACTACACATATTGACAAACATAGCCTTATTTGAGTAAGCAGAAAAAGTTCTCCATCTGCCAGCAGTTCATCTTGCTAGTAACAGAGAAGCCTTTGTTTCTCTGCTTTTCAGCGGCACAAAAAAACCCCTCCAAAAAACTATGCAATAACATGTCAGTTTTAAGATGCTAGAAGAATACGATAACCAACTATGGATTTACTCACTAATTGTATTATCTTTTCTGTAGCAGTTTATTAAAAAGACAAACACCAAGAAAGATCTTCACGATCTGCATATTCAAATTACTGTAATTTAAATAAGAACTGTCATTTTATGCCATTTAATCAAATGCTAGTTTCTATTCATTTCCATCTATTTTGAGGCAACTCGATTTCATCTTTGGTTAAAAAAATCTACTTTTGGGCAAAATATTTTCACACTCTCATTAACCCAATACTGTCAGTGGCCTAACTTCACCTGACTAGCAACTGCAAATCATGTCAGGTCACCAATTTAACCACAGACCGATTCTAAAAGGTATTACATTCACAAAGATTTCAGAGTCCTATCAAACTATCAACATCTTCCATCTTCCTGAGCTCTGCTTCTGGTTGAAATGGTATAAAAGCATTTCTGTGTTTCAGCCTTTTCTGAGCCAAAACAAACCACCTCAGTGGTAAAATGACAAAGCTGAACAGCAAAGGTAGCTCTGCAGCATCTCATCCATACGATGAAACTCTACATGACAATGCTGTCTCTGGAAAGGCTTGGACTACTGACTCCTTAAACTGATTTGACAGAAATATTTGTCAGGTAATTCTAATAATCAGACTAGAGAGCCTACATTTCACCACAAGTTCAAGAATGCAACTGACACCAGACCACTATGATCAAGTGTGACTCCAAAATGGGACCTTGCTTATTTTATCTAACCCAGCATCCTTCTCTGGAGAGATGACAAAAGCAGATATTCAAGAGAAACCACATGAAAGTGCTTTGAACAGTCGTTGGACTAGATGACTTTTGAGAGATTTCATCCAAACAAACTATTCCATGATTCTGTAAAAAGGCATGCAAGCAAACAGTGATGCTTCCTTGAAATATCACCTCCCAAAGTTTATGGTGCTAGTTGACAGTAATCCTTATTTTGACCTCCTTACAACATGTGTTTTTGAAAAGTTATAAATAGTAAACAAGAAACTATCAACAAGCAGGCCTACACACTATCAAACCCAAAATTTATTTCTCAAAAACCAAAGGCACAGACTTCAGCGAGGCACAAACTTCAAGCAAGAAATGGCTTCTTAACATTTATTTGCGGGAGGGCTATTGTGAAGGCTTTTAAAAGAGCTCTATAGATGAAGAGTCCAGAAACTGCAGGAGGCATGACACTGGAGATCTCCTCATCCATCTCTACAGAGAGCTGTTTTCTCCAAATTAGTACCATATCATGATTTCAGCTACTGTCATTATGATGATCCTCCTTCTGATTTCCTACTTATCCAGCTGTCTGTATCTTTGCCTGGTCTTAATCAGCCACTCAACACCATTTAATAGACACTAGAAATACAATTAGAGCACTCTACACTGTGCCCTAAAAGCAAATTACTTCTTATAAATGAAGTTTATTTATAGAAAAAAGACCAAATAGAAAATTTTCAGATGAGTGCCAAAATAGGGAACAAGAATGAATATATATACACGCACACACAATGCCTAGAAGTTTGTCTGTTGATTACATAGCACAGCTGCTGCCTTGAATGGTAGGTCTCAACTCCTTTCTAATTAAACAAGTATATAAAAATGTTATGCGACTAGTTGCAGAACAAATGCACTTACT
>VWZV01005819.1:640543-669908 GCA_013397155.1 Irena cyanogastra
AGCTGTTTTCGAGTAGAAGCTCAAACAGTCCAAGTATCTGCAAAGCTCATAAAATACTTCCTCTGAGTCACTTTTATTTTATTCAGCTATCTGAATGCCTGCCATTTGACATAAATCAACCACAGCAGATAAATGCACAGTCAAATAAAAATTTGGATACTGTCCTCAGTTAAAACCACAGCCAAACAGTATATAAAAAACACATTCTTTTACTTATTGTAGAAGGAAATAGCTGTGATAATTCAAGCCAAACTGTTTCAATTTGACAAATATTTAAAGTTAAAATCTGGCCCAACCATCCAGGTCGCAACTAATTTCTCTGCATTCAGTCACTAAAAAGTATCTGATCATAGAATGACTTCACTATTAAACAAAAGTGTCTGAAAGGATCAAATTGTACAGAGCAAGAACAGTATTTCAGAAACACAGCATGTTTTTCTTCTGAGGAACATGGATCCAGTTTTTCAATCACTAGACAGTGTTAGTCTATTAAGTGGATTAGTAAGCACCGTGCATTACTGGATTAAGGTCTACCTGTATTGAAGGAGAAGTGGGTATTGCAAAATCACTGGCAGAAGACATTGCCTTGCAGTGGTAATTAGTTTAGTTTTTTAGTTTCAGTTACTCAGAAAGAAAAAGGAGACAATATATATCCTTGAAATAATAATTCAAACAGAAATTTTACTTACTCTAAGATAGTAATAGAATAAAAATTGAAAAATTCCAGCACAACTTTACAGAATAAGCAAATATAAAATGCTGTTTTTATTGATACAGTAACCTACTTATAGGAGGAGTTTTGACAGAGCAATCAAGATAATGCTCTTCAAGGTTTGGCTTTGCTGGAGTTTCACTCAAGTTAATCAATGCATCACAAACAGTGCTATGGAACACAAGTGGCCTGTGGGACAAGTGGCTTCTTTTGTCCTGTTCAAACCAATCTCTGCACCAGTTCCCTCACAGGCTTCAGAGTACATGGAAACAAGGTGGCTGTGATTTTGTTTAAAGCTACTTTTTTCCGCATCAGAAGATTGGTACTAATGAGGTTACCACTGGCTTCTTCGGAGCTGGGAAGGTCATACACCGGAACTATATGAAGAGATTGTATTATTATTTCTTTTCATAACTACAATTGCTGAGAGCACTGAAGAATGATTAGTCATAAATCTGTGCAAACATCAAAAAGCTTCTTACACTCCCCAAGTCTTTGGCCAGAAGCCTGGAGATACAAGGTTAGAATCTGGTGACCAAAATGTTCAGAAGGGACATCCCCTTAAAAATAATTACAATAAACTGGAACATTACTTCATGTTGCTAACCTATCAAAGCACCATCACACTTCATCCAAGAGTCAAGAAAATTTGTCTTCGGGTCCTTAAAAATCTCCTTGTGTTATTTTTGTTATTCAGTCCTACGTGAAGAGAGGGTATTTTTACTGCAGGGTATTACATGAATTGCTCAAAGGCTTCTTTGACAGACTGTGCCAATGTCATGTAAGGCATTTTCTTGGATGACAAAAAGAAAACAAACCAAATCATCAACGTCAGACGAAAATAGCTAATAAGGAAAACAGCAGAGCAAAAAATAACCGGAAACTGACAATAAGCTGTCTCCATCCATCAAACCAAGGAAGAACAGATGGTAAAAAAGAATTGCTGTCTTTTGAGACAAAGACATTTACTCTCAAAAAACCTACAGCTCCCTTCAAACTCTGCAGCGTGGGACAGAAACTTCAACAATATCTTGTCATCAGAAAAATCATGTAGATGTGAAGGCAAATTAATAGATCACAGTTTAACACAGAGAGAAAGTAAATGTTTTACAGATTTACGCCATAGGGTCCAAGGAGATAGTTATAGATAAAATATCAACCAGCTCCTTACCAGATTATTACATCACAGGTGAACAACTCATATCTTTCATGAGCCAAACTTGGAATATTCCTGAGATTCCTCCCTATCATGCTTGTGAATAGAACACATAATATTTCTATCTTGAAATACAGAAGACACAGACAATGTGCATGAAGGCAAGAACAACTGATGGATGTGTGCAGTGAATGCCCTTTGTTACTCCACGCCATTTGATCTGATCAAGCATCAGCAACTGCTTATCTGATAATTATATACTTCAGCAGTGGTTTGTTCCACAGTTGTTCAGTTTAACACAGTGCTCGTGATCCTATACTGAAAAGTGTTCCACAGACATCCAACAGCTTCTTTCCACTTCAGACCACTAACTTACTATTTTTTCAATATCTGAGCAACAGAAAATGGACCCACAATACTGGATTAGCCCACAAATTCAAAATTCAACATATAACGACCTCAGACTGCTATTTTATAAGGCACTGCTGTTTGCAGTTTGAGATGTCACCTTGGAATGCTCTAGATTCTTTTCAAAAACGCAAGCTGTCACCTTATACAGAAAGCAACACCACTTCACAAATCCCAAGCAGTAAAACAGTACCGACAGATGCTGTTAGAACAGACACTTGATGTTTTTATACAGCCCACATTCATCTATGGCCTTCCATTGCTTTGCTTATCACTCCACAGAAAGCTGAGTTTAATTCCCTTGAATCACAGACCATTTTTGCCCTTCTGAGGAAACCTCTGCCCCCTGAAACACATTTTTTTAGCCTTCACAGAAGTTTCATGAGCAGGATGACCAGAATGATGCACTTGGCATTAACTATGACAGACACATGGTTCCAAACATTAGATATCAGCGCAATTCTGGCTTAAGGTTCCATCTATGACCAAAACTTCACTGATAAAAAGCTAGAAGTGACTGTGAAATTAGAAAACCAGGACCCTCAAAAACAACTTTCACTTCAAGTTTAACAGAGGGAAGGAACTATATTGAATGGCATTATTACAAACTTAACATAGCTTAAATCAACACTGACAAACTTAGCACTATTCCAAGACAGAGTGTAAGAGTTCTCAAATTTGTGCTCTTGGTAAACTACCTACAAAGAGAAATCAGGATGAAAGTAAAAGGTGACAAGAACTCAAACAGAAAAAAGTAATTTGATTAAACAGTCAGCTTTAGCAGCCTTTCTCCCCTCCAGCCACTGATAAATTTAAATAGTCTGCCTTAACTATTGTATTATGATAAAAATTACTGGAAAATACCATCAGATACACTATAAGAAGTGAGAAAAAATATTGTTAGAAGATGCTCATTCTCTTTAATAAGAGAAATTCAAGACAAGAGTATAGTATAAACTTTAATTTATCAGTAAATGCACTCAGAACCTTAACAGAAAAAAAATCCAAAACGCAAAATGAAACAGTTGCATGTAACAGCCATACTACATAAAGAAAAATACTGGAAAAGGAAGAAAAACTGTTTCAAATGAATTGACAAGGAAGATCTGAACTGACTGTTGTAAAATCAGCCAGAGGGAAAACAATCATATTGAATCACATTTAATGGGTCACATGGGCTGTACTACAACTGAATATTTAGACCACAAATACTCCATCCATGAATATCACTTTGGTTACAATATGAACCTATTCCTTAAAAAGTTGTCAGCATTTCTTGATACAGCAGGCAACACTAACATTTTCAGTCAACAAGAAATGAGAAGCAGTTTTACATTCATACTGCATATTTATCTATACAAAAAACTGGCTTCCACTTTGAATCTCACTCTGGGATTATAACAATGATGGCTTCAAAACCCAGTGCTGCAGTACGGTGTCACCTGATTATCCAGGGCTAAGGAACTGGAAAGAGCATTAATGTGACTTCTAACTGGTCACTGCTTACAAGATGTGCAACATTTAGTTCATACCCTGCTGATGCACATGACAGCTGAGGACAATCTGTTGAGCAGCATCAAAACAACTGTTGGCCACCTGATAATCAATCTAAGAAATAAAACATCCACTAGAGTTTGGTACCTTCTCTGAGATGTACTCAAGTTCACACATTACTAATTATCTGTATTCTAATATCAAAATGCCAGACATTCATTTCAGCTAAATTGTGACCTACAAACCTGTCATCAATGAGAACAAGGACCAGGTTCAAATGCTCATCTCACCATAATGAACAAGCCTACTACAAAAAACTAAATATCAAGAGAGCAACTGCTTGTGTGCCTGTGTGCATATATTTGGATGTGTAAAATCAGCAAGCACATTTTTATTTAGAAATAAAACAAAAAAATGTTAAGGTAGGGGAAGAAAAAAACACCTGAAAAAAGAATATTTATGTAGTTGGGAATACAGCAAAGATGGCCTGAAGACAGCTAGTACTGTGGCAGGATTAATTATGTAGGGAACCACCAAAAAAATCCACAAAGCTTCAAAAGTGAAGATGACATCTACACAATGCAGAGCACAGTCTCTCATTAGACTGTTTTTATGAAATTTCCTGAATTAATCTATTAGCGATCCAGTAAAATAATTCACAGCACTTGTTATGAGACTGACAAGAAAACAATACATGGAATAGAAAAAAAATTGTTTGCAACAGAGTCATCACCTTAAAAAAAAATAAAAGCCATTTAGATTACATGCAGATTTTTGCCAAATTATGGGTTCACATCCACACACTTGGAAATGTAAGTCTCTTCCTATAAAAAGCTTTGCCAGTAAACAGAATTTTAATAGATAAATTAGGATCTGACCAAAATACTGCCACATGAGAAACAGATCAGTTACACTTACAATCACCAAAGCTTTACAAAATTGTTTTCTTTATTTTTCCAAGTAATATTTTAATATACTAATACTTGGTACTTAAGGTTAGTTGTCAGAACTTGAGTCACATAACAGCAAGTATCCAATAAGAAATACCTTACTGTAGTTGGCTTTCATATAATCTACTCAAGAAGCTTTGCATCCAAACACTTAGTAAGAAAACAAAAATCCAAAGGCTCTTTAGAAGTTATCCAGTAAGCAGTACAATTCCAATTAACGTTAAATTGCAAACAATTAAAAATGAGAATTGAAGATCAATCCTATTACATGCCAACTTTAGTTCTATTCATTAGAACCTTTAAGCTACTACACAAAGAAGAAATATTTAAAATGAGCTTAACAAAAAATAAGATTTTTTTTTCCCTATTGAGTGATTAAAAGCCACTATGCTATAAGCAACTTGTGAAAATATTTGAAAAGCTATGGTTTCTAGATAAGCTCAAGTAGGTAGATTAACCTAATTTCCCTGACAGTAAATTTCAACAATAATCCACTGTAAAAAGTTTCTCTTTTCCATCGGGTTGTACACTTTGTGCAGGTTTCTTTTCCCAGCAATAGAAAAAAGAAACAGCAAAATACTACAACAGAGGCAGAAGCAGCAAGTATGTTTCCAACTGTAGTTCACTGCATTACAAAAGAAAGGAGGGGAAAAATAAGAAAAAAATCCATCCATAAACCAACAAAAAAGTATGAGAAAAGATTTTCTAACTGAAGCCAAGTACTCACAAAAATATGTACTTCAAGCTCCCATCTGAAAGTAACTCACTGGAAAATCACAAAAAAACATGCAGGCCAGTAACTCATTGTAAGTAGTTAACTCACTGTAAAGTTGTTGATACTTCACATCTTGGAGAGACACTTATTTCTTGATTAAAGATTTTCAGAATTCATCTACTCTTCCCTCTCAAAATTTTTTTATCAACCTCTTTCCACAAAAAGGAGTATCAGGTGACTGATGAGGCATTACTCCAAAACAGAGATTACAACAGAGGAGCATGTCATCTGTGGGCACACACTGGCTCCAATTTGAGTTTCACCAGTTTCCTTTGGTTTTACCTCTGCCAATTCTCCTACATTCAACCTATTTTGCTTTGGTATCCCCATCAGGTAACTGTTAACATATTCAGCCATCAATTTTTATATTTTGTAGGCATCATTGGAATACAATAAATTATTTCTTTAAAGAATTCTGTAACCTTAAAAACAACCTTTTCTATATCTATACTTCAGGGAAGCCTCATAATCCTGTGAGCAGAATCCTTGCAACTTAATTTTATTTTTTATCTAGTTTTCTAAAGGATCTATTTCTATTATACCACAACAGTTGAACCCAGACTTCAACATTTCTTTATAGAAAAAGTACCCTGAGAACTGAAGAGTGATAACCCAGCCCCAGCTGTACCAGGCAGCCGCCATGCAAGGAGACCAAAACAGCCTGCAGCCAATCATCCATCACAGATGACAGTTTCCAGAGGATGACAGAACTAGAGGAACTCAGGTATTCTGAAGAAAGGAACTTACAGGGGGAATGGAGGCAGGATACCCGCAAGAAATTTTGCTAGTTCTTTTCCATCACGTGCTTTTTCTTTGTAAAAACAGGAGGCCTCTGCTCCAGTCCTGTACATGAGACTGCACTCCCCTGACTGTATGCACAAGGCACTGCACACTCAGCAACGGCAGTGCAGGATCCTAAGCAGCCAGGTAATGAAGGGCACACCAAAGGCCAAACACCTACTCAGATACTGTGGTAGAGACACAACTGAACCCTTAACTAGGAGCATCTCAAATCACAGCAGATCAACAAGAACTGGCTACATCTCAAAACTCTTCCTACTTAGTTGTACTGCCCACACACAGGTTACTTTTAATTTAATTATTCTTCCTATTCTGTGATAAATGATTTTGTTCCTGGCATTAAAATTGACAGCAAGTAAGTAAGTGTGAGTAGCTGAGTATCTTAGTACCACTGGTTGGTTTGATAAATGAATTGTTTCAGAAAGAGAACGAGTGAAGGGGGTAATTCTAATGAGAACATGATCCATCACCAGAAGATACAAGTGTTAAACCGTTCCAAGCTTTCTTCAGTGAACAATAAAAGCATTTTAAATCAGGGTGTGCTGCTTCTTTAATGTAACTTCAAGTCTTGCAAAATACAGTCCTTTTCTTTGCATCCATTCCAAAAAACTATGTTTAAACTAAACTCCTTGAGTGTGCATATAATTACAAATTAAGGACTCCAACAATATTGCATGGTATTTTCCTTCCAGTTGCAATCTACAGGTGATCTACAAGGCTGAAGGAACAATTTGAAAACAAAACAGGCAATTTACTAAGGGAGAGGTTTCAAAACAGCTTTCCAAGTCAAAGCTACCAAACAGTTGCTCAAGAACCAGGAACTGCGTAGAAAGGTCCTGTGGAAAGCCACTCAACTGTAAGTGTTCTGTACTTTGGAAATCAGATGACTTAAAAAAACCCTAAACTTAAAAGTCCAACTTCTAACACAACTCATGAAGCCTGAACACTTTAAAATACACAGCTCTAGGAAAAGTCACCACAAATACATGTTCTTAAGTACATAAGGTCTATAGGAGAAAGGAATTTTTAAGAATTATGACTTTGCATCTTGGGTGAACCAACTTGGGTGTTGGTTCAAATCCTGTTACCAGCGTCATTTCAATAAAAGAACAAAAGAGGGATTTCCTGATTCAGTGTTTAGAAGGAATACACACTGAAAAATAACTAACTATTTGTTCCACACCTCATATACACTAAAGCAAAAACACACACCCACTACTTAAGCAAGCATAATTATATTTAACAAACAGACAGAACTACAATTCCAAAATTAAGACTTTAATTGTGAGTTACTAACCACAGTGGTATTACTTCTGGAAGTTTTTTTTTCTTAAGCATCTGACTTAAACATGTACTTTTCCTCCAAAAAATCCATACAGCAGAGAAATACAGAGACTACTTTTTGGATTTCAGACAGACTAAATATTTATGTCGGGTTCTCAAGTGTTTCAACAACTATCTTATACTTGAAGAGAATACACAAGATTATGAAGGAAGCAGGCTACCAAAGCAAACTTGACATTTTTTCCAGTGCTGAGCTTTAATGCTTCAGATGTACAATCAGTTGCTTTAAACCACTACTTAAATGTCTTACTTTGAAAGCACCAAGAACGGAGCTCAATTAAATGTGTATTTCTGTCCACTTTATGTCATACCCTCCTCAGAGGAGGTGCTTTTGAGTTTTTATTCTGCAAAACCAACTCATTGCAGAAGCAGCATGATGAAAACTACTGCTTAGCCTTTAAGAATATAACTAATATGAAATTGTCTCATAAAGATTAAAGACAAATCAATGAAAACCGATTAATAAGGAAAACAAGGGGCTATCTCAGTCTTCAGTATCTCAAGAAAAGTTTATAAACACTAACAAAAGAATCAATACAATTTAGAGAAAAGAAACAGAGACAGAAATGTCAAATTTTTTATTATGGCTAAATATTACAGAGTAACACCAGTTTCTATTAAGGTTTACTTTTCAATGATTCTTAAAACGTTTGATACGTTTGATAAGGTATTTTGACATCCTCTTTTTATACTTGTATGTGTGCAGTTCATAATCACTTCACCCATTAGTTATATTTAATGTAAACACCACAACACCTGGAAATCAGCAACTATACAGAAAAGAGCTTGCTAACATTACAAGCCTTAAATACATCAATCCTACCAAATCCGGACTCCAAAGAGCCAGTTACAGGACAGAAAACGGTCCACATGGGTCCAAAGCAATGCCACCAACCAACTTTCTCCTCCTCCAACCAGGAGGAGAAAATCTGCTCCAGAAACCATTCTCTAGGCTATTCAACAACTACTCGGCCTTATACATGCCCACATTTAAAACCCCACTATCCAACTTCACTGGCACAAAGAAGAGCAGGAAGCCACCACATACTGCTATGGGCAGCTCCATCATTTCAGGGCAATGACAGTAACTGGGGAAATATGCATTTTATGTACTCACATTCACACTTGAGGCACAGGAAATGTTCTGCAAAACTAATCTACTTCCCTGCAAAAATTCTTAGTAGAAACATCAGATCTGTTTGATGCTGTACTTACTACTCACTCAGTCACAAAAATCTTACACAGTTAAACTGAAAACAGAATTGTTTCTACAGCAGCAGAAACACACACAATAGTACAACTATACTGGCAAATTCCCCCCAAACACTGGTCTGGTGGATTTTCATACTACATATTCCAAAGACAAAAAAGTCAGATATAACACTATGCACATCTATTAAGTTTAACTGATAATTCCAGACTAAATGTACAACAGGAAAACAGTTTCTATACAAATGCATTAGCTGGAATATCAAACCTCATGGATACCTGAAAATAGCTGGACACAGATGCCAAACATGATTTGTTTGTTGTACATGTTTAGCAACCACAAGCATTGTTTTTCTCTTTTTGCCTTTCAGAACAAATGGGTAACACACCAACTCCCTCCAAATAAAGTAGAGCCACCAGATCAGTACTTGTGCAACCTGCAGTAAAAGGTAGCCATGCACACGACTCTTAGTAGTAGAATGAGCAAGAGAATATTTTAGATAATCACCAAGAGATAATACATCCAGTATTCTTATTTTTCCAGCACTGACCATACACAGATAAACATTACATTCTAACTTTTACACTTTACCAAGTAGATTATAGATAATTCCATTTACTATTACAGATTTGTATCATTATGTTAGCTAAAGACCTCAAACCAAGTTAGAGTACACTACCTCACAGGATGAATACAGCAACAAGTAATTACAATCCTAACAGTCTACTTGCAGATTATATTACAGTGTTTACCAACACAAGTGATCAGTAATACACAAACTATTTCATCTTCATATTTAAAACAAACATTTTTTCAGGACATACTATCACCAGGCACTTAACTTTGAAATAAAATAATTTCTCTACCCCACCCCTCCCCAAATGTCCCCAGAGTACTAAAAGATCAGCCATCATTTTGTTTAAACACTCACTTTCAAGTATCTGATTTCTCCACTTGGAGGTCAAAAGAAGAGAATTAGTGGCATTTTTAATTCAGGAAAATACTACCACCTCTCCTAGTAAGCTTCCAGACAGAGGCATAAATTTCCATGCAAACAAACGAAGTCTTAGTGGTAAGCACAAAAATAGTAAAACTAGTCAACATCTCATTTTCAATCTAATTTTGTATCAATTTTTCTTCTTGAGGATCTACAATCTTCTACATCTTTCCTAAATGTAATTGCTTTAAACTATACTACAGGGAAACAAGAGAACATTGAGGTAATTTTGCAGACTTTCTCCAGTTCTATCACATCCCTACATCTACCACTTATGAGGACAATTTCATCCCTTCCTCCTTTTTATTACCTGTAGACAGAAGAAAACCAAATTTTACTTTAGACTTCACAGCTTTGTACTAAATAATTAATTATGTACTTGGGTGCTAGACTATAAAGGAACCTGTCATCAAGTTCCAAAAGAAAAAAGCAACCTTCAAATTTTAAAATTCTAGCTCATTTTTGTAATCAAAAGAAAAATATGTATGATCTATACAATGAGTTTGCACCAATTTCCCCTTGATTTCTAACTCTGTCAATAGTACTGTTATGCTACATGCACATAAAGTCTGCACAAGAAATCCATTGTGTCAACGACAAAACAAAGCACTATCAAGCTAGCCAAATTACAAAATATAGATCTAGACAGATGACAGATGGCTCTTATAAAACACTTTCTAAACTATTATTATTATTTTGCTGATTAGCATGCCAAAACAGGGTCACATATCCAGTAGCATCAGTGACACACAAATGTACCCAACTTTACTAACAGTCTATTATCATAAAAGTACTCAAAAGAGGGGCAAAAAAAAAAAAAGATTCCCTAGCAGGAAAGATGACAAATTTGGGTCATCAGTGAAGCCTAAATGAACTGTTCTGAATGGTATTATTCATTCAAACTAACAATATTTTCCCATTTACTCTAGTCCGTAGGGAACAAACTGTTTACATTTGGTTTTCTTTGCAACCATACAAACTAGAAAGCTTTGTTTAAATTAAAGCTTTGATTTTGTAGCATAGTTTTGTGGCCACAGAAGTGCAGGATAGACAGGATCCTACTGCCTGGTTATGTACAAGGTTTGTCATGTTGCACTCAACCACAAAAACGGCTTTTTTATTCAAATGAAAATCAAGTTGAAATTACTTCAGTCATACTTGCAAGTCACATTTCAGAACAAATCCACACCAAACTGTTTTCCTAAGACCGTATGAACTATACAGTTCTCATCGTTTATTTGTCTCCTCATTAACTTGCAGACCAGACATGTTCTTTTTAACCAATCTAAATTTATCAGTCCAGCAGGGGAAGATCCATGTTTTTTCCTGAGATCATTCAAAACATACTTACATCATCATCAGAGATTTTAAGAATTACGTCAAAATACTTCTAACTATCAACACTCAAAACAAAGACAGAAACTTACCTACTACCATGAGCGTGAACTCAAATCCTCTCTTCACAGACTTTCGGTAAACTTGATTTGGAAGATTTGCAAACCCCACATATCCTTCAAGGTTCTTCTGTTGCTAAAGCAAGAAATATTTAGGAAAAAAAAAAGTTAAAAGGAAAGCAAGTACTTTTTTAATTAGCTTGTATTCTTAGTTATTGAAATGTTCATTTTCACATTTGTAGAAAAGTGCCATCTACCCAACCTCTCAACAACCCAAGCTGTCTACATTTAAGATAGTATAATGAACTGCAGCAAAAAATATCAAAAAAAAAAATTTTTTTGACTGGATGGCCAAAAACCTGGCGCAGAAAAGCAAGTACACTAGGAGTATTTTGAGCAAATGGAATTGCCATATTATGACCGTTTCTATAAGCACAAGAGTGAGCATGTGTAAACAAATTAAAACATAATCAACTTGGTACCAATGCCCACTTGAAACACAGGCCAGCAGTATGAATGCACCTCTCCTACACTTCCAAGTCATGGTGGTACTGCCTCGACATGATGGGAACCACCTTGACACCTCTGCTTCTGTGTCACTCAACTGGAGGGCTTCACGTTAAACCCAGACTTACACTAATGCAGCACGCCTTGCAACAAACTCTCCATACAGGCAAAACAACTTCAGTTGCCTCGTACTCTGAAAAACTTACCCAAAATAGTGCCTACTGTGAAACAAGAGAAGAATTCTGGATGTTAGCCATTACTTCTTCTCACCACATTAATGAAAATGCTAGAGGTGCTTAAAATGCCTCCTCCTCACTCTACTAGACCCAGCAATCTTTCCAAGCTCAACTGTGCTACCTTTATACCACTCTTCCAGCACAATCCTACAACTGTTTGTTTATTAACACAGCAGGTCTAAGGATTGTCCTATGAGACTGAACAATTTAGATATTTTACTGAAAGCACTTTCTTGAGACAACTGTCTACTAAAAGCAACACAAGGCACTGCTTGTCATGGAGCAATGATTTCAGCCTTTAGGCGTTCTGTCCATGCAAAGCTGTGAAGATGTCATGTGATGGTGGTACCGCCTCAGTTTCAGAGTTTAAGAGAGCTGTACCTATCCACACAGCTGCAGTGCTGTCTACAGGTTCAAATTCCATTCCCTATAATTATCTTCATGAGCATAGAAGAATTCTAAAAAACAATTTGTAAGAAAGTTTTCTACTGCAGGCACTCTTGCCTCAGAACTCCTCTGTATGGGATACAGTATGGTTAATTTAAGTTTGGTATGTGGTTGACTCATTTATTTTGAATTTTTTTCTTTCTAAGACCGACAGAGCAAGTTCAATACAATAATAACTCATGGAATTTTTAAATTAAACATATTTCTTTAATTAAAGCAAGGATATAAAACCACTATCGCCTTTTAAGCATTGAATGCAAAAAGAACTAACCTCTTAGCAGCACAACAGCACTAGTCAATAAATGGACTCTGCTTTAAGTCACCCAACAGATTTCTCCATTTGGCAAACAAAGTATTAATCTCAAACAAAGCTACACCATTGCAAAGACCAAGTTAGAAGTTCATTGAAATGCTCATAATGCCACAAATGTTATTACTTCCCTAAATGTAGGAATCGTTGTGATGTGTCATCAAGGAACTTTTTTAAAGAAGCTTTTTGTTTCAACATAGCTTTTGGTGCAGCCATAATCTCATCTGAATGGTTATAAAATATTTTAAAAATCAGCCAGGAATTTAAAATCCAAGTATTTGTCTTAATTTTCTAATCTATTACTACATGTAAGGAATGGAATTTATCACAATCTAAAACCCTGAGCAGGAGCCAATGCCTCAGAGATATTACATGACATGCAGGTCAGTGCTTTTTAAGATATTAAAGAGCTACTTAACAGTGCAGGTCCTTCATAACCATTAAGGATGTGGAATTCCTATTCATCTTACCAGATATTAAATATCTTATCATAGTCAGACACTCCTAATAGTTCTACTTGTCAACCACTTGCATTTTTTAGTACCTGCATACCTTTTAACGTCTGTCATGTTTACCAGAAACAGCTCACCCCCTCATTAGCTACTTCTTTTGCTTAAAAGAATGAGTTTTTATATAATTGTTGTTTTGAACTGAAGTTATTTCTCTTCCCTTCCCCTTTATAAAGAGCTCTATACTTGGGATAGTTCTACCCCTAAGAACTTTTAGATCACTCAGTATGAAACGCTAAAAAAGAATTGATAGCAATTTTTGGGTTATTTGCTCTGTTAAGTCAGTCTACGTTAGTTACACCCACAACTTTAGATAATGAAATATAAATGGTAGTAACCAGAAAGATGAAGATGTATGAAAAGTTACACTGGCCATTGATGCTCTGTTTAATGTGAGCATTTGCCGTCAATAGGAAAGAGCCTTTTAAAGAAACTGCAGCTGGATGCCAGATTCAGATTTCTGATATACCAATTAAAACTGAAGATTTCAACATACTGGTTTTTAAATGGTTGCCTTTGTTCATAACTTCCAGCTTCTAAAGAGACCAAAACAAATTAGGAATTGAGTTTCTTTAATTCCTGCAACAGCTTTTAAAAGAACTTAGTACTTTTTTTGTAAATAATTGACTTCCACTGTCTTGAACATGGTGCCAAATGAGATCTCATGTTTCTAATACTTACAATACCTTCCCCCTAACTTATGTCCCGTCCTGATTTTCAACCAGCTGCTACCTAAGCTCAACGTTAGTTCATCTACTAAAAACCTAATGCTACTTCTGTTCCTACCTTAGCTGTAAAACATTTGCATCAACGTTAATACTTACAGCTACTTTGTAAACAACACGTTTCCATCATTTTTGGGATTGAAGATATCAAGAGAATACATCCAGAAGTAGTCCAGTAAAATGATGAATTTGAACCATTGCAGCAACAAGTCCATACAGGTGCAGCCGCAATCCAGAGAGAGGAACAGGCAGTGTGAGAAAGAAAAGAAGAAAAAGTTACTTACATTTGATCAAAGTAACCCACAGTATTTTCCATGTAGTATGCTCAGCATGCAGCACTTTAAGCAGAATCACAGAATGGTTTGGGATGGAAGGGATCTTGAGGAACAGCTGCTTCTAAACCCCCTGTCCCTGGCATGGACACCTTTCACTAGGTCAGTTTGCTGTAAGGCCCACTGAACCTGACCCTGAACACTTCCAGGGATGGGACATGCACAACTTCTTTCGACAACCGGTTTCAGTGCCTCACCACCCTCACAATAAAGAATTTCTTCCTAATAGCTAATCTGAACCTATCCTCTGTCAATTTAAGGCCATTTCCCCGTCCTCTCACTTCATACCCTTGTTAAAATTATCTCGTGAGTTTTCTTTCAGGCCTCCTTAATTTACTTTGTTAGTAACCTTAATTTAGTTTGGTTCATACTGATATACTACATGAACTCCAGCCATTTAATGATCAGTACAGGTAGCTATACAATAGCTCTCTTTACTTCAGTTATTCAGCGTGGTTTTTGTTTGCCATATGCTACCTGAACCTGTAATGGGTTCAGGGGTGTTTCTTCTTCTGAGGTGTTCACTACAGTATGCAATCTCATTTCATCACACTACAGCATAGTATCTTTATTCTAGTGTGGAAAAGGTACAAAGATCAAAGTCATCATCACAGCAAATGTCTCCCAGGATTCTGCATTTCTAAGTCACTTTATTCATTCAGTGAACAGTGCCAATTCACTGCATTTGCAACACTGAGCATTAGAGCACTGCTGCAACCTTGGGCACAACAGTCATGGTTCAACATCTAGAAAATAAAGAACAAAGTAGGGAGCACAAGCTAAGTGTCTGTTCAACAACATCTAACTCTGTGCATGACAAGAGGTCTACAACAGTTCTCCAACATGCCACTTACAATACCTTAACTACAAAGCTGTAACACAAAGATCCTGTTTGTCACTAAACATCTTCCCGTGCTTGAGTATTTCAAGACATTGACACCAAAAAAAATCAGTAAAAAAAATCTTAATAGCAAATTCTAAGCCAGCAGTTAAGATGCTTCTCCACCTTAATATCTAATTTTTAATCAATCCCATAGCCACAGAGTCTGAATCCATTCTTAGAAACTACACTGTGATGGAAACTGCAGTTCAAAGTGGCACTGAAGTCCCCTTCTGTTTTTCTACCTAATGCAATGTAATCTTTCTGTTTTTACAGCCCCCTTCATGATCTATCAGCATCTAGAGCCATAACACCTCAGCACATTGGATACACTGCGGCTGTACTCTTCTGAGAGGACAAAAAAGCAAAGCACTGCTGATCAATGCTAGTGATGTGCCTGCAGTGCCTCTGTGCCTTGCAGAAAGGTGCCACAAGATGCTCCCTTTGTTTTGGGACGAAGACAGATGCATATGCAGCAGAACTGGAACAAGCTGTACAGGAATAGGCTGGAATACAACTACTACTGCAGATCCTGCAGCAGTCCCAGTACTCCAAGATTTTAAAACCGATCACCTTAAGTACTACATTGCTATTAGGTATCATGCTGTACATCACCAGTTTCAACTGTGAAACAAGGTAACATCATCAAGTACTAGTTCACCAAGTGCACACAGGGGCCTCCTTCCATGGACAAAAGCAGCACTATTTCAAAACCTATCATCCCGCAAGAACAGCCGCACGGGTCACACCTCCTGCCTTCTACAGCGGCCAGAAACACACATCTAAGGTAGCACATACAGCAGAATAAACAGAGTAGTGTTTCTCTTAACACCTCCACAGTCACCAAAGATCTACCTCACAAGCATTTAGGATGGGGGTATTTCTTCACTTAAATAGCATTTGACCAATTTCTGTTCCACGCACATTCTTCTCATAATCACAAAACCAGCATCCACCAAAGTCCCTGTAGCAAGCTCTCTCTTTGTACATGGTTAAAAGGATGACTTTATAATTTCAAAATTACCTCCTGTTAGCTTAGCTACTGCACACTAGTACCTTCACTGGAAAACAGCCCTAATCATCTAACATACTGCATTCAAAAGAAGCCATTTCACGTCTCTGATTGCTCCTGCTGCTCTTACATAACTCTACTCTAGCACTGTACTCTTCTGAAGAGGCCAGGGCAAGAGCTACACAAAACATCCAAAAGGCAAAACACAGATCCAATGTCTGATCATGTGCTGTATCTTACTCTCTGATCCTTTTACTGATTCCCAACATGTAATTAATTTGACTCCTTCCAAGCACTGAGCTGATGACACTGTGAACTGTATACAAGACCTCATTCCTGAGCTTTAAAATGTGATCGCAGCTTGTCACTGAGCATACAGCACAGCAGTCCACGTGTATCACTTTACATCCACCCATGATGCATTCCCACTATCATTTTATATTGTCTTGTAATATTTTCATGTTCTTGTAGTTGTCAGCCATCCCCAATCTAACTTAGCAGAAATGAAGGCAAGCCATACAATTATAAATTTGGCCTTAGACGACTTTCAGTGCTTCCACTCTCTGTACGCAATGTTGCTTTAATGTACATCTCCCTCAAGCAAAATGTCACAGCCTACATAAACCAGCTGCAGAGCTGGTGTTTTTGGATCCATCATACGAATCAATGAATTAATAGCCAGCAGCAAACTGCTCTAACTATGCAAATGAGTAAAAAGAGAAACAAGGCATCACTGGCTTCCCAAGCAGTTATAAAGGAGACCACTGGTTTTAAAGAAAAAAAAAAAGTAGTTTATTTTTAAATAAGTCTATCATCTTTGTTATTGCCCAGACACTGTAATTTACATTTCTCCTTTATGCTGGGATGACTGTGTCCAGGAATGATACATTTAAAGTCATTCTTCAGGTATTACCATCTGGGCCAAAAGATGAGAATCTCTGGCCTAAGGTCCAGTGCCTGACAAAAGAGCACACCTTATCCTTCTGATCAGGAGATGGAAGTCCAAGGTGAGCTAAAGCCATTTTTTACCTCTATGATGAGCAATCTGAGAGTTCAGCTCACACTCAACATGGGTAAGCGCAGCTGCTGTGCGCTGGTAGCAACCAACAGCCTGTAATATGATGTTATGAAAACTCCTTGAGGATTTATGACATAGCCAAACCAGCAGCAAATATTAATGAAGACAGCTAGAGAGAAAATAGAAGACCAAACACAAAAGCATTGTGACATCAGGGAGTCACTGTCCTTTCCAATCAAAGCTGGCTTTAGCGCTTCTCAATCAAACTTATTCTAAGAGAAAGAAATACTTATTTTCCTCTAGTCCCCTCCTAGGAAATACTGCTTTTAAAGTATCCAGGAATATACTGGATATATTCCAAAAATTGTTGAAATCTGACCACAACACCTAGTGATATTAGAAAGGGCAGATATCCTCTGCCTTTGGCATATGATAGCAATGTTTGTTGTCATCAACAATGAAAAGAAAATCTGATCATTCTTCACGCATTTCACACAGTTGGGACCAGAAGCACCCTCGGAACACAGTATTTTTTTCTACAGTTTATATTTGCTATGGTGTCAATTTATTCTCGTAAGGTAACTAGACATAGGGCAAGCTTTCTTTACACACACTTTATTCAGCGCTGCTAAAACACAAAAATTTGCACCTGCTCTAACAATGATCTCAATAATTAAAATAATATTTTTAGAACTTTCAGTTGAATTTCTGAAAATCCTTCAGCCACAGTATTTCTACGCAATATCCTACCACCATGCTGTGAGTATGACCAGTTTGAAAGTTTCCAGTTCTATGCATAATGACTGGTCTATAAACACTGTTAACTTCTATTTCCTCCACTATCCCTGATATGGTAACTTTTTATTTTCTTCTAACACTGCTAGTTATTTGAAGACTCCACATCAATACAGAGAAGCCTCCAAAACTCGCAAGAAGGCCCTACCAACATCTTCAAAACACCTTTAAATTTTCTACAGTTTATCTAACTTTGTGTCTTTTCAGCTTGTCAATATGGAGGAAATGCATAGAGAAAGCAAGTAAGACATTTCCCCATCTTGTCCTGCAACATCTCACAGACAGACAGCAACTGCACTTCTTGGCAATTTACAGTTTTTGTTACTGCATTCTTAAAATAGAGGCTTCAGGTAGCAGTATTTAGTGTAATAATGCTTCTACAATGCATGAGCACTTCTTAAGATAATAGGCAGTACCTCAGCATTGTCTTTTTTCTCTGCAAAAACCCTTCAGATAAACCCAATCCATATTAAAAAAAAAAAAAAACCAAAAAGAAAAAAATCCAAACAACAAAAAAACAAAATACGGAAGTAACAACATAAAAAGGAAATCATCAGATCTATTTGCAAAGTTAAATTTAAGCTGAACATCTATGAACACGTTCGTCCTTTCACTATTCAAAGTAAAGTAGAAATATTTGCTGGGTCAGTAACATCTACTGTAATCTGCATGGCAGAAGTCTAGCACCGATGGAGAGGAAATGAGCACTTCTATTCCCTCAAATAGACATCAGCTGCAGCCTGTCTTCACAAGACAACAACCTGATTTCCAAGTGTGAAGTGAGGATACGGACTACATTAGAAAAAATAAAAAATATTTTCATAAAGGATTGAAAAAAAGAAAATCCTTTCAATGTGTAATCACAATTAAGAAATGAGGATCTCTTTTGGTCTCTAGTAGCAAGCTGAAAAGGTCAATAAGCAATAATTTCAAGCACTGATCCAGTGAATGCACTAATTCCACTGCTCCTCAAAATCTCACTAGGCATAGTGAGTGAGGAGGCGAAAAATGAACTTTAGGCTTCCCTCTTTTTTCCCATACCAGACACCATCATCTGGCTTATTAAAAATAGTGCTGAAATACGTGTGACATCTAAGAACAATAGGACTCTGCACTGTAAAGATGACCAGAAAGAGTAGACAGCATAATCTGTCTGTTGAGCTACAAGCAGCATGTCCAGGAGGAAAGCAGAAAACTCCACAGAAAAACAAACAGGATGTAGTAGGCACAGTACTAAATCTTAAGTTGTCTAGTAAAAAGAAATCTGAGAGACTTCAGAGCCAGGGTACAATAAATATGCACAGCAGCTATAGCCAACAGGGCCAGTGCTGCACTTCTTTGAGCAGCCAAAGTGCAAGAAAGCAGACAACTACAGGAAAACGAAGCCAGTTAAGCAGTAACTAATTATAGTTATAGAAGGGGCAGAGAGGGAGGAAAGTTGTCAAACTATAAAAGCAGGCCTGTATAACTAAAACATGCAATATTAAAAAGTTCTACCCATGATGACACTACAGAATAATTCAGGCCAGCTACACATGCTGACAATTTTTTGTAACAGTTCAACCTCCACTAGAATTAGCTAGGCAACTAATTCCTTGAAAATAAAGTAAACCTTTTTTGCATTTTAGATGAAATTTTGAAGTACAAGAATACTATTTTAAAGCTTCTTGAGTGTTTGTGCATTTTCCCCTTTATTCTGCCTTTAAAAAACCCCTTAGTCTGCCTGCAGAGAGCAGCACACAAACCACCATCACACAGCAACATGCATCCAACTGAAATGACCAACTCGAAATCACATTTGACAGTGAAGTGACCGATTATCTTCCACTCCATAAAATCAGGGTCGAAATGAAATGGCAGCTGGGGACCTCGTGTCAAGAACATCATCAGATCCCGCAGCATCAACCACATATCACTTGGTGCGTCGATCACCACCATCAACCTCCCTAATTCTTGTTCCTCAGCTTTGCTGTCCTTGAATGTTTATTCCGCTACAAACACTGAACCAAGGGCTGAAGATGAAAGACACAAAAGAAAAAAAAATATTAAAAAACACCAAAAAAACCAAACCCAAGTATGGAAGATCCCCAGATACAAAACCTCCAAGGGAAAAAAAAAAAACCTGAACACAAACAAACAACTCCAACAAGAATGAAAACAAACTGTTATTCTACTTCATATTTAACATGTCTCATGTCTATTTAGCTTGTGGATATTTCCCAAAACACATGTAAATAAAAGATTTTAAAATAATTTTTAAAAAAAACCAAAAAACCCTACCAACCAATACCAAAATGGTAGCATTTTTCAGTTTTATCTCACACTACTTTCACCTCCTATGACATCAACTAAACTACGGTTTTGAAAAGAGCCATTTTTAAGGAAATGGAAATTTTCCCCCAAGAGTAGGTCAGTGCCTCTACATGGCTACCATTTCGAGAGTCTCACTTAGCACTGGAAGCACAGAAGCAAAAAAGCACAGTAAGTATTAAGAAACAAACTAACATGTTATGCTGCAATGTATCATTTAGTTCCTTTGTCATATCCTTTTTCAGTTCCTTCAGGTTTACCCTAACACTGCATTTTCATTCAAAATTTGCATACAGATTGATCAGTTACCTGAAAGATTCAGCAGGGGACAATAAAAAAAACAAAATGGAAAAAAAAAGAAAAACAAAACCAACAAAACAACAAGAACAAACCCAGACTAACTGATTCCAACACCAAATCCCTGGGTGAAGCAGTGGCAACAGCACAGGTGTCTCATATAAGCCCAAGCAGAGAAGTCAGTTTGTCAGGAAGAGTAGATTGCTGCAATTCAACTGGCAGTATTTCAGCCAAGGGACTCTGATAAAGGTATTTGCAGGTGTGCACTTTGCACTTCCTTCTGTTCGATGCCTGGAATCCCCACAGAAGTGAACTCCCCAGCAGCTGTACGGATGGCAGGACAAGAAATAGTGTTATTACAGCTCTAGCCCAAAGGGTTACTATCAGATCTAGTAAAATTTCTTGAACATGTAGGTGCAGAAATGCTAATGAGAGGTGAATCATTCATGCAAAAATATTCAAGTACATTCAACAGTCTAAATGATGTGCCCCTTAAAGAGAAATTACAGTATTTCATCCTGATTCTTCTGTTAATGTGGACAATTCTCACTTGAGAAGTAACTAGGGTGCAAGGCTTTTAGCATACATTTCTGTACGGTGGATGCAAATCATTCCAATATGGAAGTCATCTGGATATTTTCTGTATATTCATATTTTCCTATACTAGTTCCTATGCTGAACTCCTTACCCTCTGCCATAGAGAACCTTTCAAAAGTCCTGCTGGTTTCACCACAACAGATATTTTGAGCTAAAATTTTAAGGCACATGTCCCTGTTCCCCTCTAAGTGCATAGTTTAATGATTCCAAAACTCCGAATTTAGGCTTTTTAATTACAGTTTTCATGATATGCTGGAATCTTATTTTTGTGTTTCAATACTTCTACTACAAGGTTCATCAAACATTGAGAGGGGTCCATAGGGATATTATTACATTACTAATACTTAAAGAATTTTACCTTTTAACTATTTCCACACTGAGTTCTCTATTTAGAATATAAAGAATTCTAATGAGACCAAGATGATTAAAAAAGACCCAGGTGTTATTTCAAAGAATTGTGCCAAGTCAAGTATTAAAAACCACTCCATGTGTTAAATTTAGATGTTATGAAACACAGCTGGCTGGCTGCATTGTTTTTAATTATTTTTAAGCTAGAGAGATACCACAGAAAGATAGCTCCCATTATAATTACTTTGTAAAGAAGATAGTAAGTTAAATTTAAGATCATTTCCCTGTGAGTTGCAATGGCAACTGATACAAAGAATAGTCCATATCTACAGTAAAATTTACCATCCAGGTTTAACATGAAGACTATTACAATATATAGTTGATAAAACTACCATTCATCTATAAAATAGTTTGGCATTCTGAAATCCTAAAGATTTATTTCATTTACTCTATGTCAAAGATTTAATTTTAACTTGGTGTTTACTGCACGTTTTTCAAAGAAGAAGGCAACACACTGAGAGCAACCAAATCACCAGCAGTCAAACTGCTTTGGATGACAGAACTAAAGACTGTAAGGAGTGAAGCCACAACTGGATTGCAAACCATCCCAGTGATTAACAGCACTAAAGCTGTTGGTTTCTCAACTTCCCAAATCCTTTTATTTTGGCTTTAGTGAGGAAGCTGGCTGCAAAGAGCACGCATTACATGGTCCAACACGTACACCAGCTATCCTGCATGATTAGCCCTGCCAAACTTTCAAGTGGGAGTTAAATCCTCCCCACACCTTGCTGCCACACCAGAGTAGTCAGCAGGCAAGATGCAGAGCCAGAAACACAATTCAAAGCAACTGGAAACCCAGGATCATTGCTGATGCTCACAGCGACAAAGAATTGAACATACCAAAAAAACAGTCACATTTACCTAGAGGGACACTGGATACCTTGCAGGCAGATCACAAGGCCAGGGGCAAGTGAAAATCATTCAGCAACCAGATTAGAGGCCATCCATTAATACTTCTTTGCAGAAGCTGTGTCTTAATCACTATCAAAGTCTTCTTCAAATTAACTCTCGCATGTGTTTGGACAGAAAACACGTCAGTGACCCTACATTACTAACATACTGACATTCAAATAACTTAACTTGGTCTGCATAAAATACTGAGTATTAATATAATTTTGAACTCCCCAGGTGAAAATTTCAACTATTCAAGAATTCTGAACACAACAAACCTCAAAAAACCTTTTACAGAGTCCCTGTAGAGAGACATGAAAAGTAAAGACATGAAAAGGAGCATAACCACCCATTTCAAAAATTAACTTGCTAAATTTGAAACTGCTGGTAAGGAAAAATTCCCTGCTGAAATTCCCAGCTTTCCTTGCCAAATTTTTATGGGATGGGGACTCATTACCCCCACCTTATTCTCCCTTCAAGCATCCAGTCTTCAGCATTGTTCTCAACTTGTAACATTTAGCCATTTTTTCTTTAACTGATTGAAAAGGAGATTCTTTTTATTCGCAATCTTCAACTGTACAACAACCAACCACATACTATGGTTTTTGCACCAGTTTCTTCAAGGTCTTGTTCCTCATTGTTTCAGTCTCTCACATAGAAACTGCAGGTTCTTTCCACTCCTCTGAGAACTCACTGGTGTGCAATGACCACAGAATTACAAATAAGAGCACTGAAGGTCAATATTTGGCACAGCTGAACAGTAGGAGGTGACTGCAAACTTCAGTACCATACTGCAGCAGTTTTCAGTCTCTTCTCCTCTAAGTCCTCCTTCGACTAAGTGCTACAGAAATAAAGAACACAGAAGGCAACAGGATGGCTTCCCTTTACCCATCATCAAGGGATTACTCAAACCTTGATTTCAGACCATCTGGCAAAGCCTCCCAAGCAGAAACTAAGATAATCTTGGATCTCTTGGTTTGTTAATACACCTTCACTAACTACAATTAGGACATGTTTGCTCCCAGAAGCAAGGGATGGGGAGAAACAAGAGGATGGGTTTCTCGGCATCAGTCTACTTTGGAAATCTTCACTGTCCCAAATGTGAAAGCATTAAGTTACATTTAAGCCGGCATCTGGAATTTTACTACAGTGCATATTGGTAAGATCACACATTTAGAAAAGCCTCTGCTGTCAGAAAGGTTCCAGAGAATTACATTTCTCCAGCAAAAGCTTTTAATGCCTCAAAACACCTCCTTTTTTTTTTTTTTTTTTTTTTTTTTTTTAATAATAGGAAGTCAGCTAAAACTGCTACCACACTCAGGATCTGGTCATGACTACAAGACCCTCTGCACTGTGAGATTTCTACAGCCATCATTAATGAGGGCCTTAGCTCTGTAAATCACTCTAGAAAAGTCCTAATGCTAATATAATATTACCATAAATGTCATAGGCAATGATTCAACAGCCTGCAATAAAAAGCCTCACCTCACCCATTCAGTGATCAAGAAGTTAGCAACAGGAGCTGAAACAAAAGCCTTTAAACTTTGCCCACTTGTGTTGATCCTCAGCTAAGCTACCAGCTCTCACCGAAGGGGAGAGTACTAGATTCTCAACCACTAGCACTAATTCCTCCAACAGGATACAGTCTTTCTCCTTCCCTATCTCAACCACCGGCAGAGTGGAAATAAACAAGTTGTACAACAAGATCAACTACCACGTATCTCTGCTGCCTTGGGCACACTAACACAGCAACTGCCAGCCTACGTTAAAATTCCGTGTTCGGGTGGGAACAGCAAATCAAGCTCTCCTCTCTGCAGCAGTGCCATGCTACACCAGTCTAAAGCACACACTAAACCAAGGCTGCATGCAGCTCTCTACCGCCCAGGTGGTCGCCTGAAGTTCCATCTCTTGCCTCCACCCCACTTGCATTTCTTTTTCCATGCCAACACTTCTGTGATCACATGGTATGAAAGGTTCAGGGAGCTCAACTAATAGAAAGAAAAAACATATTGAGGAAGAAAAAACAGGCAGACCCTGTGAGCTGAGCTCCATGAACTGACTCTCTATTGGGTTGAAGAAGCACCAGGGTGGGCAGAGGAGAAGAATTGTCTCCTTTCAAGCAGCTTGGTTCACAGATTCGCCCAGGAACTGCACCACCAGGGTGTGCTCTGGCTGCCCTCCTATCAGTTCTGATAACTGCATATCGAACAAGTGAGATTAGCTCACACACCCAGCTGAAACTACTCTACTGTAAGGTTAACTTTCCATTACATCAGCAAGCTCATCTAATCACACCACCATATGAACACTGGAAGTTTTCCTACACTGTGCGTAGAAAACACATACAATCAAGACAGGATTTTTCAACTGCAGTCCAGTTATACATCAGTCTAGGCTACAAAATCATACAGTAAGGTTCTTACAGAAGAACAAAAGGAAAGCAGAGGACACTGCTGGGCTCACTAAAATTTCCTGCACAATGTAACAGAATTACACATAAATGAAATTAAAACATTGCAACTGGCCAACACTGGAAAAGGCTTGATTTAAACTTCATGTTAATGTTAACTTAAGTATACTTGGCAATTTTAACCACCTCACTAGGTCAAGTTTCATTTTATTTAAAGTTCAATATGAATTATTACATGAATGGTCTTTTAAATGTACATGATATAAAAATAGGCAATATTTAATGAATTATTCTTCTGAGAATCTACCTGCCCATAATTCAGTGACAATCACTGGCAGCAGTACAAACCTTCATGCCATCTTACATTTTTCTCAGTGTCAACTCCAATGACCTACAATGCTTTTTCAGACAAATGTCAGTCCAGAAATTCTGCCATCAGCTGCCTTTCTGAAAGGTTTCTTTGAAATAACATCACTATACAATAGGCTGACTTCTGCATATATTGAGACTGTTTTGATTGGAATTTGATACTAACACTAAAACTAATACTCCATAGCTCAACATTCACCAACAATGTTGAAGAGCACACCTCATATACCTAGTTTGCATTTCTATTTTTCTGGTTATTCTCTGGTCATGCTTTAACCCACAGCACTGGAAAGACGCCTCATATGGGGTATCCTCTGCTCTAAGAGTACACTTCTAAAGACCACTGTCACCCTTTGAACTTTTTCATCAAACAAAACAGCGGTCTAAAGTAAATTTTCTTTTCTTCAGGTCTCACTCATCTTTTGTGAGTATGATGCAATCTTTCCATATAAAAAGCTCTATTTTAAAAGTGTCAGACCTAAACTATGTGCTGTATCCTAATATTGATCCCCCTGGAGCTACAATGTGTCATGGGAGGAAGCAATCTACCTAATGTTTTAATCAGTCCTCCCCTCGGTTGTAAGTCAACACCTTAAGTATTCAGATTAAAAAATAAAAAATAAGAAGCATACAACTATTAATAGCTCTAAGTAATAAGAGCAGTAATAGGAAAAGCAAAAAAAAAGTCAATTAAGAAAAGCTGTATCTGGAGGTGTTATTTTCAATCTTCAGACCAAAAAAAATTTTCTAAATCTTCTGTGCCACTAAGAAGTAATTCAGTTCTATTTTAGTTTAAGTGCTTCTGAATGTAACATCCAGAGTGATATTGTTCAGCAATACTGCTTCCAAAATTATTTTCAAATGCGTACTGAGCTATCACTGCGTTAAATGACAGAAATGTGGTGTGAAAACAGCCACACAAAGAGCCATTTGAAAACAAGATACAGAAGTATTCTGTTCCCCCTGAGTGGCTTTAAGAAGGGCTGCCGGGCAGTGACTCTGAGCAGCAGCCTTGCCAGCCCGTGTGACCAGCAGGTTCCTGTAAGGCACATCTGAAGCACAGAATCACACTGATGCACAAAAAGCAGAAGATTGAGTGGCTTTTGGGGGAAGGAAATCCAGGACATAGATCAGAACAAGGTTTAGTCAGGCGTGTGTTTCACACTGCTCTAACTCAAACTCTGTCAAAAGGAAAGTAGCTACATATTGGCTTCTGAAGTGCTTATGAAGGTACTGGCTACTTTGTGATTTTTAATGTAAAGAAAGTATGCCATGGCGTACAGGAATTTCACAGCCATGTCCACGCAATGAAGCAAATACCTGGTTTTACAGGGCTGCCGCATTAAACTGAAGTTATGAAAGTAAATACTGATTTGATTCTTACCCTATTTAAAAACCCCAGAGAACAGAAAAGAGCTACCTGATGACATTATAGAGCTATCAGTATGCAGCCATTAAACCAGGGCTGGAAAAAAATTTGACTCATCCTCAACACAGATGAAACTCACTCAGGCAAGGTGAACAGGAAATCACTGGTTTCTGTGCGCTGAGCTCCTGGCCCTTGCAGTTGAGAAATGTCTTTACCTCGCTTGTGCCACCATCCCCACCTCTGCAAGACATCTAATCCACAAACATCGGCTTCAAGACGTTCAAACCCTCCTAGGGAATAGTTTGTGACCGCCTACAGTTTAACACTACCCCAAATTTGAATTACTAATTTAAACGAGGCTTAACTAAACTACTTAAATGGTGACTAAATGCCATTCTAATTACAGAGCACACATTCACAATTAACTAGCTCATTTCAGGAGCTGGAGCATCAACTTACAGAAAACAGAATGTCACTCATACATACACATCTCTGGTCTAGACAGGTTAAGTGAATAGTCTGGCAATAAACTGAAGCTAAAAATGTGTGTCATACTACAGTCCTCTCTCCTACACCCTCTCTGAGGCTTATTTTCCTTCACTGACTTTATGCTTAAAATGAGGTTTTGAATCTGCAGCCACTGTATTTTGTAACTATTTCTTGTCTTAATGGATATTTTAAGGTAGTAATAAAAACACCACCACAGCAGCACTGAGCAACTAGAACCGAACAAAACAAAGCACACAAAGTATGACCCTGTCCCATGGAAAAGACTAAATACCACTAAGTTGACAGCCAGTTAAAGAAAAAAAACTCTGCTGTGCACCTTTAGACATTTCTAGGCAAGAAAAAATGCAAAACCTCTTGTATTTTAGCTTACAAAGCAGACAAAACTGACCTCCAATTTCTGCACCAGATAAACAACCAAGTTTTTATCCATATATACAGAAACACACATGCACTGAGTATGTATCTGAAGCACTGCTTTAACTGAGACCCGTTACTTGTCCTTATGGGCAAGCAAAAGGAAATGCTGTGGGTTATTATCAGTGCATGGATGATATGCACAGTTCTTGTTACATCTGCTTCAATTTCAAAATGACTTAAGTAACAACCCTTTCTTCCATAGTAGCAAACACAGAAACAGGTGACGCTTTTGAATTCCAATTCAGGTTTCAACACAAGGTACAAGGTAGTAATTAACCTTGAAAGCAATGGCTTCTTGAAACCCACTCTCCTAAGGTAAAAAATTTCTACTCATTGTTTTTTGTTATTCGCAAGTCAGCTTAAAAAAAAAATGCAGCCATCCAAAGTCAGATTGAATTACTGCTCTTATGTTCACAAATCAATAGCTAAAAATGCTAGTAATCCCACAAACTAAGCAGGTTATCCAGTGAAAGATGCTAAACACTACACAAAAATACATCTTCTCTTATTTCTCAACATTTCAGCAGGTAAAAACTTTATTATAAATATAGAATTATAAAGGAGAAATAGTATTAGTTTGATAGCTTAGTGAAAGTTCTAGACACAAATTAAATTATCATTTAGCACTGAGCAGCTATTACCTCACTTCCATAAGATGGTATGGTCTACCTTTTAAGCCCAGATATACAGCAGTGGCCCATCTAACTTTCAAGGGAACTAAACCTGCATATTTTACATAAACTGACATTGTTTTGGTCATGTTATTAATACAGACCATAGGTATTTCTGCATATAGAAGCATTTCTTTCACTGAGCACAACCTGAAGCCACTGTCAGTCAGAGGGAGACTACAATGACCTGGAAAAAACATTCAGTGAATGGGTAGTTGTGAGTCTTCTGTTCAGCAATATTTCATCTGCAGGAGGCGGCACACAAACTGCACGCAGAAGATTCCTGAACGCTGTCTTTTCTTGGAATTACATTTGCACATAACTGGTTCAGCGTGAAGCCAACAACTTCACGCTAAAATAAGTTTAGCTGCTTTTCCTTAACTCGCCCATTAAAACAATCTTCGTGCATAATCGCCCCTTTTCCCAGCCACCCTCCTGAAACACTAAGCACCCCTCCAACTGATTCTGCAAGCCTGGTTCGCTAAGCGAGCGGATCAAACAGAAACTGCTCAAAAAGGCGTTTCATACAGACGCCCGGGACAGCTGTTCGAAAATTGTAATTTCTACTTTCTCCTTTTTACAGACGACCGGCCGAGGACCCCTCGGGCTGCAGGGGCATCGGCTGGGCCGGCGGGCGCCCGTGCAGAGGCCAATAAAAGCCAGACCCAAGCGAGATACAGCCCTCCAGAAATGCCCTATAGAGGAAAAAAAAAAAAAAAAAAAAAAAAAAAAGAAAAAAGAAGGGGGGGAGGGAAGGCAGGAGAAGGCAGCAAGCGAGGCGGGCAGGCGGCTGGCGGGCTCCCACTGCCACACACGCTCCCACCCGCGCACGGGCGCCCCCTTCCTTCCTTCCCCCTCCTCCCGCGATTCCAGTCCCACCCGCTCCTCTCCCGCATATTTGAAAGGCTGCTTAATTCCTGCAGCAGCAAATTCCTCCCTCCCAAATTTGGGCGCAAAAGGAGAAAAAGGGGAGGAGGGAGATGGAGGGGGAAGGGGAGAAAAGCGAGGGAGAAGAAATATCTCCGGCATTCTCGCCGCCCGGCTCCCCAAGCCCCGCGCAGGCATTATACAATTTCGGCGAGGCAGGAAGTGACTGAGGGGGGG
>VWZV01005819.1:669923-723047 GCA_013397155.1 Irena cyanogastra
GGGGAGAGAGGGCGGCGAGGAGGGCTGGAGCCGCATCTGAGGAGGAGGACGAGGAAGGCGGGGGGCGGCCAAAGGGACGGGGGGCCCCGCGGCGGGGCCGCCGGGATGGGAGCCTCGGCGGTGCCCGCTGTATCCCCCCCGCGCCGCCTCCCAGCCCACCCATCACGGAGACCCTACGGCCGCAGGCTCGCACTGTCACGGCCCCGGGCTGGAGACTCACCCATGGCGCTGGCCGGCGGCGGTGCGGCTGCCGCTGCTGACGCTGGGCTCCGGCTGGCTGCTCGTCCTCCCGCCCTGCCTCCCTCAGCCGCGGCGGCACCGAGCGGGCCGCCCCCTCCTCCCCGAGCGCCTCCCGCCAGCCAACCCGGCGGCGATTCTCCAACGCCCCCTACGCCGATTCCGCCGAGGGGCCGCGGCCCTTCCGCACACAGCGCCTATGCGCTCCCGCGGCCGGACGGACTTAGCGGCTCCGCTCCCGCCGCCGCCTCTGCCTGCTCCTCCTCCTTCTCCCTCGCCGCCTCCGCCCAGCTCCTCACACGCTCCCCGCCCGCCTCTCTGAGCACACAGCGGCTTCCGGCTCAGCCCCTCCGCCCGGCGCTGTCCCCACGTCTCTCCCCCGCCCCTCCCAGCCCGGGGTCGGTTTCGCTGTTATTTCCTCCCGCGCCGCGCCGGAGAACACAGGGACCGCTCGGAGGCCATTTTGGAACCGGGCGCACGCTGTGGGAGCGCGAAGGCCGCACGGCGGGCGGGCCGGGCTCTGCCCGGATCAAAGATGTCCGCTGGGTTTGACGCGCGGGGCGAGGCGGTCGCCCCGCCCCCGCCTTGTGCCGGGGCCATGCTCGGAGCGGCGCTGCTCCGTGCGCGCCCGGGGCGGGCCGGGGCCCCTGCGCCGCCTGTGGCCGACCAGGCAGGCGGCGTCGGGAGAGGCCGGCGGGAGAGCGACACCGGTATGGGCAGAGCCAGCGAGGCCCTCAGCCGCGCGTACCCCAGGGAGCCCCGGGCTGCGGCACTGCGGCGCTCGACTCTCTGCTCCCCCATATAGTCACGATTGGGTGCCCAAGTCTCCCGTAATGAATGAGGACTCAGTGAAAAAACACTAACCAAAACACAACCAAACCATTTGAAGGCAGCTGTTGGCAGGCGCTAGGTAAAATCCTGCTAGGAGGCTGAAGAGATGCTTGGGCGCCCTGGGCCGGTCTAGTAGGTCCCTGAGACCCTGCGTTGGCTCCTCGGAAAAGCTGCTGCCAGCCGAGACAAACATCCGCTGCAGTACAGAAGTGACAAGGGAAAACATGTATTCCAAGAGAGGCGGGAACATGCCTTTTGACCTTCCTATTCCAAAAGAGCTCTCAACGTTGTATTACCGTTTTACATTTTGGACAGGTATTGTCCAACGGCTCCAAGAGCCTTTTAAAATCTGGGATATTTTATGCCCAAACTGGAATACTGGAGACCTGTATTTATGATGTGTGATTTGAAACTTAGCATACTTTCTTTTGTGTCAGGGATTTTCAAATATGGTCCTTTTCTGGCCTTTTCTTTCACATGAGGCACAGTGCACTTCTCTAATCAGAGAAGATGGTTAGCAAAAAGGTAAAAATACATTAATCTACTGTTTATTATGTAATTTGTTGCTGCCATTATTAGAAGTGCATCTTAATATCATGCCCTGGTACTGGGAGGTTGAAAATAGCAATTTTCATTTCAGCAGCAAAAGGAAATTTTTCAAAAATGCAGTACTTCTGTAGGCAGTCATAGCCAGGCAGGCAGGAGCATCAATGAAGACACAAAGTTTGCCTTTGTTTCTCACAGAGTTCCATCCAATTATTTCCTGTCTAGTGTATTTTTTTTTTTTGAGATGCATTTGATAAACAAATACTTTTTATGACAAGGAAAATGCATAATCTTTTCAGAAAGGTATGCAGCCCTTCACAATGTGGTTCAGCACTCTTTAAGAACTGGAAATGTTACAATATACTGTGGTTCTTGGGTGCCCAAGGGAAAGAGATTTTTATTATCGTTGGTCACAGGACTGCCAAATGTTATCTCGTAAATCCATGTCTTTCACAATGGATGAGGTAAGAAATAAACTTTTTTTCATTCCGGTTGGTTTAGGTGGTAATGTCCATGGCAATGAGATAGAGCTACATTGCTTTTGTGGTTATTTGAATACCAAAGAGGGACATTTTACACCACAGAAGTTGTTCACTGAATGCAAAATATGGTCCCCACAGCTTTCCCATAAAAATACATTGTGGGAAAACAAACAATACGAATGATACTTGTTTTCTCTCTTGTAGTAAGGGCTTCACATTGCTTAAAAACATTTATCTTGGTTTTCAGATATGTAATGTTGAGAATATAGCATGTAACTGATGGGGATATCTTCAAGTAGGAAATCATGATTTTGGGGAATTCCCTTTTAATCAAAACATTACTTTGTGGACTGATTGTTGGAAAAACAAAAGTGAGCTTGCACCTTTGAAACCTACTGCAAAACTGGCACAAGTGTAATGAGGAAGCAATATACAAGCCAATGGGTTTTATGTGAGGTTAATGTCCCATTTTTCTGGGTTGTGAATAGCAGTTGGGGGGGTGTCTCTTTTCATACAGCAATTCACAGGCTTCAGAAGATTCTGCAAAATTGTGTTCATTTTGAGAAATAAAGCAAATGCAAATGAGTCCCTGAGGTTTGAAAAGTACTGTGTTCTGTGTACAATATAATAAACCCAAGCTTTTTTCATTCCTGTAGTGATCTGCTGCTCCTCTTCAGAAGCAAATGCTTCATTAAATATGTCATTGAACTTTAAAAAACTGAACTCAACAAGTAAATGTTAGGATTCTGTAGATTTTATTTATTTGATTCAAATATAGAAGATAAAATTTTGTGACTGCTTTTTGTGAAATTAATAAAAAAATTTTGCAAAATTAAATGTAGGACACTACCTGCCATAATTCAACCCCCATCTCTGTCCCTCTTGTCTTCAGATACAGAAACAAAAACCACTCACTGTACTTAGAAAATCTACTAACTAGGGTTGCCTCCAGGTTGGTTCCTAACCAGCCTAGCCAGTTTCAGTCTCTCCTTGCTAGTGAGACATAGGAAGACTATTTTGTTTTTGTATTTCTTTTAATCCAAGCAGATGTGACTCACTAGGTGAATTTGCACACAGCATTAGCTCCAGCGTGAGATGTGGTGGAATAACTGCGCTTGTAGTCTGCTGACTTGCTCCTGCATGGCAACTCCAATCCCTCCTGGGTTTGTAGGGCACATGGTGCATCTCCAGACTGAATCATGCTTGCTCAGTCAGTCCAAAGTATGCAGCATCCTCTGGAGCTGCTGTGCAAGTGTGACAGATCTTTGTGTACCTAGCAATGTCTTGCTGAAACAACCAGGTTTTTTACACTAACTGGCTCAAGCCCTAAATTCCTGCTCCTGTCTACAGTCTAACTCTTGCAAGATAAGAGGCTGAGGATACTCAATGGGGAATAATGAGCACAGCATCCTCCTTCAAACCCATCCTTACATTTCAGATTTGTAATAATGCCTACCTATCTTGACCAATCTTTGACCCCTGCTTGTCATGTTGACCAGAAGTGTCTCTTGTCCTTGTACTGTGCTGCCTCTTGGACACCTGTTGCCCCTTACATTGGATGATCCCTTTGTAAATGCTGCCATTTTGCTTTGTTCTTTAGCACAAGAAACAGCAGTAATACAAATGCTAACAGAAATGTGAGGCATCAGATATCACATCTGTCTTGTCTGTCAACCCTGTCCTTTGGGGACATACCAAATTGGTATGGTCATTTGCCTGAATAAATGTTTCCAGAGTCAGGCCTGTGTTTATGGCACTTTTCTGTTCTCGGAGGAAGAGGGCTGTCATGAAACTACCCTTGCAAACTCACAAGCAGCTCAGTCACCAGCTAGAGGGATGGAGCACCTCTCCTATGAGGAAAGGCTGAGAGAATTGGATTTTTTCAGGCTGGAGAAGAGAAGGCTTCAGGATGACCTGATTGCAGGCTTCAGTACCTGAAAGGAGCCTACAAGGAAGAAGATGAACTTTCACTGGAGCATGTAGTGACAGGACAAGGGGGAATGGCTTCAAACTGAAAGTAGGTTTAGATTAGATATATGGAAAAAATTATTTACTGTGAGGGTGGTGAGGTACTGGAACAGGCTGCCCAGGGATGTTGTGGCTGCTCCATCCCTGGAAGTGTTCAAAGCCAGACTGGATGGGGTTCTGAGCAACCCAGTCTAGTGGAAGATGTCCTTGCTCATGGCAGGCAGTTTAGAACTAGATAATCTTTAAAAGCCTTTTCTAACCCAGGCCATTCTGTTATTCTACCCTAACTATCATTACTGCTGCATCTGACTGTCGTCTTTGGCTGCCACCTACGAGATTATTCTGCAGATACACAAATGAAGCAAGATAAAATGTTCACCTCTTGGCCTCCTTTTAAGTTTTGCCATTTGCTTTTCTTAAAAAGTGCTCTGCAGCAATAAGAAAGAGCCACATTCACCAGCAAGTGAATGCTGTAAAAGTTATGAACACAGGCTTCTATTGAACAATTGCTACAGGAAAAATACAGCATCTCTTGTTTTGTAGTGTGTTTACTGTATCGTCCTGGTATACATCCATTACTTCAATTATCTAAAGAAAGAGGCTTTGATAGATTACGACCCAATGATGTGATCCTTGTGAGAGGCACACACATGCACTTATTGTTTAAGGTAGAAAATGGTTGCTTTGTGCAGTTATAGTGGTGTAGCAGGGAATATAGCTCAGTAGAAGCAGGAAGCCAGCCTAACCCTTAGCCCTGCACTCACACCCACAGCGATTACTTCCTTAAGTGAGGTGAGATACAGCCTTCACGGCAGTGTCCTTCATCCATGTGAAAGACTTGCCTCTTGGGAGACACAGGAGGTTTCCAGTAGTGTTAAACTATTTGAAAAATGCACCATCTAATGCATCGTTTGTTGAAAAGTCAGAGATGCAGGCTGGTGAGCTGACAGATTGAAAAATATATTTCCTACGCCAGGGAATCAGAGCCTGCAGCAAAGCCCCCTCTCACCCTTCCACCCCTCTGCTTGCAGGCAGTAGCAGCACCTGCTGGTATGACCAGGAGCAAGGCGATCGCGTGTGCCACGTGTCCTGTAATTCCAGTTCTCCGTTTGACTATTTGTTAATAAGTAAACCCCACTGGGGTTGGGCAGGCCTGGGTAGATCCTGACGAGGCTTTCCCTATAGCCAGATGTGTAATCGTTAATGAGCAGTGCTGCAGCTGAGCGCGCTGATGGGCCGCTGGGTCTGAGCAGGGCACGAAGGGGCTGCTCAGCTGCCACTGCTGCCAGAGCGAGGCCTTTGGGCAGCTGGGCTTGCTGCCTATTTACATTAGCAAGTGCTTCCTAGCCTAGAATAAGGTACTGCTGTCATACTTTGCATATTAGATTAAGGGGAAAAAAATACTTAGACATGCAATGCCATGTGACATTTTATTGCCTTTTTTTAAAAAATTTATTTCACGAAAAGTGTTTTTGCTTAAAATGAATTAATGAGCTAAAAATTAATTCCCTGCACAAACACTAGACAGTGGGGTTTTTTTAAATTCCAGAAGGAAAATATTAGAGAATAAATCAAATATTACAGAATTAATTAAAACATCAGTTCTGTATGTACAGTAGTCAGCTCTTTATTCTCTTTACTCATATCAGGACATTGTTTCTATAAAAAGTAAAGTGAATGACGGGTTCTGATGGGAAACAAGTACTGTGTACCCTGTACCACTGTGGCCCCAGCAGTCTGGCTTTGTGTTTTGCAGTTGTCCCCTTTTGATTAAAGGACGTCTATATCAGCCTAGGAGCATTGAATTGGGCTTTGTGTTTGCACATACTAAAGCAGCAGTACATCTAGTACTTGACATTAGACTTGAGGTAGCAGTATGCACATCAAGGCCTTGGGTAGAAATGCTGAACAGCTGAAGCCAAGTGTTGCAGATTGTGCCACGTACTGGCATTTTAATCACTTTGTCATTTCATTCTGTTTCCTTTACCTGTAAAAGTGTGACTGTAGCTTCTTTTACAGTTACTGGCATGCCTACAATCTGGAATCCTCTCCAAATTCATTCCAAAGTGAGAAGTCCCACCCTTTGTTCCTCAAGATGGACCAGCCTGGACTCTGCTCCCTCTGGGTAGGCAGATCTTGAGTCCACCAGTGCACTTAACCCTCGTGCCACTGTGCTTATTCAACATGTGACTTGGTTCCCAGATCTGCCCTTGGAGGCTGCACCTGGCACTTATATGAATTGATTAAGCAAAATTAGTTGCTTGGCACGACCTTTAGGAGCAAAAGATTTCACACAGAGAAGGACTTGTACCACCACTCCTGTCTAATCTACCACACAAGTGTGTAATTTGTCCAGAGTAGTCAGACCACCCTTCCTGGTTTTTCTGAGTAGCTGCTCTGTGGGAACAAATTTATTGGTGTCTCGGCACCAGAGCACCAACCATACAAAACCTCCTGAAAGTCACTTTTCAGACACTCAGTTGCAAATTTCAGGTATTCCTTATGCATGTGATCTCCAGATTCCAGCCTAAACCCAGCTGTTGAACCCCTGGGCTAGAATCAATGAATAGAAGCTTTTATAGTTCACTGCTTGGTTTTGTCTCCTGCTTTTGTCAGAGGATGGCTTATTTGTCCCTGTCTTTTGGGCTTTGCTGATAGTTTATTTAGTGGCAGTCATTAAGCTGAATACACCTATGCATATCGCTCCAGTTAATCCAGTAGAGCTACTCACTTGTCTTTTGCAACAAAAGGTGATATGAAATACTTAGCAGTAAGTAAAAAGCAAACTCTTTTTTATTTTTTACTTAAACCATGTGTGACAGTTGGCATCTGATGACACATAGGTCTGACTGAATGCTACTGCCATTGGTGATAGAGGGAATTTTGCAATTAAGGATTATTCAATCTTGAACAGTCAAAGCTCACTATTAACAGAAAAATATCTCAAAACTATATTTTGTAAGAAAATGGTTAAAATAGGAATATAACATAGAAATACTCGAAATACATTATGGTTCAATCCACTTAGTTAAATTATTGGTGCATAATGTGGAAAAAACCCCTAGAAACATAGAACAAGGAAAATGCTGGAACTTAATTCAGATTACTTCTTTGTATTTATATTCTGAAATGCAACATTCTGAACTTCTATTTTACATAAGGAGAAAAATACTTATTGATTTTGCTATGATGACTGAGCAATACTAGAAATAGAGCACAGTTCTGAAAGAATCAGTTACATAGACATTTGGGATTCATAATGGGAGATAATGGTCTTTTTGATGATGAATACACTATATAAGCCAAGAATATTTCAAGAGCTTGTTTCAAAGTAGATCCATTAGCATAACCCAAAACTTATCCTTAGTCTTCCAGATAAGGAAAGTTCTTGTGTTGTTGTAATACCAGAAAGTTAGAGTGTTAGAGAGTTTTTGAAGAAATTATGTGCTTGTTACAGAGCCAGACTTCAGACACACTCCTTACAGTGTGTAAATTTTAATGCAAAACACATAATCTGCATGAAAGTGTGGAAAAATAAGGGTTGCGGTTATTTGCTTAATACCATGAATATATTTTTTGAAACAACTTCTGGATCATGAGCTCATTAAGTGTCCTTCTTGGATAAACTGGCAGCATGGACTCTTCCTACACAGGATGTTTCTAAACTCCTTGCCAACGCGGTTTTTTTTCCCCCTTAACAGTCCAATGTAATGCTCTAAGTCCTTCAAAAACCATGGTAAAAAAACTGTGGTCAAATATATATGAAGCATATACTGTTTGGTTTTACATTGATAGAACTTTTTGATAGTTAATCTTGTGCTCTTGTATAAAACCTCTGTTATACAATATACTAAATAAAAGATAGGTAGATAGATAGACTAGAAATGCTTAGATGCATGACTTTATGTTTTATTAATTTAGTAGTATTTGTAATGGCCATGCCCGTCCTCAGATATTACTCACTTTCACCAAAGATACCGTGATAGAAAGAGTCAATTGGACTGACACTTACATGCCAGTTCTTGTGTTCTTTATTTCCTTGAAATACCTAGCTAGAAAATTGAATGCTATCGAAAGAGGGTTCAGTTGTGTAGGAAGCAAATACTTGTCCACATTACCTTTGTTTAAAAAGTGTTTTGGCTACTTTATTGCAGAAAGAATATAGTATTGTTCTACCCATAGTGTATTATTAAGAAGCTTGTGCAGTTACTGTTGAGTCAGCTAGCTGGTTCAAAAATGCAGTGTATTTCATTCCAGTTCATGAGCTAGTGATCTCCCATTTCATATCAGTTTATTTCTTGGTGGTTTTTCTAGTTTATTGTATTTATCTCAACTATTTAAAATGTCTGCAAATATTCCCATGGTAATGGAATTCACTTGGCAGCACTATATAGTTATATGAATCATTACAAGACAGTAAATAAATTATTTAAGGCATAACTAAATAGCAAATGGAAGTTGATAAGTTTGGTAACAGCAGAAGAAGTTTATTGTGAAGATACCTCAACACCATTAATATTTTTTCCTGGAAACCCCTACTTCTTGAAAAAGTTGGTTTGGACAGGTTTGAAAGTTTGGTGCTGATGTTTTGGGGGATGTCCCCCAAAAGAAAGCCTTTCCTCGCAGATGGGTGGATCATCCCATATCTCTGTTGTGCCTGAGTCCAGACAGCACAGCTGTCTGTTGGAACCTGTATAAAAGAATGGGGATCACTTAATTTTGGGATCATGCATCTATTAGTGCTGTGGTCTGTCCGTAGTGGACAAATGGAGAAGTAATCCTTTAGAAAGGTTCTTAGATTGAGCCCGTGCCTCTGACAGAAAGCAGGCTAAAGCAGTATTTATGGACTGTCAAAAGATGAAGTGTATGGGCATGAACTTCAATGAATAAACAAGTCACTGTTTTTTGTAATAGCATGTAATGGAATAAGATGGTCATATACTTGTAGAGCATTTTTGCAAGAGAACAGTATTCAATTTTCTTGGCTACAACTAGTAAAGCAGCCTTTTTCAGAGTATTCATAATTACCACTGCTATGAAAAAATTGTCCATTCAACTCAATGTCTTAGATGGACCCATTAGCTACTGTTGTCTTCCTGCATAAATGCAGTTGCAGAAGTGACAGGGCTTTAATGTAGAATGTCTTAATCCATTGTGATAGCTACATGGCTTCTTCTTTGAATATAAAGGAAGACTGTGCAGTCAAGCGTATTTTAATTCCATAGCTAAAGTTCAGCAAATGGAAGAGAGAACATTGAAAGCCTTAAATAAACCACAATGTGATAAATCATAACAAAGTATAAAATGAAAACATTCCGTTTATTTAGAGAATGTTCTCAAAGAATGGAATACATCAGTCTTGAACCAAAGCATACATTTATGTAGACTGTTTTTAATTCACAGTTTATTTATAAAATGATTCCATTTTTGATAACATCTGTATATGGCAAGGTGCCTAACCTCTGGGGCACAATGGGGAGAAGTTATAAAGTTAGCATCCTCCTTCCTCTTGATGTACAAGCAAAGAAGCTGGAAGGAATCACAGTGTTACTCTGCTGACTGAACTCAGGCAGCAGCATCTGCTGGGTCTTACTAACTTCTACTCATTGGAGAAAAGACAGAACTGCTCTAAAATGGAGGCAGCAGGAAATCTTGGTAGGAGGCTCTCAGAACAGCCATCCAAGGCAAGGTAGGTACAAGGCTGTAGACCTGTTGTGGTACAGAGTTAACACTGACTTCCGTTATGGTGCAAACTAGACAAAATCACACAAACGGACAAAAATAAATCAGAAATTACCTAACTCCAGCTGTTTACACAAAGCACAAAACTCATGGCTATTACAATTCTGCTTTTCTCTCTGGTTACTTGACTGGGAGGCTACTAAAACACAATTTCTATTTGAGCAAAGTTTTGAAAGAGCAGTGAGTACTTTCACATAATGCACTTATTAGGTAAAGTACTGATCTGGATGGAAACAAAGCTCCTAAAACATCTCTGTGTACAGCAATTCCACTTGCTGTACATCACTGAAAAATTAAGTATGGCAGAAAAAATAAATCTGAGTGGCCATAAAATGTTTTTTTCTTTAATAGTTATGACCTAAAATATATTTTTAGTGTTGGAAAAAGTAACATATTGTTCATTTTGTCTGATGGATTTTACCACTTCCTGCCTGATTATTGAGGAATTTAGAATGTTTTGGCCAACAAGAAGTGTGTCCACACTAGGGAATTTCTTGCTCTCTTTTCAGGAAACACAGCTACATTACTGCTATTAATGCAGGCTTTCTCACCACCACTTATCTAATGCTGTCTGGCCTCCATCATTTTTCTAGATCCCTCTTATCTGTTCCGAAGTGGGCCTCTATCCTGCAATTAATTCCACTTGGTACAGAGCTTGGCAGTGCTCGCTGTGGTGTCCCAGCCATTACAAATGCCTGTAGTAAACACAGAGGAGATTGCAGTACCTGTGCTGGCAGATACCAAGCCAGCAAATTTCTCACATCTGTCTGGAGATCAGACTGAACTCCTTCAGACACAGTTACACAAAGTGACCATTCACCCCTAAGCATGTGAGCCTTTGGAGCAGGCACCATATGCTTCCAGGCCAAGGGGGGCCCTGTCCTTAGTAGGGCAAGTAATTAGGAACAAGGAGATGAGACCTGGCTGGCCTGCTTTCCATTGCCTGCTCCCATCTTCTCACAGCTTGAGGTCTCCACCCTCACTTGCTTGTTTCTTTTTGTTTTTTAATGAAGCTTAAATATTCTAAAACAAACAAACAAAAAAATCTTATTTAATAAGAAAAATACATTAGCAAATTGAAGGGTATTTTTAAGACTTTTCTCCTAAGCAAACTGGCTTTCATTGAGCATTACACACATGTCTGGTAAATAAATTGGAAGATAAATAGCATTAAACTCATAAAACAATTGCTGTATTTTGCTGATGGTTGGCATCTCTACAGTACAGCTGCTTCTCCCAGCCTCCTGGGAGTAGAAAAAGGGACAATAGTGAGCTATGCAGTGTGACTGACATCTCTTCCACACCACCAATCTAAAGGCACACACACATATTTACCAATACTCACCATCAAATCAGAGTAACTTCTATAGGTTTGGTAGCATCTTGAATGGCTTTCTGTCACCAAACCAGGAGCCAGCAGATGGTTAAAGCAGGAGGTCACACAGGATGATCTTAACAAACTCTTTTGCCCATGCAATCCGTCACGGATCAGACAATGCCTTTGTATCTCTCCGAACACATCTCTTTTCTTAGCATCTATTCTAGCAGGTGCAGCTCTGCGTGTCAGCCACCCCAAACAGCCAGCTGTGCTTGCAGTGAAACATTACAGTCTGCAGCCATCAGAGCAGAGGAGTTGTCGCCGAAGGCTGTAAATAAAAGGAGAAGAATGTAGTGGCTTTGGGACTTCTGCCCAAACAGATAAACTTTGATTGCTGTTGTGCCTTTGCTTTCTTAAGAAGCACCAAGTGTTATTTCTGATCAGAGAAGAAAGAAGTTTGCTGCCATGACCCTCATCAGGGTCAGCTGTTCCAAGCTGGAGTTCACACTCCAGCATTGCCAGGACTGTGTTGCTCAACTCTAAGTGCAATCCCCATGCTGTATTCCACATGGGTCCCCTGATTCCTCTTGTGGGTCCTACGTGTTTCCACCTCCTCTGCTGATTTATGGAAGTTTTTCATTAGTTCCCTGTTCCCTAGTGCCTGTGTCCAATAAGGAGTCCTCTACATTAAGTAGGTGTTGAAAATGCAGGAGGGAACAGGAAGGTTATAAGTAACTGGGTAATGGGTAATTCAGTTAGTCTTCCAGAGGCTAAGAGACAAGAAGACTTACTCTAAGGAGAAGTCACTCCTCAGGAAATCCTTATGGATCATTGTTCCTATGGAGCAGGAAAACAAGCCTCTCACAATAGAAAATATCTTCCCATCAGCAGCATTAGAAAATGATAGAGCAACCAAGCTCTGGTAGAGTGAGTCATCACTCAGCAATTTTTCTTCAGTGCTTTCCCACTGATTGCTAGCAAAGGTCATGGGTTGCTAAGCCAGAGTCTGGAGGCTGTAAGATGGGAAGGGCCATCAGGAAGCCCTGATGCTGACAAAGATGTTTACTTCTAAATTTCAGTCAAGCTCAGAATTAGAGTATCGAGGGAAGATCCATCTTCTTTCATCTAAATTCAAGATTTTCATTTTAGCAAATCTGACGGAAGTGTTGTGATTGCTATGGTTAAGATACATGTTGGGTCCAAAACCCAGAATTCCTTCTTTTAGTAGACAGAGAGAAAAGAAGACAGGAGAAATTAAAAGGGTGTAGTGCTGTCACGTCCCCTGCTGAGACATCCAGTTCAGGGTTAGCTCCAGATTGTGACACAGAGAGTAGCTTTGACTGCAGTGTTCCCCTGCCTCTTGTGATTGAAGTCACTCGCCTCTGAGAGGTCTTCATCATTCAGCTCCTTCTCCATTCCTTATAATTCATTTACCACCTGTAAATCTGTTATAGGAGGAGGAATTACATTCAAAAAAAGAAAATAATTGCTTTCTGCTTTATTTATCTTAAAACTAAATCCGTAATGAGGTGTCATATTCCCTTCCTTCCTGTACATGTAGGCTTGTCTAAAATAGCCGCCCTCTCCTAACATTCAGTAATCTCTGGTGTAGCCCCATTGCCTGTAGCAACACTGAGAATAGTTAAGATAACACATCAGTGTTTTATCACTGTTTGGTCTTACCTTACTTAATGCAAGTCTGGATGATGGAATAATAATAGAAATACCGACACCTTAAAGGACCTCTCCTGCCCTAAAGCTATTGTTTCTATCAACAATACAGCCACAGGAGAAGTCCCAACAATGGAAGATGTGGAGGAAGGACCCAAGTTTTAGGGTTACACTGGGGCAGCAGGTATAAGGAGAGGTAAAAAACTGGAGCCAGATTTTCACGTCCATTGTATTCTCATGTTTCCGCAGTATCACTGTGAAAAATGAGAAAAGTGCTTCAGTAGTGTTAATTACCAATAGTGGCCTCCTGAGCTCTACAAAATTTATGGCCTTCATGGAGGTCTCTGGCTCTTTTTTTCAAGACTGCAGGGAGACTGTTTAATTTTTACATTTCATGGTAGTTTGGTTCCCTGTGATTTCCCCCTGCGAGGGTAAAGCAACAGGCTGTGCTTGGGTAGAGCTTCTATCCTGAGAATGTCCAGACGTGCCCCTTTCCCCTAATGAGATTATTTTTACTCTGTCTTAAGCGTATTTTAGGTCTTCACAGAAATCAGGTTTTAGCTGCATACCTTACAGGCATATATATATATATTTAAAGACTGATGTTGGTTGCATACAGTACTGCTCGAAGTATGTCAGAAATATGTAATGTATGATAAACAGAAAGATGGGCTTGGGGTTTCAATCAATTTCTTCTAAGTGAGGTATTTCAGGACTTCAGCGAAAAGCACGTCTTACATTAGAGAAGCTTAGCAGGCTCAAAATATGTATATCCCCATTTCCCTTCAGCCTGTGAAGCTGCCTCACTACCAAAGCTGAGTAAAGTATCTTTATTGAGACAGTGTAAACAGTTCCTATTCAGCTCTCAGCCCCGCAATCACATACTGGCTGATTTTTTAGGGTTTTTTATTTTTGTTTTTTGGTTCTTTTCTCCCCTGCAGTATTTTTCTTTTTCGGAAGTAAGAACTTTCTCATGCCTGTTGATTTCATCATACAGGAATTTAATTCAGCAGTCACCTTAAAAGGCCATTCATTTAGATTTAGGGAGGAGCACATTTGCTTCCTTTGCAAAATGTGATGTCAAGGCTTGTATTTTTTCTCCCTCAATTCATATTGAATAGGAAATGCAGAAAGAGGAGAGTCCGCAGTAGAGCACAGCACACATTTATATGGTCACCTAAATGAACAGAGCTGAAAGACTCATAAGCAATGCCTCTTTCACTGAACGTGAGTACACTGGTTGTTCTTTCTGAGGGTCACAGGTATGGAAAAAAGGCACAACCTATTTTGGCACGGTGCTGATTCAAGCTTCTTAATTAGCCAGCTGAGAGATCAAAGAGCAGAAAGAAGTCAGATGAAAGCTAGGTGCTGGTGTGGCTGCAATTCCTTTCCTAACTATCTGTTTCCCAGATTACAATGATGTCAGGCTGTATCTGTCACAATTAACATGGGGAGGAAGAAGATAAAACAAAAGCTTGTTTACTGTAGGCTGTACCAAAACAATTTTGGTATAGATTTCTCCAAATGAAATCAGTTATTGTAGGTGAGTCTGGTGGCTCCAGGTATTATTAAAATTGTCTGCACACCTCACAAAGCCCTGTTTACAGCCAGTTATAATTTCTTCTGAATGCAGCTCCTGGAACTGAGCTGTTCAGAGCCGTCTGGCTCTACTAGGTACACCTACGTACGCGTGGCTGTAATTTTTAGATACAGCCTGAAAGGCTTGTTCAGGTCAAAGGCATTTGGAGTGGAGATTTGGCCTTTGCCATCGGGAGGGCTGGGGGGAGGAGGGAGAAGTGGTCTTGCTGAAAGAACTCTCTCTTTTACACTCCTTCAGCAAATGCAGCTACAGTTCGCTCAGTCAGAGGGAGGCCCTTTAAGGTTTGTCCCTCACAAGTGTTCAACAGAAACCTTCACGGTTTTAGCAGCTAACCTCCCTGATGACTTGTTTTCCCTGAGCACACTCCAATCCAAATTTAAGATAACTTTTCCCCCAGTATGGTTACAAGGCTGGCTCTGTGGCAGGTCACAACTAATGTTGAGATCTGAACTGAGAGAGGGGCACAGCCTGGTTTTCAGCCAGCTTCCTCTGGCTAGCACTATGGAGGAAAGGGGAAGCTGCTGCAGAGCAGAAGCCTCAGAATAGTGGAAGGTGATCCTGGAGGTGGTAGGAGGAAGGATGAAAATTTTATAACGGAATCAGAGATGAGGAAGAACACTGGTGATGAAGTAAAGTGCAAGGCAGAAGCTTGGAAGGGACGATCAGAGCTTGGGAATACCCATAAAGAGAACTTGTGGTTGAACCTGGCTGAGTTGGCACAGGAGAAAGGGAGAAAGGCAGTGGGAACACTGATGCTGAGACAAGGAGAGGGGGAACAGTGCAGGTCCAAGAAACAAGCTGTACACAGGGCTGATGTCTGTGGTCCATTAATCTTGGATTCACTAAGGCCTAGGTTTTGCTGTGCAAGAAGATTAGGACTGGGTGGGAACTTTACAGAGTGGAGGTAAGGTCTGGATCAATCAGAAGTGCAGGACTTAAAGCTGAAGGGAAAGAGAAGATGTATGGATAAATGGCCCTGGGGTTTAAATGCTGCCTTGGACTCTGTCCCACTGCTCCAGAACTCCTTGCATTCCAGGCAAACTTTGTATATGTTTACCCGGAAGCTCCTAATTTCCCTGGTGGTCAATGTGACTCCTGATGTGAGAAAGTGCTGTGTTCAGAGCTGTAACCAAAGTCAATGGGCACTGTGTTTTTCATATATATATAAAAAAATCCCAAACATTAAGTGCTTAAAAGGATCAGGTTTTAATATCTCACATTGGATGCCAAGATTATTTTATTTCCCCCCCCCATTTTTTATCCACTCACCTCACAGGTTTTCTTAAAAAAACATTTGTGAATTACTCAGATTTTATACTGTTAAATGCCAATAAACAAGCATCTTGGGGAACAAAATATCCTTCCTTCATTACAAAAGAATACAGCAAAGTAAAATCTGAAGCCCCATTAAAAAACCAGTAGAACACAAATCATTGAACAATTGCTAATTACAAAATCAGGTCTTGTTCTGTGTACTGGCTGAAGCAAAGATACTCCGAAAAAATATAGTTGTGTGTTATGCTAGTAGGAGCTGGGTCATACTTCCAGGTATCTGGAAGTACTATTTGGAAAAATCTCACTCATTTCTTCTCATGTAATAGCAATAGTAATAGTGTAAATGCAAAGATTTTAAGCTTTATTCACCTGTAGACCCCTGTAAACTTTACTGGAGACATGCAGATCCTTGAATAGTGACTAGACAACAGCTTGTTCTTCAGTTATTTCTGTTGCAGCCCTTGGAAGTTATCTGTGGAACCCTGGGAGTCTGCAGACCACATGTTTTAGACTGCTGTCTATGACTATATAGCTCACAAAGGCAAAAAAAAAAGTGTTAAACCAAGAATTGTTTTTTCAGTCCATCCAGTAACATGCTCTGTGTCATAAGAAAGCGTATGAAATATTCAACACCCTTGCTTCTAGCAGTCATCTTGAAAGAAGGGAACAAGTTTGTTCTGATTATGCCATATCAGATGTTCTGCCTAAGACTTGTCTGCTGGTTTTCTTTTTTCTCTCTGTCTCCAGTGCCACTGACAAATCTTGCATTTCTCTAGTTGACCATTGTTATTGTACCCAAGCCTGAGTTAAGATCCCAGCACACTAACTCACCTCTGCCAATGCAGTCCAGCTCCCAACATGCATCATGTAGGGCTGAAATCCAGTTTAAAGGCGTTCATACTTGAATGTTTCCATTCCACTGCAAACTGAGAATGATATTTGGTTCTGTAAAAACAAACATTATGAAGGTGTTTCCCCTCAGAGTTTGGGAACTTCTGTCACTGATGTGTAAGGATCTGTAATTACAGCAGTGTTCCCTTCCATCCACCACAGCTGTCTCCAGCAATGTTCCCCCTCATTAGGAAACTATCCTATAATTTAAGATTAGAGCTTGAGCATAAGGCAGTAATTGGCCCTTTCTGTTTGAGTCCTTACAGAATTTACATTGTCAAGCTGAGGCATCTGTTGTGCTTAGACCTTTCCACCTTTCAGAAAGAGGTCTTTACTTGAACTTCATTTTGCTTTGCCTGGTTTGCATCAGCAGTTCCCCCAGTGCAAATGCTGTGAGAGCTGGTTGCAGATAGCCCTGAGTTCAGGAAAGCCAAGCCACTGATACTCTTGATACTGTTAAAACCACTGAGGATTTTTTCTCACCATCTGACGTTCAGCTTTTTATTACATCAGTGACCTGTGTCACTTTCCCATTAAGTTATTCTGGCTGTGAAAATTAGGGAAGAAGAATTGAAAGTGATGTGAAATGATAGGTTTATTCAGTTTCCCATTCTGAATAGCTGCTCATTTCTGAAGTAGGGAACAAGACACATTTATCTTTATTCATTACCCTTTAAAACGACACATATTTTAAAATTTTGTTAGTTCCATCAATGTGATATATGAGATCTTCCTGAGCTCATAATTTGTCACTGTTGCCTTTGTATAACTTAATAATAAAAATCTTAGTAATGGATGCTGGGCTGGAAGCAAAAGATGTAGCTCCTTGCTCCCTTGTTTCTGCTTTTTGATCTTTTAAGCCATGAGCCCTGGATGTTCTCCTCTGAAAAACTTGGTGTTTGCTAGCTGAATTATAACAACACAGAGATAAAATAAATTTGCCAGCAAGTTCCTTTTAGCTATTTATTTTTAATTCAAATTGCAAAACATAAAAAAGTATGAATTCTCAGCTGCAATCACATTTAACAAAAGATTAAAAAGCAGACCAACCCGTAAGAGTTTTAGCAAACCACTAGCTTTTTCTCACATGCCAGGGCTCTTTGTCACATTTTTCAAGACTAGCAAAGTGAACAAAAAGGGCTCGGTGTGGGTGGGCTTGGGACAGAGGTGTAACACGTGTGAACATGGGCTCAGAGTACTTAAGCTGTTTTCTGCTTCAGTCTTTCTGCCTCTTGCCTCAGTGTCTGCATGGCGAAGGTGTACGTGTGCACATCTTGCACCAGGTACATGTGTAACATCCACATATTGTAAATTATGCTGTGAGTAGCTACTCACTGCCTTCGCTTTTCCTGATGTTTCCTGTTCCAGCTTTTTTCCTGAACTGCCAGCATTAACTTACTTTCACTTTACTGCCAGAACATGACACAATGCAAGAGATAAACTTCAAAGTTCCACAGATAATTTATAATGATTTCTTTCCAATTACCCCCAGTTAGTGTGGATAAACATTTTCCCAGAAGACAAAACCCTAAACCACATTCTGGTTTTTGGAGGGACTGACTTTTTGGAGGGACTGACTTTTACGAAGCGATATGCTGCTTCATGGGAAGAAGAAAATTCCATTTCTGAAAATCAAGCCTTTGTTTTCAGAGAAACCCATACAGCTTGCATTTGCTGACTCTCTTCATGTGTTGCCAATGAGTGGGGATGGCCTGAGCCTGACTTTTCCTTCCTCATTGTACGTGGTGCGTGTTTGCTTCTTTTGTGGGCTGTGTTTTCAGTGTGTTTGCTTAGTTTCTCACTGTCTGCCATACTGACTTCTTTATTCTTTCACTTCTGAGTTTGCTGCATATATTATTTTTGTCTTCCATCTGCACTCTGCTTGCTTTGCTCAGCTGGATTTATCATCCTGATTGTATAAGGATGTGCCTTTTTTGTCATTTTAACCTCTTCTGCCTTAATGCTCTGTTGGAGAGACTGCAGAGGGCAAGTAAAAATAATTAAAACATTAAAATAAAGATCTACTAACAGCAAGAAGAAAATTTAAAAGCCAAAAACTAGTCTTTGCCAGGTTAAAATTATCAGAACAGATGCAGAGTTTTAAAATATGTATAATTTCTTCCTTCATACATGATCTAGATGTTACTCAATGAAAGAATCACATTTAAATATTAAAAAACCCCTATTTATTGTGTTGTATAATCACTGTAGTTTTCAAGTTCAAGAAAAATATGAAAAAGCCAGGTTCAGTAATTCACAGCTTTCACAGGAATACAGACCTTTCTTAGCGTGGTTTATGGCCACCACAGAATATGATCCTCTTATCTCTGGTAAAAGTCTGCAAGGTTTATCATCAGCTCTCAACACAAGCAAACTTCAGATCCGGCTGCTTTTCTACAGAAGCTATTTGGGATCAATGGGGTCATGCTATATCTGCACTCCCTGTAGAAATATCTGAGAGAATCATATTGGTTATCTTCTTGCTTTACGTCCCCTCGTGGAAAACTGATTGTCAACATTTGTGTCAATGGGATGTCACTTGATGAGATACCTCAGATTTCTAAAGTGAACAGTTGTATGTATCTCATAATCTGTAACTGAACATAACAATCATCCAACTGTAGCCAAGCCTGGGAATAGAGAATGTCAGAAGGAGAAAAGAAGCTATCTCAAAATAAGTTTGAAGAAAAGATGGGTAGAGCTGACAGATGGTACAGCACTTCAAGGAAATCACGACTTTCCCCTTCTTCCATCAGTTGCTAAGGAGAGATTATATATAAGAGAGTATCAAGAATACCAGCACCCAGGTATTACTTAATTCTGATAAGTGTTTGAATACCCATGAAGCCATTTTACACACCTTCAGTCTTAATCCAACCTGATTCTTGGGGCTGGGGCATTTATCCCTGTATATTTTTCTAAAATGGACAATGGGAATGCTTTATCTTTTGAAATGTCCAGAAAGCTGTTCAGAAGCATTAACCAGTCCACTGTACAGTTATGCATCTCTTGAGCTGCAAAGGCAAATACATACAGTTCAGAACGTATCTCCCTGCAGCTTAGTTATTCCCCATTCAGTCACTGCTTTAAACCAGAACAATGATCTTTTTCTTTTTGGCTTTCTGCAGGATAGGGTTTAACCCCATTAATGACTGTATTTCCCTCCTTACCACTCCAGGGATACTTGGATTAAAGGGGATGATGTGATTGTCTTGACTGAAATGAAACTCAGATCATTGAGGGGACAGAGTGTGAAGAACACACATTTGCTGCAGAAATTCATCTGGCAAAGAAAAAAAATGCAGATCATTGCTTGCTTTTTTAAAAAAAAGATGGCAAGGTGCATATTTTTGACTCAAGCTTTAACTGACTGGAAGGTAGAACTGAGAGTGTTGTAGGGAATGAGGCTATGTCTGGATAGAGATCAGTCACTACCAGTGCTCCTCAGGGCTTAGTCCTGGAGGCAGTTCTGTTCAATATATTTATCAATGATTTGGGTGCATGAATTTGGGAGTTAAATGCACCATTAGGAAGTTTGCTGATGATACTGAACTGGGAAGTGCTGTTGACTGTTTTGAAGGACAAGTGGCCTTGAAGAGAGACATAGATAGACAGGAACATTGGGTTATGATTAATGGGATGAAATTTAGCCACCTGAAACACCAAATTCTGCACCTGGGAGAGAATACTGCTGGGTACAAGCATAAGCTAGGAGAGGAGTGGCTGGAGAGCAGCCCCACATTAAGGGGCCTGGGGGTGCCAATTGACCAGAGGCTCAAAAGGAGCCAGTGTGTGCCCTGGCAGCAAACCTCATCCTGGGATCCTAGCTGCTGCAACCTAATTTTGAGTATATTGTGTAGTTCTAGGCCCCAAAACATAAAAAGGATGTGAAGATCCTTGGATGTGTCCAGAGGACACGAAAGATGGTGAGCGGGCAGGAAGGCATATCCTTTGAGTTGCTTATCTTTTCTCCTTGGGATCCAGTGACAGGATGCATGGGAATGGTTCAAAGTTGCACCAGGGAAGGTTTAGTCTGGACACTGGGAAGCAGTTCTTTACCAAGAAGGTGGTCAAGCACTGGAACAGGCTTTCTAGAGAGATGGTTGATGTGCCACAGTCGTCAGTGTTCAAGAGGCATTTATCTGGACTAAGGCCTTAATACCATGCTTTAACTTGGTCAGCCCTGAAGTGGTCACACAGTTGGAAAAGATGATCATTTTAGGTTCTATCCAGCTGAACTATTCTATTGTATGTTCTATATATTCTATATCCAATATTCTATATTCTGTTCTAAACCTTCCTTCAACAGAAGCAGGGATATATTTCCTGCTAAATCATCTCCCTTGTCTCTTCTTTTAACTACCTTATATCTACTAATTTCTCAAAACACAAAAGCTATTGGAGAGATATACCAGCTGAGGATGAACCAACATAATTCTTGGATGTAAGAGAAGCCATGTTTACAACATCTTCCTCTTAAACAACATGCAGAACCCTAAAAAATGGCCCACTTGTTTTAGTAAAGCAGACTATTTTGTGTGGTGGACATACACAATCATGACAATTATGAGGGAATTCATACGAGTTAATGAGGAGCACTCTTACTTGAGAACTGAGACTCACTAATGGAACAGGATCTGCAGGCATACAGGATGGAGCCACTCACCATCTCTTGTAGCCATTCACCATTTCTTGAAGGAAACTTGTATTTCATGATGGGCCTACAGGGAAAGGAGAAGAACCAGGCTTCTACTGTTTTGAAATGAAAAGCACCAAAAAGAGCCCAAAGCACTTAAGCCCACTTAAGTGTTAGTGGGACAGTCCCGTGGGCTGTAGCATGGGTCAGGTTTGAGTGACTGGCAGCAAAATGTGTTGCAGATTAAGTGCATATAATGGTGATATCCAGAATGGGAGGCACAGGAAAAACAAGGGACTGGTAAGGCTAGCAAGGGGACAGGGCCAGTGGTGATATCTGGGGGAGATTCATAAATTTTATGGCTGGAAAGGAAGATGATGATAAGGAAAGGCTGTAAAAGTGACTAGAATGATTTAAGGCCAGTAGGAGAGAGATGACACAGTCACTGAAGGCAAGTTTTTTTGCTCAGAGCATAGCAGTGGGGATAAGGATAGACAAATATCACTCAGGCTCGTTTCCCAGACCTTTCTCAGGTACATCTCTTATTCCACATAACAAAGACTTAAGAACCTCCTTAAGACCTTTCCCTTGTTTTTTGCTGTGTGGTCTGTAACTATCTCAGTCAGACTGCAGGCTCCACAGTAAATCATTATAGTGCTAAAGTGTAAATCACAGAGAAATACAGCACCTGTACAGTAGCTAAATTACACCTGTGGTGTTCTATAAATAATAAACCACCCAGGAGTAAAAATCACGAAAGGGTAAGGTGCAGAACTTGAACCAGTTGTGCAGTAGCTCCGGTCAAATTAAGATGCGGTCCAGAATTTTAAACATTACGCTACATATTTTATCCAAAGCATTTGGTAGCACACAGAAAACCTCTTCACTTGGGGAGAAGCTGTGATGTATTTCTAACCCAAGAAATATCACAGACAGACTGGTCACCAGTGAAAATCAATTTGGACTCAAGTGAAAGAAAGGGTAAAAAAATGACAATAGGAAGCCATTATAGGACACTGGGGGAGGATGAGAAAGCAGAACAGGAAATGTTTATGTAGATAAAGGAAGCCTGCAAAATAGCTACAACAGGAATCACAGGAATTTCAATCGTTCTGTCACTGAGGGGAATTCTAATTAGGAAATATCAAATAAGTGTGAAAAGCTGAAGACTAACATAGCTCTGAATTGTCTTTAGAAAGTTTGTGAACACGCTCTACATATAGAAGCAACAGCCTCAGAAAGCTCACATCCTGGCTTTTATCTCCAAATCCAAAATAGTGCAGATCTGAAAGAATCAGTTTATTGACCTTCTGAGTTATACAACTAGTTCTGTTTTCTCAGGCCTTCTGCAGATGGTTGGGGGCTGGTATATTCACAGAGGATGTGGTTCATTTAACTTCTGGGGATTGACTCTTGTCATGTTTGTGGAGGGAGTGAACTATAAATTGTTGAGAAGACAACTTTGCAAGCTATGAGATGGTAAAGTGTCTATACATTTTTACTACCTAAGTTATTCTTAATTAAAGTTGGTATTAAAGATAGGCAATTTCTGGAAATCTAGTAATTTCTGGAAATCACAGTATACACTAAAAAAAGTTTAGTTCAATTTGTATTTTAAAAAAATCATGTGCAAAATTCATTCTTCTGCCAGCAGTACCATATTGGCTTTTTTGAGGTTTACATTCTCTGCTGCAAAAGTGCAGTTAAGACTGGGAGGATTGGCAAAGCTTCTTTGAGTTGCAGTTGTAAGAAAGAGCAGTTAAGTGAAAATTACTTTATATTACTCAGGTGATGTTAAAGCGTCTGGTAGCATTTGTCTTCTGTCCATCCCATCTGTTTTTTGCTTGCCTTCTACTCAGGTTCTTTGACTGCTGCATCACTGCAAGCTTTCCTTTGCCCCAGGTTTCCACCTGATACTTCCAGTTGACATTCAAACACCCTTGATGCTTGCCTCATCCAAAACCAGCTTGTTCTGCCATGGGACCAGCATAAAACAGGTGTCAGTCCCCTCTGATACTAGACTTCAAGAGATTCGAGGAACATCGTCTCATACAACGGGACTGCACTCAGGAAATAAGAAGAGTTGCAAGAATAACCACCAAATATTTATGAGAAGTAATCCAAAGTGTGTTCTTCTGAGAAGCTGACGCTCTGAAATTTATTGCACTAGACTTGATTTTTGCAAAGATTCATCTGAACGAGCATCTGGTATGTTCCGATTCATAGCACATATTATCATTCTGCCATTTTATCATTCTGCACAACAATAATCACTTTAGTATTTATCTCTGACTTAATTCAGTATTGCTAATATAACACAGAATTTTCCTTGAGATTTGCAAAAAAGGACAACATAATTTAACAGTATTTTATCTTTTCTGGCCTTTATTTGCTCTGGTGAAAGATGATCTAGCTTGATATTTCTCAAGACATAACTGTTGTGTCTGGAGTCATCTTTGTTTGTGTAACAGGGATAGCACTTGTGAGACTTGCAGGGGATTAAAATGAGCATTTATTTTATAATGTGATTATAATGTGATTCACTAAGTTTTTGATGAAACTGTGGGAGAAAATGCATAGTTAATTCTACTCTTCTCTGGCTCCATGTGTATTCTGTCCTCCAAAAGTTGCACAGAGAGTTTCTGAAGAGTAAAGTCTAATCAAACCTTTTCATAGGAAGTTTTTGCTAGCAGCCTGCATAAATGCTTTCTTTATTTTAATGAGCACTTTCAGTAGTATCACACAACTGTTTTCATAATCTCAAAACTCTTATTTAAAGAACTATGACAATCAAGCCAATTATGCTCCCATGGACCAATTTTTAGTTATCTTTGGTCAGCTTCCACTAAAAACATATTTGCTGTCAGCTGAAATATTTTTTGGAAATCAGTATTATTTATCTCACTAATTACCCTTTAACTTGCTTTTGCTTATTTTTACAAATTTTCTTTTTTTCCCTCTACTAGATTATTTGTTTTTTCAAGGCTTACTACTTATTGTTTCTCCTGACCTTTGGATCCCTGAGCCTATGAGGCTCTGGGATATTTTTTCCTATTTAAAATACAAAAGGGACATTTTAGTTTCCTTTTTTTTTTTTCCCAAATATTTTCTGCCAGCAATTCCCTTTCAAATGACTGCTTGATTTAGTTTCTCCAACTCATAGAAATTCACGTTAAAATAGGAGTAGAAGAGATTCTTTTGGCAGCCTGCCTGCTGAACTCTAGAAATGCCACTTCACATAGTCCATGCTATGGATGGTTGAGTGAGCTCCAGAGAATATAGCTGGGCAGAAAAACCTGTGGACTGAAACCTGTTAATCTGAGGAGAGGGGAAGGTATCTTGTAAAGTGCTTCATCCCAATCATCACATGTCTGTTTTATTCTGAGCACTTCACGTTGGCAAAGTAACTCATTCTCTTCACTGCTTCGTTAGTCAGTCACTGTGAGAACTCAGCCAGCAGGAACTAGTGGTGCCTGTGAATTTTGTGCCACTGGCACCCATTTACAAATAAGCCATTAAGATATGGCACACAGACAACCATACAGTTATTAGATAGCAATGACTTTACACCTGTGCTTACCTGAGCATCCTTTAGGACAGGAATCTGGCAAGGAAAGGATGGCTCTGTTGTCACTTCACGGTCATCTTCCAAAAACGACGTTTCTAATTATATAACTGGGAAGCCCTAAAAGCATTTTAGTCCTTCTTAAGTGAAATTAAACTGCCAGTTTACACTCCATCTTTGCATGGAAAACGTTAAAATTCACAGCAGATTTCCAGACGTCTGCTTCCCAACTGTTTTTAAAATCTAGGTCATTATATATAGGTGTCATCAGATAAGTCTCCATGGAAGTCTCAGAATATTTTAAACAGCAAAATGGGTCAGCCTTCTTTAAAGCTTGTAACCATCTAACACAAGTTTTTGTATGTGTACAGTCCAAGAGAGGTTAAATATCTCCCTTGACCCCTCATTGAATACAGATTTTTAACGTTCCATGTTCTCATAGCTCTGTGAGGCAGCATTTTCTAGATAAATTCCTCTGCTATTTCAGTCTGTGTGAAATTTTTGCCGTCCAGTATGAAATCTATGGCAATATAAATCCTATCTTGTTCCAGACCTTGGTCATTCATTTCCACATGCTGTGCAGTCATTCCTTGACTGCAGGCATTATCCACAAGTTGAAAATTTGTTTCTTTGATTTTATGATTATTATCGTCCTCATTATGTTGTCCCAAACTGGGACTGAAACAGTGACTCCAAAAGGTGCCACTCTCCCTGTGTGCAATTTTACACATGCTTGCAAACAATTTTCAGACTAGCAGGCAACACACATCACTTTAAGCAGTGTAGAGCAGAGGTGTGGGGTACTGCAGTGCTGGAGAAGGCTACTAGATGGATGCTGCTGGGAAGTAGAAAGGGGATTAATGGGAAGAGATGGTCACCAAGCAGCAGGAAGCACAGAGGACATCAGACCCATGTGGTTCCAGTGCAGAAGGATGATGAATGAGTCAGACATTGCTGGGTGAGAAAAGCAGTCAATGCTCTGACTTGGGCTTTCCAGGGGTAGAAGCTACTTTACCTGTGGAGCAAAACGTTGAGGATCCTGCCATCACTGACAATAGATGTGTCAGCTTGGGAACCTTTATCCTGGTACCCTTGTCCTGGATCAGGTCCACTGCTTAGGGCCATACTCCAGTTACAGACAGGTCATGATTACACAGGAGTAGAGCCATGGGGGCCCCTAACAGTCCAAAGACAGAATTACAAGCCAAAAGCCTGACACATTTTCCCACTGCCAGCCTGAGTGCCTGAGAAACCAGCTGAAAGCCAGGCCAGCGTGAGAAGGTCCTCACTAGCCTGAGTGAAATGCACAACATTTGGCAGCTCTGTGGGCTATTGAAACCCAAAAAAACATTCCCAGTGCTTCCAGAGGACTGCCTACAGGACCTGCTTTCCTTGCTCCAGGAGCTCAGATAATATTACCACCTTCTGAACATTAATCCACCTGCATCTGAAAGTGTTTATTCTTTTTTCCTGAACTTTTTACCTCTGCTACTAGTTTTGCTGTATCTTCCCACAACTGCTAAAGAATAAACTTGTCTCTTTCTAAATTTCTTTCCATTGCAGCCAATATAATCTCCTTGTGCCCATTGCAAATTCTGCCACCACTGAGCTCTTCTGGCATCATATTGGCTTGTGTTTTTAGGACAGAAGGAAAAAGGGTTTTGTGTGGTCATTTAATGCATGAGAAAACTCATTAACAGATTTTCAGGGTAACTGAAATGTTGTTTTTATCAGCAGAATAGAAGGAGCCTAACACTGCAAACTTCCTCCTGATGCCCTGGCAGTCTCCTGCAATTCCAATTTGGTGTGACTGTTTCTTTGGAAGGCAAGAGTAGCTTGAACTCTGTGCTTATTCATTCTCTCTGCTGGGGCTAATCAATGAAGCAATTGTAATTTTTTGGTGATGTGAGTGTTGCCATGTTTTAAGCTGACAGGAAGCCCATCACTTGCACAATTGCTGGGCCACAAGGTGAAAATGAGAAGGAACCAGGACACTGACTATGAATACACAACTGAAGAAACTCAGAGTCCACGTCTAAACAGTTGGAATAACCAGTTCCTTCTCAGTGGGGCATTTGTAACCTGTTGCTGTGAAATTATGGTGATGTCAAGAGCAGATAATTACTTAAACTAAGCTGTATGAAACAGCAATGCATAGACAGCTCAACCAGAGAGTTAAAAGATTTTGTACAACTAACAAACACCTTCAAAAAACAAACAGATGAACAATATTGTGTGCAAATTGAGCCATTTGGAAACAACGAAGTGAAAAGGTCTGTGTGCACTGTCAGTGGCTCCTTGTGTCCCTGGGGAAGAGTGCTCTCCTTGGCCATGGCAATGCAGTGTTGTTCCCTGAAGGTGGCTAGAAGCAACAGAGCCATCTACTGACTGACAAGGTTAACCACAGCATCTTTGCGTGCTTCTCATTTAACTTGCCATTTCCATCCTAAAATTGTGGCCTGTGGAGAACTGGTTTTCAGCAGAAGCTAATTAGTGAAGCACACAGTTAATAGCTGATTAGCAACCTGCTGAGTCTCCCTATTACTCATCGCCTTGACATCTGGTTAGGTACCTGTGTGAATAGGCGCTCCTAAGCATGTGCCACATTTTTTCCCAAGCATGAGACTGGCAACACATCTTGTGGTTGAGATGCAAGGTTGGTGTTTGCTGAACACTGATTACTTTGTAGAAGGCAGAGGAACACTTTGGACATCAACACAATGTTATTGGAGCAACCTGGCAAAATAAGGGGATGAGAATCTTTGACATGGGAATCTTTGACTTGGGAATTACTGAGGATCTTTAATTGTGTTTAGGAGCTGTTTGAAGGCTGTGTGCTGATGCAGGTGTTTGAAAATGGAGCCTGACATGCAACACCCTGTGTGCTATGTGACCTGAGGGCTCACATGTCCTAGGACCACGGAGTCTTGCAGGAAGTCCATGTCTTGCCAAAGACTCTCATTAAAGCAAACAAAGAACCTTTCAAGTTCATGCAACTTATAATGACAGATGTAAAAATGGAGTGAAAGTGCATGAAATTTTAGATTTTAGATTTTAGATTCCTTAGACCATTTGTGTTACAGTGACATCTAGATCCTGGATAGATGTCAAGAAGCTCCCTTTTACCAACCTTCTGTTGGTTAATAATCATATAAGGTTCAGCAGGAACAATGTCTGTGCCAGCAAACTCAGAAAATACCTGACATACTTGTGCACGAGTAGCTGGCTGAACAGTCCAAAAGGCACTCAGGCAAACACAGTCAAACAGCAGACTGTCAATATAAGAAGTCTGGCATTGCTATGAAATGACTCTAGGGATCAATTCTGGCCAGAGCAACTGACTCTGCCCAAGAACCCTCATGACAGCTTGTAGAACTTGGTCTTCACAAACGGTGCATGAAGTCCCACAATACCCCTTGGGTTTAGGAGGAGCCATGTAACCTGCAGTGCTCCTGAGGAAGCTCTAAGTGCTCTGCTAGGAAGAAGGCTGATTACATACACACACAGGATTCCTTGCTAGAACTGGAGCATCCAGATTTACACGGCTAAGACATCTCTTTGAAGTGTCATTATGAGGAAATTGTGTCTTTTTTCCTCTTGCAACCACTTCAGCATGGCTTGAATTAAATTATAACTAGGTTTAACCCCTATTGCTTACACAACTTATAGGCTGAATTTACCCTTTGCAATTTTTAGAAGAAATGAAAGCCAAGGCATCAAGAACTGCAGGCAAAATATCCCTCCTAGGTTATTTCATTGTATCTTGCTGTTGTAAATGAGATGTGACTATAGATTCTCAGAACACAGTGTAAAGCTCCATATATATGAGCAACAAGCTTTTGAAACTTTAAACTAAGACTCAAGACTCTTCTTATGATATTCAAGAAGTTATAAAATCTTTATTTAAATAAGAGTGTGATGTTTAGTGGACAGAGATAAATGTTGTTATAAAATCTTCTAGCTGCAAGAACAGCATTTCAGACTGAGAAGGTTATATTTTTCAGAGTACAGATGTCAGGATGACACCTAAAAAGACAAACAAGAATAGAAAAGCATTTGGAAACAAAATATTTGGAAGCAAAATCTAAACCAGCTTGTTTCCACCCAAAAATATATGAGAGTGTCATCACAACAGACATGAGACTGGCTCAGACAAAACAAAATATAAATATACAAAATATATGGATTTCCAGGACAACTGGATCTTGTTTCTGTAAATACCTATGCACTGAAATGGATGCATGAAGTTTCCTGGGACTGCTCATTAGTAAAGTCATTAGTTAGAGTCTGTAAGTCTCCAGTCATGTGCTGTGACATCTGCAAACTTGTAAGACTGGAACTTCAAAAACGATAAATCATTCTGGAGAACGATGGTTTCTTTTCTATGGACTGGATAAAACTTTGATATAACTTTGATATAAAACTTATAACTTTGATATAAACTTTGATATAAAAGCATTTGATAATTTTTGTTATAAGTAACAATAAGGCATATAAAGACAAGAATGAGGGAAGATAAAAATTTTATAATCATTAGACTGGCAGTTTTTAAAGGTTTTCCTCTGCCCCTTCACAAAGGCACATTCTCAGCATTTCACGTTCTCCCGCCAATTAATGACTTACTTGTGTGGCTGTTTTCACCTGTGTAGTGCTGACAGAGCATATTGCACAGGGGAAGAGAGAAATCCTGAGGGCATTGCTGCGAGGGATACTGCCAGGAGGTAATGGCTACACCAGAGTTGCAAGCAGGGAGGAGCTGCCCTGCTAATTCCAAGCATTTTCATCACTGAGCCCGCCACACCTTGTTCTCATCATGACAATTCTGCCATAACCACGCTTCTAATTCTATTCTTTGTCCCACAGGTGCCACTGAAAGAAGATGCTGGGCCATGCCATGCACGGAGCGTGGTGAAGAAGGCTTGGAACTGGCAGTGCTGCACTGCTCTGCCCTTGCAATATCCTGCAGTGTTCCGGGAACTGGAGAGGCTCTCAGTGACAAACAGCACTGTAGTGGTTAGTGGAGGAGCAATCCCTTCTTCCATGAAAACCTGGGTACTCACTTACCTATCTCAATTCTTTCTATGCATGTCCTTTCTTGCCCTCACTCCCTACATTTTAGTGACACAGAAAACCAGGAATTTAGTCTTATGTCTGGGATTTCTGGATAGCTAGCAACCTGAGTGGATATGCAGTAGTGCAGATCAAGTGATGTCTGTCCTGATAATTGGCCAGCACACATACAAAGATCAACTGTACTGGAAGTGAATAAAAATCCAAGGTCTCTGGAGCATGTTGCACTTACTGTGCAGGTGCCAGTTATCTGAGCATGTGCCAGGAGATGCCTGCATCCCTTTTTCTGCCTGTGTTGTCCTGAGCTGAAATTAGAGATGCTGACACAAACTTTACACAAGAAAAGGTAGAACAATTAAAAATTATCTGACAGAGCCCCTGTAATGTAAATCAGGAACCTATCAGGTTTCAGAGGAACTTCTCCTTTGAGCATGAAAAATTCTGGCTACCATCAAGTCCCTTGTTTTTTTTTTTTTTTCCTTAGATTTTTAGCCCTGAACACACTCAAAGAAAAAAATAAGACTATAAGAAGGAGTGATCTTTTCAGTGACAGTAAATTTTACATTGCTGTTGATTCAGATGAGTCCATTACTGCTTCCTGGAGGTGAAAGGGATGATCCTCTTATTGGCAATGCCTCAACACAGCTTGTATGCTATGGAGAATGAAACAGGCACCTTTTCAGTCTGCACTTGCTCTGTTCTTAGCTGGGGGACAAGTTACTCATGTCCTACCATGAACTGTGCCCTTCCCTAATCAAAGGCTTCCTGACACTGCCCTCAAAACTGGGGCTTGGGAGCATCTTTAGATAGCAAGTTCCCCAGACTAATTATATGCTGTTGTAAAATGAACTATGAAAAAAAGGGTCACACTTTGTTTCTTCTTATTTAATTAAGTATCACTTTGTTCTCAAATTATGAGAGATCCTTTCAGGTTTATTGCTTCTATGGTTATGGGCCCAGAACTGTGGGGCAGCATGGGCTGTACCATGATGCACAAAGAAGCCCCAGTTTCTGCAGAGAGTTATGCACCTCCCATGTTTCATACAGGTCTGTAAAGCACAACTAGCTCATTGCTTGGTCTACAGCCAGGCACTGTGGAGAATAATCTCTGCTCAAAGGGCTTATAAACCTCAAAAGGAAGTCGAGCAAGTAGCAGAAAACAAGGAAACATTTAGAGAGAGGAACACTTTTTCAGGTCACAGTGTCATTTTATCATATACTACCCTATCAGTGTCTTTGTGGGAGCTGACTGCAATTTCTTTCATGTGGGCAGACTGAGAGGTCTCTTAATGTTAATGGGGCATCACATGAGTAAAGAATGCTACTGATGGAAGCAGAAGCTGGATCACAGCACTGATCTCATCAGTAGCCTCTTGTGGGCTTTTTGAAAGTTAAAAATTAATTATATCAGTAGACTTTCCTGTATTTACTGCTTTGCAAGAGATCTTTGTAGAAATGCTGATTTGTCTCCATTTTTTCTTTGTAGTATCTTAGAATTATTTGAAATTTAAAAAGACAAGGAATTTGCTAAATGGAAATAGTATTTTTACGAAACCAAATGCTCTTACAAAAAAATCCCATGATAATAGCCAGTTTTGATAGATTTCCAATGGCCATTTTAGCAATGTTTTAGATTAAGTATTGGAAATAATTTTTCTTTAACATTCTGCAATGAAACAATTTGTTGGCATTTTAACAATGGTTTTGATAATGATCATAATGTTTAAAATGGATGACAAGTTATTGAGAACATAGGTCTAATTTGAACCCTTCCTTAGGAATAATTAATAGCACACAAAAAATTTCAAATAAAACCCAATGCTAGATCTGCAAGTAAAAAGCCATTCTATGCAACCTTAGTCCATCTGAGATCAAATTGGAGATCTGATCTGACACCACGTAACACAGAGGTCTAGCTCTTTTATACTGCAGTTCTACAGCATAAAGAAGGATCCATTCAAGTCCTGTTCCAGAAAGCTGGTGCTCACCTAAAACTTTTCTATCCCTGCAGCTGTTTAACTGGCATATTTACTGTTAGATTTTCCTTGAAAACTATAAAATACCAGGACATTCTTTTACCTGTCTGTCTTTTGGAGTACTTGACATGGAAGAAGGAAAATGCATAGGTAACTGCTACTCCTCTTCATCCATGGAGATGCCACCAGGACAAAAATGTTTGCAGATGAATCCCATTTTCATTTAACCAATTCAAGAAGTTATGCCTCAGATATGTGTTTCCAACTGGATCACCACTGCTAGTAGCATTGCACACAGTAAGAAGTGTGTTCAGGAATTGCCAATAAAGCCATCTTCACTCCCCTGTCAGAAACCAGACCTTGGTCTTGTAGGACTTTATCCCAGAAGTCACTGTTGAAACTGAATTGCCCAGGTGAATGCATTAGAAGCCCACTTCCACGTTGCCAAATGTTCGCCAGCCACCCCTTGCTGACTTGTGGGGCCTTAAACTGTCTCGTTCTTTACATGATTTGCAAGTGAAAACAAGTAATTCTGTACTTCCCTCTTGGTTTGCTCCATTTGAATTCTCTGGTGGCTAGAAAGGAGAAATATTATTAGCTTTCTTATCAGTGAATAAGTTTGTAAAGTTTCTCTCTCTCTCTCTCTCTCTCTCAATAGCCCCCTAGTTCTTGCAGCCTTCAAGTAATATCTAACTGCTACCCCTTGTGACATTTGATGGAAATTGGCCACTGAGCTGATTTAGAGGGAGGATCAACTGGTTCATATAGAAAACATAAGTGTGTAAGTCCTGACAAAAAAAAACTGAGAAGCCCATTATTATATATAAAAACATGTGCATTTCAGCTTGTTTGCTTACAGAAATATCAGAAATATCACTGACAAATCACATACTTCTTGTCAAAAGACATGTAGTCAAACCTGTTTGTCAGTGTTGTCAATATGGCAACAAAAAGGCTTACAGAGACATTTTTCCTGACTGAAATCCATTATGGAAATTCCTACAGTACTGTTGGGAATTGCAATATTTCTAGTACTGAGGAGATAATACACACTTCCAGAGTGAGAAAACCCATGCGAACATGACCTTTCCCTTAGTTTTCCTAAGGAATAAACCACTCTGGCTACATGTATACAACAGAATGGAGCAAAAACAGCACAAACCCACCCTTTCTTCCCCGTCAATTAAGTTTTCCAAATCATTAACTGAAATGTAAATTTTGTGATTTATAAGAAAAAATCTTGGCAAGGACTGAAATACTGATTTTCTCAAAGTAATTTGTTCGGAGAAGAAATGTGGGAATCCTTGTGATTGTTTCATGGTAAGGCAGAGTTTTTAAAAAGTCTTGAAGAAAACTGATGTGTCTGAGCATAGAGATTCTCAAGCTCTTTCTGGTTGTCATCCCGCATACAGGTCAGACATTTCACATGACCCCTACTATTAGTATAAATAACAGAAGAGGCTGAATTTGTTAGTTGCAATGCAGCTTGTAACTCAGCTTGCAACTGCTGTGATTTTACTTCATGTTACAGCGCCTAAGCTGTGCCCTGCTGGCTTCTGCAGAGGAATGAAAGAAAGAAATGATCCAAGTTTTTAGACTGTATACTACCTTATCAGGAGATAAATAAATTAATAAAAATAATAGAGAAACAGAGATGGTATTTTACTGCCAGTAACTGGAGATTTTGATTTATTACAGCATGATAAATGGATATCAGCATGGACAAGAATCACAGAATCACAGAATATCCTGAATTGGAAGGGACCCACAAGAATCATCGAGTCCAACTCCTGCCCCTGCACAGGACACCCCAAGAGTCACATCACGTGCTTGAGAGCATTGTCCAAATGTGTCTTGAACTCTGTCAGGTTTGGTGCTGTGACCACTTCCCTGGGGAGCCTGTGCCAGTGCCCAGCCACTCTCTGGTGGTTGCCCAACCTAAACCTCCCCTGGCACAGCTTCATGGTATTCCTTCAGGCCCTATCATTAGCCACCACAGAGAAGAGGCCAGTGCCTGCCCCTCTGCTTCCCCTTGTGAAGAGGCTGCAATCAGGGCTCCCCTCACCCTCCTCCAGGCTGAACAAGTCAAGTGACCTCAGCCACTCTGTATGAATTCCTCCTCTAGACCTCCTCTTCATTCCCCCTCGGTCACCATCTCTATGGCCCCCTTTGGATGCTCTCTAATAATTTAATCATGCATGTATCTTCTGTGCCTTAGTTAAGAGCCTGGAGATGCAGGATCTCATAGGCTATGAATTTCCTCGTGGATAGGCTAGTGGCTGTATAAGAAGGTCCAACTCTCAAATCAGGTACCTGTTTTAGACATTTCAAGAGTCAGAAGATGATCCCTCAGTCTTTTATAACATTTTAATGCATTAATTCCTTTACAAAAAAAGAAAAGTTTTGGCATTCTTAAAGATTTGCCACAATTTTTCCTCTGAAGTACAGGGATGTCACAGACAATACAAATATGCAAAAAGATTACTGTGGATGTGTCAAGATATGTCAAGCCAGATAAGTACTAAGAATAACGACATGATTTCTTGCATGTTAAAATATCAAATGGACTCTTGGTGTGATATGATACCTCACAATGTATATTCATATGATATTTATGCCCCCATGGCAAGGGTTTGGAATGATCTTCAAGGTTCCTTCCAACCCAAATCATTCCATAATTCTATGAGTCTGATTTTCTGGAGCATAAATTAATGCTGAACCATTTTTACAAGGCTTTAAGTTTTAGTCCTAAAATGAGATTGTTGCAAGTGTCATGGTGCCCCCCGAAGGCCTGTGCACAGTGCAAGGATCGGCTCACAGAGCTGGCACACCATGCAGCTTCTAAAATGCCACCACAGAAGAGATCTTACTGTTCTCAGGTTCTAACTCAGGAGATTTCTCAGTCATCCCAAGTCTGAAATTTTGTATAGCAGTTAAAATGTGCACTGTAGAAATACTGTGTGTATTTACAGATCACCAAATTGTCAAGCTATAAAATTTCAACCACCCTGAATAAAAAATTCTATTAACTACTTGCCTTGATTTTTGTGTATTAATCCTTCCAAGGGCCCATGATCAGCTAGCTGATCCATTACCTTTTGTACAAATATTTGCCAAGTGTTTGGAAATTCTAGTTTATTCTTGGAAATTCCCAGGAATTCCAAGTAACCTGCTCTGGTAGTGACAGCATGTTCAGAATTTCAAGAGCAAACAATTGCTCTTATATAACAAGGGAGGGAACTGGGAAGCTGGTATGAGCATGTCAAGCGTTGTAGCTGAAGGTGCTGTCAAGTTCCACTTGTCCACATTTACAATTTGACAAGACTCAAAGACAACAGGTGCTGTAGGAACACACCTGAGATCTCATGCTCCATCTCAAACATGACGTTTGCAAAGGCGTGGTTGTACAGAAAGGGAATTAAAAGTCAATAAACATAAAAATAAGGACTGTTTCCTCTGCTTTTGCAAATTCTAACATTAGTTGTCTGCATCTGTGTTTTATTTAAACAGGAGAATTAGGTCCTGGGGGCTAATGGTATTTCTTTAGGCTTTTCTTTTTATCTTTCCCTTCAGAAAAGTTCCTTATGGTCCTCTCTTCGTTAGCAAACTTCTTCATGCCTCACTCCAACTTAATTAAAGGTCTGATTCTTTGGTATTAAAGGGACACTATCTACTGGAAAAATCAAACCTGTCTGAAACTCTTGAGCCTTCTCTAGCTACAGACAGTGTTTGATGACAGAAGGGAATAGAATTGTTTGTTTGTTCCAGAGACAATTTGGGTTTCTATAAGCATTTTTTAATTTTCGTCAAGTTAATGAGGCCAACTTTTATTGTAGAAATTTAGTAGAAGTATCATGAACGGAACTTTTCCCTTATTCATTGGCATTTTATCCATCCACCTTGATGGTTATCCTTCAAAGTATTTTCTTCCCAGCAACTGAAAAACCACATTGATGATTAAAAGTTTGCAGTGCTAACCTGGAAATTCAGCAACTTATTTTATGGTTTTAGACAGAATTTTTGAGCAACATAAGGGGTCCATATTGAGACAAGTGTTATTTAATATCTCCATTAATGATATAAACAAAAGGACTGAGTGCACTCTCAGCAAATGTGCAGATGACACCAAGCTGAGTGATGCTGGGATGCCATCCAGAGGGAGCTGGACAAGCTCAAGAAGTGGGCCCATGGGAATCTAGTGACATTTAATAATACCAAGTGTAAGGTGCTACACCTGGGCTGGGGCAACCCTCAGTATCAGTACAGGCTGGTGGATGAACTGATAGAGAACAGCCCTGGGGAGGACTTGGGGATGCTGGTGGATGAGGACACCAGCATGTCATGTGGACACAACCCAGCAGTGTGCTCTCCCAGCCCAGAAAGCCAAACACATCCTGGGCTGCATCCAAAGCAGCATGGCCAGCAGGGTGAGGGAAGAGATTTTGCCCCTCTGCTTTGCTTTGGTGAGACTCCACCTGCAGAGCTGCATCCAGCTCTGGGGTCCCAGCACAGGAAGGACATGGACCTGTTGGAGCGAGTCCAGAGGAGGCCACCAAGACAATTAGAGGGATGGAGCAGCTCTCCTAAAAAAAAGGCTGGTAGTGGGGTTTGTTCAGCGTGGAGAAGGCTCTGTCTAGGGTCACCTAATTGCAGTGACCTGAAGGGAACCTACAAGAAAGATGGAGAGGGACTATTTACAAGGGCATGTTGCGCCAGGACAAAGGGAAATGGATTCAAACAAAAAGAGAGTAGGTTTAGATTAAATACATGAGGAAGAAAATCTTTCCTGTGAAGGTGGTGAGGCACTGCCACAGGTTGCCCAGGAAAGCCGTGGATGGCCATATCCTGGCTACTGCTCAAGGCCAGGCTGGATGGCGCTCTGAGTAACCTGGTCCTACTGCAAGATGTCCCTGCCATTGGCAAGGGGTTTGGAACCAGATGATCTCTAAGATCCCTTCTAACACAAACTATTCTGTGATTTGGTGATTCTTTGTGATCCAGTGGCTTCCAGTCCGGTTACAAAATAGCGTTTCCTGGCCTCACAAGGACACTTGAGATGACTACACTGCGACATTCCCACGCAACGGGGACGGAGGCAATACACACAAGCAGCAAAGCTTTAATTCCCATGCTGAGAAGCACTTAAGCTTTTCAGTCGTTGAGACCTTCTTGTGAATGAGCACAGCGACCCGAGCAGCCGGCGAACACCCCCAGCCCGTACCGCGGCCCACGGCCACAGCCGCGGCGGCACGGGACCCCAGAGCCCAGCCCCGCCCGCCATTGCGGCCCGCCCGGCCCGCGGGCGCCCCCAGGTGCCGCTCGACGGGAGTGGCGGGGGGCGGGGGCAGCGGCGGCACCGCTTCCGGCCTCCATTTTACGCGGCGGCGGCGGCCGGAGGCCGGGGTGGTGCTGTGGCTGGAGGGGTTCGGTCCGGACGGGTGTGTTCTGGGTGTCGGGTTGGTTCTTTTTCCTTGGGCGTGGTGGATGAGGTTGTGATCTCCTGTGGCTGCGGTTCGCGGAGTGCCAGCGCGGGGATGGGCTCCTCCAGCTCCCCCGGGAACTTCGCCCCCGGCCGCTGAACCCGCCCGGAGCTCCCCAAAAGGTGCGAGCGGCGTCGTGTCCCCGGGAGGAGGAGAGCGGGGCAGGGCCGGCCGGCCCCGCGGGCAGCATGGACCAGAGCGTGGTGGAGCACCCGGTGACCCTCATCATCAAGGCCCCCAACCAGAAATACACCGACCAGACCATCAGCTGCTTTCTGGAGTGGACTGTGGGCAAGCTGAAGTCCCACCTCTCCAAGGTGTACCCTAGTAAGCCGGTGAGTTGTTGGCTAGCCCTTTTGCCTTGCCTTGTCGGTAAGGCTGGCAGTGCGGCGACTTGGGGATAGGCGGTCAAGACTTCCCTTAAGCCTTGTTAAATAAACAAACAAGAGCCCTGCTGCCGGAGAGTGGCCTGCGTGAAGGCGATGGCCGGCCCTCTGCTTTCAGGGAAGTTGGCAGTGTAACAAATATGAAGCTGCTCTTTTACGTCCTATGGGAAGATCGCAGTGTAGCATCCTGAAAAGCGATATCGCTAAAGATGCTTACTAGTGCTTCACTTATCTCTTTTTGGGAGCTGAGATTTAGATATCTTAGTTAACTGAATTTGAGACTGATTTTTGTAAATCTAAGAGCACTGGCTAAGAGTTCTGTCTGGTCTAAAGCATAAGCAATATACTTAAGGTTAACATGATCTAGGGAATTCACTGAGGTGTGGAGCAGATAGATGTTTACTCATAAAATTATTTGAAATGATGAAGTTGAACAACCTCCAAAATTATTTGCTGTTTGAAAAGCCTTTTTTCTTGAGATTGTGCTGAAAATTCTGCTGACAGGTGTTATACAAACTTGTGTGACAGCTGTGACTGTATTTTGAAACTTAATACCTGTATCTTTTTTTGTTTCTGATAGGAATATGGTTTATTTCTGAATTCCTCTTAGGTTCCAAATGTGGCAATTAAAAGGGGCTATGAAAAAAGCACAGGCAATAGGTGATAATACTGTATATGTGCAGAATGACAGTCTTGTAGAACGGTGTATTTAAAAACTTGTTTCAGAGAACTGTATGAGAACTGCAGCAGCATGTGGGGCCTACAAACAGGCTTTAGAAAACACCAGAAGAAGGTGGCATTTATATTTTAAATTATTTTTCACCTAGTTCAATAGAAGAATTACTGTCATTGTTGATTTTTTGACAGAAGAAAGTAAAATGGTTGCTTTGTCTCAAAAAGGGTTTCTGCCGTTTGGAGAAGGAAAAAGAAAAGCAGCCAACAACTTGGGCTGTGTCACTGGTACATTGACATCTGTTAAACAGTTGTGAGAGTTTGTGTATATAGTTATTGCTGTGGGTAATTCCCTGCTGAAAGAGCCTATCTGCTGTGAAAAACAAAAATATCACTCCAGCTGATTGCTGCTTCGTCCTGCTCACTAGAATTTCCTCCAGTGACATGTTTGTGTTTAAGCACTAGTTTTCTTACTCATCCTATGAATGATCCTGCTAAATTGAGCTCCTGAAAGGAAAGAACCTTAATGACCAAGAGATTTTCATGTTGCACTATAGGCTTTAAACAGTAGTATAGTGTTAAATTTCAGTTTCCTGAAACATCTTTCTTTCTGTTGAAAACAGGCTGTTTTCCTCAGCATGCCTCTCAGTATTGAATGACTAGTTCAGCATACCCAAATTCGTTCTGGGTTAAAGAATAGGGAGTTTCTTTAATGAGAGTAGTCCCAGTAATTCCAATTTAATTTGGATTTACTGCACTTGCAGTTAAACTAATAACTGAACACTGTATTCTTATTTCACAGGGCCTTTCAAATTAAAATAATAACATGGGAGAGGAGAAAGGTGTTTCATAGGGTGACTCCTATGTACAGTAAAATCAAAAAGTATGATTTTGGCTTGATATATTTTTGATGTTGAGTGCTACTGCTTTTTCAGATGTGTGTAAGTCATTTTGCTTTTAGGGGCTCCCCCTCCCTCTTTTTTTTTCTCCTTTTAAACCAGATCAGTGTTAAAAGCTTGATTTCTCTGTTCCCTCAATATGATAGGTCCTGGAAATAAATTCTATTACAATGCTATTTTAAGGTGGTAGGATGCACCAGAACACAGAGACTCTACAGGCCTTGCAGTGGTCTTGAAGTTAAGGGTGTAAAATAGAAATCAGTTGCTGTCACTGCTGTATATAGTATTTCAAGTTTTCTGTGTGACTTGAACCTCATTCTTGTATGTGCATCTGTAATTTAATCAGTAAATTATGATAACTGTAAGTGTCCTAATTAAATTTACAATTTATTAAGGGTATGTTTTCAGAATGTGAGGTGGTTAGAATAGGCAAATGAGAAGTTAAGTCTTGAGGCAGTGTTGTTTGGGATTTTTCCAGATTAATTTGTGTAAATTACTTGCCTAAATACATACAAATTTAAAATACAGGCAGATTTAGATTGGTTTAGTTGTTATTAAAGTTGATATACTTTGCAAAGTAAATACTTGAATTAGTTAAATGGGTTCAGAAGGGTGTTAAATTAGTTTGTGAATCTTTACTAAGATTCACATCTGTCAATATATTTGCTCTCTGACTCGACCAGTTTTCACAGATAGAGTACTGCAGTTACAATGTCCCTAAATAAAATACTTATGTAGAATAACATGAGGCTGTTGTAAAATCAGCCTGGGTGTCTCAGTCTGGCAGATCCTACCTTCAGTGCATTAACTGCTGCATTGATTACACCCATTAACAGTAATTTAAAACTGCTATTTCTCATTTCCCACAATGCCTGTCATCTAACATTTGCCTACAGTTCTAACTAGGTGTTGTTGTGTGGATTTCTATTACCTATGGAAGAATGGGAGAGAGGCTTAGTGAACTGAAACAATACTTGTCTGGTAGCTGCAACTGTATAGCTCAGAGATTGCCTGTGTTCCTCTAGAACACTGCTACAGTGTCTTAGGTGATGTGCTGGGCATAGCTGGTTTGGACTAAACATTGCAAAAGAAGTCTTGCATGAGAAATGGAGGAAAAGTTCCAAACCAGTAGCTCTGGAGTTCTTAGTTTTGAATACATAACATTTTGAATTTTGATCTGCAAACTGTTTCCCATTTCACTCTAGTTATTTTGAGAACAATTTTTTCTCATGCCATGTGCTTTCTGCTGAAAATGGGGCTACTCTAATTATGTGTTTTGAGGTGTTTTTCCATCACAGTTCAGTGTTTCAGCTAGCAGTGAGCATGCTGTTCCTTGAAGCAGGAGGTGTGGTAGTGAAGTTTCCTCTGGCAGAGGATGAGTTGAATGCCTTTTCCATTTACTTTGGCATAAATGTGAACTACTGTGTTTCCAAATTTATTACCTCTTCTTTCATCTGCATTAAAAAAAATCAAACTAGTCCATTTCAGAATTGCAGGCTTTCAATGTGAGAATTGCAAGTGATAATCCTTTAGTTCTCAGATAGGTGTTTGATTTATGAAGGGAGGAGCATAGGGTTTAAGGCCTCATCTTCCCCATTAAAGTATTCAGCATATGTTTAAGCTTTTCTTTTGTGGTTTTGTAGGGAGTTGAAATGCATTACTGAAGGCTGTGTAGTCAGCTTTGAGGGGCCGTTTTAATCTTGCCAGTTTCACCTCTGTAAAATATTCATATTTAAAAGTTACTTACTTGTGTCTTGTTTGAGAAGATACTTTAATTAGAGGGGGTGGAAGAGGCACTGGTTCGTGAGGTACTGAGGAGAACAATTGAAAGTGACCATGTAGAAAGCTCCATTACAAGGAGACAGGCAAAACAACACTTTAGTGCTATGCTGGATGATGATTTAAAGATTTAGAGTTTGAGGGTTTTTGCTGCTGGGCTTTCCTTGTTTTAAGTGCTTATCTGTCCTTATTAATCTCTAGATAATCTGTTTCAGGACCCAGAAACAAGAATTCTTAAAATTTTTCTTCTGACTGCACTGGTCAATCTAAAGCAACAAGTTTCTGATTTACAGGAAATTGAACTTTTCTTTAATCTTTATGCTTAAAGTCTGATTTTTCTGGCCTTTCCTAAACACAGAATGCATGTTTGCATTCTGCTGGTAGTCTGTTCCTGCTTGAAGGGACCAACAAAATCGTATAGCTCAAAAGAAGTTACTGACATGAGTCAGGCATTTTTTGTTGTTTTAAATGTAAATAGAAATAGTACAGCATTGCTGTTGAATGTACTGCAGTATTTTATCAATTTGACCTGCAAATAACTAGTTCCTTATGTTGGGAGACATAAAAATACTGTCTAATGAAGTGAATTAAAAATACAGAAAAGTGCAGAAGAGTAGAGAAAATTACTCTTAAATAAATTGATAAACAGTTCTGCACAGTACATGGCAGGTTATTTTTTTTTTAAAACACATTTAATCACAAATGGGTAGTGTGTCTTTGGGAAAAAAGTTAAGGCTTCTGATTTACTGAGTATTTATTAGTATTATTTGCTTTGAGTATCTCTATTTTGTTTTAATAATGTGACCATTTTTTTCCTAGGTAAAAAAAAACCCCGAGCAGTTTTGTAACATTTCTGTATTCTGCTAAATTATTTGGAATCTACAGAAGGCTATTGCAAGAAAAAAAAAAAGTCACAACTTCTGTGAAAGCCTTTCTTAATCACAAAGATCTGGGGCTCAGCTATTTGTCTTGATATTAGTGTGAGCAAGACTGCAGAATGGGCAGCAGAAGGCTGGATAGGAAGACGAGAGGTGTAAGGCTTTGGGTTTGCATGATGGCGAGATTCTTCAAATAGTTCATGCTGATAATGCCTGTCCCACTGGTGTTAGGCTAGATTTCTTCGTTTAGCATTTGTTTGTTTTTCTTTATTTTGGCCAAGTAAGAGCCTTGTTTTAGCATACTGGACATCTTACTGTAGATAGGGACCTAAAATAGTTTCCTTTATTTATAATAATAGCAGAATTATTTATTATAATTTTGTTGTTATTTCTATTGTGTGGAATAGTCCAAAGTTACTAAAATATGAACAGTGTATCATTTGTTAAAAAAAAGAAATAAAATTTTTGTTTACAATACTAGATTATCTTAAACTGTGAAACAGTAAGAACAGGAAAAAAAGCTTACCCAGGTTAGAAGGATACCTTAAAAAATGCTTTTGCTGCTTCTTGCTTTTTAATGCTTTCCTTCTTGTTTTTTGTAATGATGTTTTTGGTTTTGTGGGTTGGTGGTTTTTTTTCTGCAGGGGGTTTGAGGGTGGAGGCAAGGACTAATAACAGAAAGTCCTTGTTGAAAAAGACTGAAATTTGTGCTCTTCTGTGTATTTTAATTGGCATTCCATTGTTCTGCTAACTTTCTTTGCCCCAGCCACTTCTCCATCTGTATTTTCAGAAGGTGCCTGGGACCAGGAGCAGGGTAAAGAACAAATCACTAAAAGACAGGAATTTTTGATGAACTTGAAAGTTTTCTTGACAATCATTTACCCTTAAGTGTTTTTAATTGTTACAGCACTCTTGTGAAGTGCTTAATAGCATAATTTTTCTTCAGAAATAATTTGTGAGTTTGACTTGTGAAGCCTCTGAAATGTTTTTAAGTCTGTCTCTTAGTGATGGGACTTAACATTTGCAGATGAGAAAATTCGTTTTATCTCCAGCTATATACCTGTGCAGCAGGAAAAAAAGCTAAATTCCTTTCTTTGTCCCCATCTCCTAGTCTACAAAGGATCAGAGACTGGTGTATTCTGGCAGACTGCTTCCTGATCATCTGCAGCTGAAAGATGTTCTCAGAAAAGTAAGCTTTATATCAACACCATACAATATTTGATCAAAGCCCTTTTTAGGAAATAGGAATTTAAATTTGTGTTGTTTAACTTCAAATTTTTATTGTTGTATTGAGAGATGTAACGATATAATTTTGATATGTTCTGGAAAATGTATTTTCAAGTATGCCTTGTGTGTAGGATTATGATACTTGTGGATTGTGGAGGCATGTTTCCAATTGGCAGGACAGCAAGTAGGCTATGCTAAGTCCCAAGCAAGTGATATGTTGTGTGTCATGGAATCATGCAGTGATTTGTATTGGAAGGGGCCTTACAGATCTCTTAGTTACAGCCCTCCTGCTTTGGGCAGGGGCACCTTCCACGAGACCAGGTTGCTTAGAGCTCCAGCCTGGCCTTGACTTCTTTGGACAGTTACCGCTGTCACATAAATGGAATAATACAACATATTTGTGTTGATTTGGGACATCATTTAAATTCTCAGAGAGGCTTAAATCCAGAGCAAAATGGCACTTGTGTAAGCAGATAAAGAGTAATATATTAATTATGCAGAACCAAGAATTCCCAATTCTTGAATAATTTCCTGGGAAGGCTATTTGTTGTCTTGGTTTTGATTTGGCAGCTGTTAACCATTCCTGATGATGTTTGAAACTTTGTTGGTTCTTGCTTTTTTCATTTAATACTTTTTAAAAATTCTGTTGGTTCCTATTGGAACAAATAATTATATTAGTCTAATTTTGGTTTCTTCAGTCAACATTTAGATCCCACTTCTGAATATGTGTGACATCTCATGCAGGATGTCTTGGAATATGTCCGCTTGGTTTTCAAACTGGCTCAAATAGCTTGGATTGATGATACCAAGTAATAAGGCCTTCATTAAGTTAGGAAGTTCTTAAAAATGTGTAGAACAAGATATTTAGGGTAGATTATAAAGAACTTTTGTTTCAATTTTGATTGTGACAGGAAACATGATGCATTATGCTGAGCTGTCTAAATTCTTTGTAAACAGCTCAGGATGAATCAATAGCTGTTATTGGGGAAATACCTTACGTCATTGCACAGTTTTTAATCCTATGAAATACGTGAACTCTGTAATACAGTACCTGGCTCTTGGTAAGGATCGTTTTTTTAATGTATTGAGGTAAAAATTGATCTACAGGCTGCAAGAGTGTGTGGGTCACATTTTAAAACTTCCTGTGGAGGAAAGTCTCCAAGCGTGGATGATGCTTTAGTGAAAGTGGGCGCCTGAACTTCAGTATTAAAATGGAGAAACAGATGCAGAGGAGTCTTGAGTACTGCTTCAGCAGACTAACACTTTATAATCTTTATTCTGAAAGAGATTTTATTAAATGGGATTAAACTTCCTACCAAAGAAAATGTTTGCAGTTTACTATGTATAGGTTTACTAGAAAACTGAAGCTGGACTATTGCAAACCATTGTGTGCCCTGTACTGCTTCGGTGTTAAAGGAAATGTTTATAGAACTTACGTCAAAGCTTAGTTTTGCTTGCTAAGGACAAAATGAAATCTGAATTCCTTGAATTCATTTGGCCTACTTGATGCACACTGGTTTTAGAAAACAGGATTTCAAACTTCGTTTGTGTGCTAGAGGAGAAACTTTGTAACTGATGTCTTCCTTCACTATACGGAGGCTGTGCTTGACTTTAAAGCATTGGCATAATGCTTTGATGTCACAATGGCAGTTATAGGCCTTAGGTGTAGTTAAAGAAATTTAATGAATTTGAAAACATGCCAGTCTTAAGCACAAAGTTAGAAATTTGTGTTTGGAAGAAGAGGAGTTTTTCTGCTAAAGGTTTTGAGAGCTTTTGGAAAAATATGATTAAACTTAAATTCAATCTCATTCTCTGCCAAAATCTTCCTACTGTATTATCTATAAATTCCTAATATTAATCTGAGGACTTACTAAATTACTCAGTCTCATCTTGTGATATTTACTCCTTGGTGCTAACCAGTGTCATTTCACTGATACAAAATGCCTCAAGGGTGGAAGTTGTGGCACTCTTCTAGCACAGTGGTGTCCAACACATTACTTATGAATAGAAGTATGTTACAATAAACTGTCACATTTAATAAAGCTGTATGCTGTAGGCTAACCAGTGGTTATATCTAGCTTCCCTTGTCTTTCTCCAGGACGTAAATTCTTATCTAGGAAGAAGGTGATTACTTAGGTTAAAGGCTTTTGACATGGTCAAAGTGCTGATCACCTGTGTTCAGTGCTTTCTGGTCCTTGGCTATCACTGACTGATAAGAAATTACACTTAATGTAGCAGTGAGGTTGTGCTTGGGGTTAGGGGATGGTACATGAGGAGGAGTTTAAATGACTGAGTGTGCATTGGCTATGCTAGCAGTAATGAACAGTGATGTATAAAAGGGTTTATCTAGTTTTCTCTATTCCTAAAGATCAAAACCATAAAAATGGGCAAATGGCTGTTATAGCACATTATATATAGTTTAAAAAAACCCCTCCAAATGCAGATTTTCTGAATGTCATCTCATTAAGAATGGCAGCTTGCCTGCACCATGCTGATTTCAGAAGAGGACAGAGGGGTGTTTTTATTGCATCTCTTGTTTAAAATTTAGTTACTGAGGAAGCTGCAGTGTGCAATTTAAATATGCAGCCATAGGTGTTGTGTTGCTATGGCCATGTAAGGGGGTGTTTTAATTTGGTACAGTGAAATTGCTTCAGATTGAAGTTATGGCCTCCAGATTGGGGGTGAGCATGTTCCTGCAGATTTGGCATGGTCTTGCCACATGGCTTGAAGTGGTGACATGCATTTGCTTCCTCACTTTCAAGTATTTGGGAATACTCAAGCCCCATCTAGCACTTTGAATAGCATTCCCTGAGGATGGAATATCTGCAGGGGCCCTTCAGTTGCATGTCTGCATGTTAGGCTTGAGCCAAGCTTAAACAGGAGCAAGGTGAATGCAATGGCTGGCACATTGTTCCTATCTTGATATGCTTGTGGAATTCTGGCACCTTCATTTTTCATGTACCCTGATGTCTCTATTCAGTAACACTCTTCATAGATCTCAGTGCAAATGTAAGCATTCTTAATTTAGGTAAACTGACCCCTGTAAAAGGTGTTAGATGTTTTCAAAATCAAAGTTAAAGTTTGTGATATACTTCCTCATGCTTCCTCTGGGGTTCTTCCATTGATTCTGCTATAGTACAGTTTTAGGCAAAACTGGGAAAAAGTCAGTGTTCCATATGTTATTGTGGACAGCTTCTAAGAAGACATTCTTTATGAAATAGTAGGATTCTCTTATGCTGGACTCAAGTGTTGCCTTATGGTCTCTTCTGTATAATGCTTCTTTAGTGCTTTCAACCTTGAATTTTTAAAGACTTTTTCTTTTTACTTGTAAGTTTCTCCAATATTGTTGCTTTAGCTCTTGAATGTCTTTAATTTTTAGCAAGATGAATATCATATGGTTCACCTGGTATGTACATCTCGGACACCCCCAAGTTCTCCAAAACCCAGCACCAGTAGAGAAGGTCACGGAGCATCAACCTCCAGCAATAGCTCGGTGAGTTTTTTCATGCACAGGACCTGAATTCCTTCTATGTTAAGGAAGCTTACCATTAATTTTTAACTTTTTATATTTGCCCGTAACATGGTGTGTTGAAAGTACAGCATGACATGTGAATTTGTACAGTTACACTTGATTATTTAAGGATGTCATTTTATTTAAACAAAGATGACCTTTTTTCAAATTGTAGTAGTTATGTTTATTAGATGATAAAGCACTGCTTTTTCTAAGCTGTTCTTTCTTTTTAACACTGTATTGAAAAGTACACTTTCTTTTCTCTCCATATCCCTGCATCTTTGGCAGAAATTGCACAGTGTATTCAGAATTTTGCAAAAACTAAGTTGATATTTGTTTCGTGAAAATTTAAGAGAGACCAGTCAAAATATTGCCGTTGTCATGAGATACAGGTGGAACTTGGCCAGGTTTTTTTCTGTTTGATGGGAATTGGCCAGTATTTATTTATGAACTTGAAGCTAGTCCTAGTGTTTCTAAGGCAGTCAAAAAGTAGGAAGTGTTCTTAATTTTATTAGTTAAGCTGTTTACAGAACACATTTGTTTATGGTGTTTTGAGCCTTCCCCTCCTCATACCCTCTGAAAATGATGATGGTCTTTGGTTGTATTGTTTTAAAAGCAGTTATGATTTCTGTTGAGAACTTGGTAGTTCTTTTTTTTTCCAGAATTGTCAGTATCACTAAGCAACCCTTGCAAGTTAGTCAGAAAGGGATAGATACAATACCACGGTAGGTACGTTTCTTCTGAGGTGTGTGGATTATCAGCATATGAGAAATGCCCTTTGAAGCTGTCTGTCTTCATTCTGCTGTTGCTAGGGCCTATGTCAAGGCTGCCTTGTGACAGTCAGAAACATGAGCGATTTAAGCAATGGTAGAAAGGAGGCTGTGGCTACAACATCTTCAAAGGCTGTATTTGTATCTCTGTTTACAGGCAAGACACAGGCAGCCAGCTTGGCAAGTGTTTTATTGCTGTGTACATCAGTCATCAATGTTGTATTTGATTGACTGTATTAATGACTGCTTAAAGCAGGCAGTTGGCAAAGTGCTAAGTTCATAATACTTTGGAGGAAACAGCCTAAACCCAAAGCTTGAATGGCCTTTGTCCTTCTATTTGTGTTTTATTTTTAATCCTCCCCACCCCCACTGTCTAGTGGTAGATTTTTGTTGTGTTCTTTGTAGGGCAGATGTGATATGGATATGTTAAGTAATTGCACCTCTTCACTTCCTGAGTTGTCAGAGTTAAAGAGGATTTTTTTACTGAGTAAATACTACAGTAATTCTCAGCAACAGGATTTGGGGATTTATTAAAACTGAAGTAGTGCATCTCAATGGCCCCATTGTAATCTTGCTATAGTGACAGTTTAGAAGCTAGGTAGTAGTTACCAGAGGTCTTGGCACTAGTTTCAGATGTGTTCCTTGGAGTTTAAGTAGTTTTTAGCTGTTTCCCTATTCCCATTCATAGCCCTCTTCCAGCGGTGAGCGCAGCAATTTGGATTGGGCGGCTGGAGCAGTGAAGAGGGCGAAGAGGATGAAGAGCAGAAGGGATAACTAAAGATAAGGATAGAGGAATGGTATTTTAAGCTGCTGTCTCCGAAGACAGTAATATCCTGAAATTGTAGTTACTTTTGTTAACAATAGCCACTAGAATTTTTGTTCCTGCTAAATATTCTTTCAATTAAGTTTTAGTTTGCTTCAGCTTTTTGAAACTATGATTCCCAGTGACTTGTGGTTTTCTCTGGAAACTATCAAGTGTTGAATCTTTCTGAAAAATTATTTTTTTTCCCTTTCCTTGCACCTGAGTGCAATTTTGAATTTCTGTTTTTACTAAGGCTTGCCAGAGCCAATAAAACCACAGAAGACTTACCACAGAAGACTTACTCAGTGTTTACACTCTTAATAAGACTTGTGACAAAACATTAAAGCAAGTAGTCTTTTTAAAGAGATGGGAGTAAATCTTACAACTGTGGCAAAAGATCCACAACCTTGATTTTATTTATTTTTAAGAATTTAGACCGTTCTGGATCAACTGCTGCCTCACCTGCAAACCAAGAAGCTTCTTCTACATCTTTGAACACTAATGCAGATGGAGTGAGGCATCGTAATCTTCCACAAGCACACAGCAATCCCATGCCAAGCCACCAGTTTCCTTATTTAATGCAAGGGTAAGTGAGACTGAAGCAATCCTCACTCTTTGATACTCTTTACAGTGCTTTAAATATTCAGTTGCAATTATGTTTCTTTCACAGTGTGGAAAACCATTTGGCTAGTTCACCTTGAAGCACAAGTCACATTAGAAAAGTTTTCACATGAAAATTAGTGGTTTTAGCCAGGAGTCAGTCAAAGAGGAAGTGCTCTTGGTGCTCCCCTTCAGGCTATTTTTTTGTATTTTTCTTTATGCTTCCTGCCCTCAATTTTCTTGGACAAGTTGAGCTTTAATATGTCTAATGGATGTAGTTAGTGATGAGTCTGATAGAATTATTACTTCTGGTTATCTTTTCTGTCCTTTATTTTAACAGTCAACACTAAATTCTTAGCAGAATATGATGATTTCAAGTTTTTGACACATAAGAGATGTAATTCTTCATTTCTCCATATTGGATTTAACTGTAGAAATTATATGCAGGTGTTTTGAGTGTGTGTAGTGCTTGTGTATCTACAAAAGAATGTTTAAGGATTTTCATTCAAGCCAGTAGTGAAAGGTGACGAGACCTAGATCGTGTCTCTTATTACATAACTATTAAAATTCTGTCTTTTTTTGTGCTTAAAAAGCAGCTTTAGGACTTTTGACCCATGTGACCTTTGCAGCTGCTTAAACCTGTTTTGTTGTTAGTAGCAGTAGTAGTAGCTTCTTCCAAGGGGAAAACAGGAGGATGGTGTGTTCTGTTGAAACAAAAACCCCTAAAATACTAATGTGCTAACAGTAACATTGCTTCTGTTGCTAGAAAGAAAACAGATGCCGAGAGCTGTTGAAACTTAATAAAGTTTCAGTTTAATTTACATGCTCTCATTAGAGTTAACTTAGACTTTACTACTCTTGCTAATTTTCATCTTGAATTTGTTGATTTTTTTTTTTATTATCTGAAATGTACTCTCTGCTGGCAAGAGTGGATGGAGACTTATGTTATTCTGACCAAAGGCATCTTCACAGATGTGGTCAGACTTGCCTTTCTGACAAAACTAGGTGACACCAGGTTGACTGTCAAGACTGCTGTTGGTGTAATGTAAATTAATTCCAGAATCAATTTATTATGTGTTATGTGAATGACTAATCTGTAAGAAGTTTTAACATTTTTCTAATTAGCTTTACACATAGACGTATTCTTAGTGACTTTCTGTCAAGTGTGGTGAACTGAATAGGCTGTGGACTTCAAAATGGCAGCAGAACCATTATTTAGTCTTTGGACTGAATTAATTTGTGTCAGTTTGGGAGACATTGTCTTGGAACGAAGGAATAATTTACATGAAAAATACTAAATCTGTGACTTGCTATGTCTAGCATGTTACATGGATTGAGGGGTGGATTTGTAGGCTGAAAGAATTGCTGAGAACCTGACATCACTGTACATATTCCAAGGGGTTTCAGTCCTACTTGGACTATTTATAGCTTGGTTACCTGGAATAGGGTCCTGCTTGTGGCTGTGGTGCATTAGCAGTGGACCCAAATCATATATTTCAATTTTTTGTAATCCAAAAGGAATCCAGATGGTGATCCAAGAGCATTCTGTGTGCAAACAGAACTGTAGTAAGAGCTAGTGACTGGAGGTTTCCAGGAATGCATAGTAATCTGAAGAGAAACGCCAAAATAAATGAGCCCTAAGTAATCCTAGGCCATTTTTTGGAAAGTATTTTAATGGAATGTTGTCAAAACTTGAAGTAGATCTTTGTAGACTGCTGGGTATTGGCTCTGCTCAGCTCCAAATAATCTGCGCCCAGTGCATGCTGGAGTCTGCTTGCTTCTTTAAAAAGCCTTTTTAATGCTTCAGTAATCTTTTCAGATGCATCTGCTTTTGCTTTTAGGCACTGCTGCTTGTATTCAAGCAGTAAGAAATGCCCTCTGTTTTTTTTTAGTTATCTCTTAAACATCATTTGAGGCAATGGGATCTAGCTTTAATGTAATTTATATGCAGATCAAGACGTGTTAGGAAAAGGAAGATGCATAGCTGAAACTGGTGTTACTTTGTTGATTTTTCTTTTATTTTCATGACCAAACAATTTTTAGTCTAGCTGCATGATGAGCTATAGGCACTACTGATAAGGAAAGATCTCCAGGTGTTTGAAAATTTATGTAAGGGTCAGTTTCCTTGGGCATTTTGCAATACTTGATTGATTTGTACAAATAAGTAGTGTGGCTGTTAGATGATTAAATTACAGTTTTGATGTTTTTTTCAGCTCCTGACTTAAAGCTGCAGTGTGAGAGTTGAACATACTTTGGGAAAATAGCATTTAGTTCAGATCATTGAGTATTACAGGGGAAAACATTAAAACCTTCTGTTGCTTTTAAGCTTTTGCAAATGCTGTTTTTAAAAAAATCTAAACTTGAGGTGGGGCTGGGCAGGTAGTTTCTGTGTACTAAGTGAGTCTTTAGCTGTGGGGAGCAAGCACAGCATTGTCTGCTCCTGGAGACAGTTGGGGGATCAGGGCCTGTGCTGTGCTGCATAGGTACAAATAGAACACACGGGCTCAGCCCTGACAGGGTTCACATTTCAGACTGGAGGGTGCTTGGAAGCAGTAAACAGACAAGAGACATGAAGGCAGTAAAATAATTTGTCAAGTGTGGGTGGCCCATCTAGTAAAATGCTTTTGTACTGTGCACACAGTAATGTTTGAAAGCAAACAACAAAATGACATACTGACAGCATGCAGTATATCCTAGCACATAAATACATTGCTGCATCAGTCACCTTTGCTCACTGCATTTTCTTCTAAGTAGCAAGTATCATAGTGGAGGATACTGAAGTACCACCTGAAGTTGATACCCCAAGCTTTTAAGTCTGAACAAAAATTTTTGTTTTTTCATTAGTGGTGAGCAGTAGCTTCGTGATAACCTTACCTTCAAATTCAGTGCTGGTTAGTTCATTTGGGTGTCTTCCATAGACCAAAAGAAGTAGTTTTGTGCTTTTTAGCCATCCTGAGAAGCACTACATGTCTTTGCAGAATATTCTGAAGCTACCTCTACCATTTGAACTGTTTTCTGGCTTATCCAACTGTTCTTCTATTGTCTGCTCTGCTTTGTTCTCCAGTCTTGGAATGCCTGTACAGATCATGTTTGCTTCTGTGTACCTACGCTGTTGCTGCCGTTCTTTTGAAATACTCTGCTTCCTACCTCTTTCTCCAGGGGATTGTGCTACTTTACTTTTTCCTTGAACAGCAAGCTGCCTTGCTTTGTGGAGAAGATTCTCTTGCTTTGTGGAGGTTCTTCTCACTGAAATACATTGTTACAGCATAGAGAGTTGTTTCTGAATTTCATAAGCTAGCTTAATACCGTGGCAACTGTAATAGTTATATAATCGACAACATCTGCCTCCGTTTGATTTTTTGATGAGCAAACAAAATACTGCTGTACTAGTTGGCATTCTAAGCCAGAAGCCATTTGTAAGCCAGTCTACTTCTGCTCAATTAATGGAGCCAAGTCTTGAAAAATTAAGTCTTGCTTCTCAAAAAGTCACGTCTTCTAGAAAAGCTATGGGGAAAAAAAAAAATTAAAAACCACCACAATATTTGAATGTGAGAGAAATCATGAGAAAGAAAAGAACATGACATAACTGAACTTCTGTGGTTTGTCTTGTTTGACTGACTACTTAATCTGCTATTAAGCTTTAAGACATCAAGAAAGCAGCTTTCAAAAGAGCTTGAAAGAAAGGCGAGGCTCAAATCCGGTAATATTTCTAAAAGATGTATCTGTGAGGGCAAGCTGTTAGCCTAAGGCCTCTCAACTTTTTTTGAGGTTAACATAGCAGTTACAAGGAAGAACCCTAAAATCTATCTGATGAGAAAAGGAAGTGGCAAATTCCTTCAGAACTCACCGAGGCAAGTTGAGTAGCGCTGCTTTTTGGAAGTGAGTGATCCTACTTGTTCAAAACGCCATCTGATACTCTGCCCACTTGAAATTGAGACACTGCTCAGTGGTTTGTCTCAGCACAGTACTTAATGACACTCACATAGAATATTTAAATCGTCTTTCCATTTTGAGATCAAATGTTTTGTGAATTTTGGAGGAGTCTTATCTCTCTGAATATTTGCCAGTTCCAGGGATAGAAAAACACATTCTTATAGCTTGCAACTGTAAATCATGATTAATGTTTTTCAACCGTAGCTTCATGGCATTGCTGTTTCAACTTGTTAATTATGCATAAATAAATAGCATCAGCAGGGCTGCTAGTTGACCCTTTCAATATTTAAAATAAAGCTCAAATAATGCCTGTGACTGTCTCAGTTTGTGTTCGGTATCAGGAAAGTACTTTTGCTTTTTTCCTTCCACCCCTCCCCCC
>VWZV01005819.1:723073-805130 GCA_013397155.1 Irena cyanogastra
GTTGTCAAAACAGGTTATGGCTAAATGCAAACATAACAGTTTTAGCGGAGGTCATGGAGTTGCATGGCAGGTTCTCATCCAGAATTACAGTGAAATACTTATTCATGTGTAACGTGAAAAAAAGATTTTAATGTCTTCCTCCCATCTTTCTTTCTGGGCATGTCGCTTATATCTGAATGCCTGGTAGACTAATGAAATCTCTTGGTGATATCTTTGCAGGGAGTGCCTTACTTAGGGAACAGGTGTAGTCTGCAGTACAATTACAGCAGTCTCAGCTTTTGCTACCTGCAGTCTGAATAAACTTTTCTTCATGCTTTATACTCTCATGCTGTCCTGAAAGATGTCCTGGTTTACTACAGTTCACTACATCAAAATCTTTTGGGAAAGAGTTGGAAATCTTGCCAAAACATGCTATATGCTCTAGGAGGTAAGAGAGGATAAGAAGTCTAATAGCAGACAGAATCAAACATAAAACTTATGTACAGGAGTTTAATCTCTCTTGCATGTGAATCAGAGTTAAAAGCCCATAGGGAGGAGAATCACATATGGTCAAAATATTGGAGGGGGGGAAGTAAATCCTTTACAGTGTTCGTAGTTGTAATCTTCAGAAGCTATATCTGAAAGATTAGTTTGTTGTCTTTGTTTATGTTATTTCTTCATGTCTCTGATCACAGTGATATTTCAAGTATTGCTTCTAAAAGAAAACTATAGAAGATAGTACTGTTTTCCCTTTAGAGCTCCTGTAGACCTCTAAGGATGACCTCTGAATTTTAAAAGAATTGTATGGAAGAATTTCTGCAAGTTAGCACAGTCTTGAAAAATTTCCAGCATTGTTTTGTCCCAGAGATGCAGCTAGTGACATACTAAGTACAAAACCAAATATTCTTTCTATGTAAATAACTTTGCTTATTAATTTCTTTTATGAAAATGTAGTGCTTTTTTTGGAATGGGATGGATGATCTCACTATCTGTTATTTCAGTGTGTTATTTTAGGGGAACAAATGAGAGGAGAAATGCTACTTTAATTGTTTTTTTAATACTAGCATGCTTTTTAAACATCACAATTCAGAGCTGAATATTTTTCTTTAAATCATTTTCTAGCAATATAGGCAACCAGTTTCCAGGCCAAGGTGTTCCTGCTGGATTTTCTGTGTATCCTGCATTCAGTCCCTTACAGATGATATGGTGGCAACAGATGTATGTACGTCAGTACTACATGCAATAGTAAGTCTTCATTATCTTAGTACTGAGCCACACCAGTGAAAAGAATATATTAAATGTTTTTTCAATATCAAAATGTCCGTGTTTATTTTGTCTAGCTCTCTTTTATATTTAGTTTTGTCCAGCAAATTATGAAATCCAGTCTTGGATTAGAATTAAATTAATGTCTTGGTAAATAAAACTCTTAAGGGAAAATGCAGTTTGTTTTGACATGTATTACATCTTGAACTGTAGCAAAGAAGACACGTTTAGTAATAATGGTGCGTGTTTTTTGACAAACCAGTTTTATGTTTAAATTTTTAGCCAAGCTGCTGTTTCAGCCCAAGTGACTTCCAGCACTGAGCCAGCGAGATCTGCAGTTGCCCAGGCTGTAAATTCAGGACATGCTCCTGCAAATGAGCCTGCAGCAGTGCCAAATGTAGCCGTCCAGGAAAACAGGCCTGTAAACCAAAATGTTCAGATGAATGCACAGGGTGGCCCAGTAGTGAATGAAGAGGACTTCAACCGGGACTGGCTGGACTGGATGTACACATTCTCTAGAGCAGCAATTCTTCTGAGCATTGTATACTTCTATTCTTCTTTCAGTCGGTTTGTCATGGTAATGGGAGCCATGCTGCTGGTTTATTTGTGAGTACAACAGTTGAGTATAGCTGCAGATCTGAGATGTGGAGTATGGTGCTAATGTTTATTCCATTTAAAATAAGAAATTATCCACATGCAAAAATTTACACACTGCTCCTTTACAGTAGGGTGCATCTGTTAAAAAAATAAATTTAAACAAGTAGAGAAACTGATGTGAAGAAAGAAGTAATTCTCAAAACATTTTTACAGTGAGTTATATACCTGAAAACACATCTTATACCTGAAACACAATGTTCTTACATATTGGTGATATTAATAGATCAGTATTGTTGAATGTAGCATTTTGGGATGAAAATTTAGAAAGCAGCGGTGAGGGGAGGGAAGCTCATACAGGTCAAGCATATACTTGCATAAAGTTAAACTTACTGCTTGGATATGAAATTGCAGAGAAAAGCTCACGTATATTTCCAAAATAACTTATGGGATGTATGCAGTAAATTTTCTTAGGCAGAATTAAGGTAGTGGTACTATAATGATGGAGTACTAGATCTGGTAGAATTACAGAGATGTAAAATTTTTTTAACTACACATCATAAAGACCTAAGCACATTCTGTGTTTAGTTGAGAAATACCAGTACTGTTGTCATCACTTCCTTTTGCATAGGAAGAACCTTAATGATGTAAATAGAAGTGGAAAGCAGAAGTAATGCTTGATATTTTGGAATTATGTCATTCACTGAGAGTTTCCTTACATTCTAGTCTCAGTCCTAACTAGGACTGTTCTTTCACAAAGGTAGAGTAGTTGAAATCAGAATATAGGTGCTCGGAAATGTAGGAGAGGCTTATTTTATTTGCAGTGGTGATGTTGTTCAAGCATTAGCTGAAGTTTAAATTGCTTTTTTCCATGGAAAATTAAATTTATACTAAGAAAATTAGGGCTGGCTTTGAAAACTTAGTTAACTTCAGTACTTAAAAATGGGGAGGACACCCATAAAAAGTATTCTATATATTTAATCACCTAATTATGGTACATTATTTGTCTTCTGGAACTGAGGGCTGTGAACAGCAAGACCTTAATGCAGACATTGAAAAATAGCCAGTCTAGAAGGATGAATTACAGAAAAATAGATGTAACCTCATTCATTTGAAAATACTTACAGGATTTGCTGCAGTAGTTAGCTGTAGAAGAAAAATCTTTTTGTTCCTTTCAAAAGAGAGGTTTTCAACTGTTCCGCTTTCTTACATAGACACCAAGCTGGATGGTTTCCCTTTAGGCAAGAGGGAGGCCAACAACAGGCAGCCAATAATGCAGAAGTGAACCGTGATGGGCAACATGCAAATAATCCTGATCTTGAAGAGATGGTGAGTAAGGGCAGACATGTATTTTGAGACTCCTATGTATTATATTGTAAAGTATGCTGTAGTGCCTGGACAGAAAGCCAGCTTTTGTGGAATGGAGTTGATTTAACCAGAAAGCTTTCAGCATTGTCCTCAGGTTGTGCCTGCTCCTTAAATGCTGTATTTCTCCAGTCTGACAATTACTGATTGTCTCTACTTCAATCACAGACTTTCTTCATGCTAGTTACTTCAGGAAGTTGTTCTGAGCGAAGTCACTTAATGTAGGAAGATACTGCTGGTTACCTTATGTCAAAATTCTGAAAAGAAGCAGTTGAATTGCTTCAATTTCTGTTTTTAAAGGAGCGACTTATGGATGATGGGATTGATGAAGACAACGGAGAAGATGCAGGTGAAGATGGCAATACAGAGCAGCAGCCTGGATTCATGGCTTCTGCTTGGTCCTTTATCACAACCTTCTTCACATCACTGATCCCTGAAGGGCCTCCACAGGTTGGCAATTAAAGTGGAAAAGGAACTGTGTCAGGCAGCCTCAGTAGCCATACGTAGAAGTGGAGCAGATTCTAGAGAGCGTTCTAAATACAGTGCAATTTCTGAAAATTTATAATGTTATCTTTTTGATCATGGTGTACAAAAATGTGTATTTTTTTCTTTTGGCTTTCTCATGCATTGAATATTTTAAGCACAAGTGGACTACTAAATGCTTTCTTTAAGATTCTTCTTTTTCTGAAGAATAAAATGTAAAGATATTGGTCTTCCATGTTTTGTTTTAATTTCAAGTGTGTGTTACTCTGGGGCAAAGAGCTTGTATGTAATCTGCACCATTACCTCTTTAAAGAGCTGTGTAAAGTATGAATGTTGACAGACCTTTCCAAACGCTCTCTATTTACCTGAATAATGAATCTTGTGTTTGATGCAGGGTATGAATTCTCACATGGGATTTGGAACTTACATAATTCCTGAGAGAATACGGTTAACACAAGGGTTACTTGTTAATGTTGTTTTCATGTCAGAATGTAGTAAGCTGCTTCAATTAAAAAGCTGAGAGCTTTTTCTTGAGACTGTACTGAGGTTCATTAAAGTTGGAGGCATTTGACAGCTCTTCAAAGACAATTGGCAGTGATGGGATAAACCTTAAATGTTTGATACATACAGTACTTTTTAAGGAGAATATAGCTGCACTGGGGCAAAACATGTACATTAGGTTTTTTAATAAAAACTGTTATGGTAACTCTTTTGGATGTTTATATGCATATTTGGATGCAAATGGCTAAATTGTGCCTCCTTAAGGATGAGGATATGATTAATTTGAGAGTGTAATAAAGTTATCATGGTGGCATTGCTGGCATTGATCAAAGTGATGTGTTTGTAGCAGCATTTATACAGTTATGAGTATGATCTCAACAGCAGACTATAGGTATTCTTTAACTTCATTAATCTAACTAGAAGAAGAAAATGGTACATGAGAGAGAAGCAGAGTGCTATGTCAGGTTTTTGGTTGCTTTCCTTAATCATAGTCAAGAAGGTATTTTTTTTCTTAATTCTGAAGTTACCAGGTGCTCTCTAACTTAAAAATGTCTGCAAAGATTCTGTTACACTACTACTGAAGTAAAGCCCATTTGACTTCTAAGTATAGGGCAAAGCTCTTGAATATTCTGAATGAGTGATAAATAGGGATTTATTTTTTGCTTGTTTATGTTAAACTGCTATGCAAAAGTGTTAAACTGCTATGCGAAAGTTTTAAACTCAAAGAAGAGTTTTAAACCCAAAGTTTTCAAGAAACAAAAGTTTTAAACCCAAAGAAAACCTTTTAAGTTTTACAAGTTTGTCAGAGGAGAAAGAGAAATGTAAGTCTTAAGCATCAATTATGTTATTTGCTGTATAGGTAGCAATGATGAATAAGTAGTTTTTAATGATGATGTTTTCTTCCTATTTTTTACTATGGAAAGCTGCTCTCAGTTTATATACATAAAATGTGTAGACCTTGTCCATGAAATGTTACCTTTTTAGTTTGGCAGGTGGATCTAACCTGACTAATATTTAAGAGCTGCTATGAAAACTTACCTTTTTAAAGGAGTGTCACAAGTGTCTTGGATGTCATAGGCCTTACTTCTGGAATACATTGAAGAAGTTTCATCTGTTTGACCTGTGTGTTCTTCCACTCACTTTTACCAAAGTTTTTCTTTTACTGTTTTTCTTTTACTATATTTCTTTTTTGTCCTTGTGTTAGCATACCTGTAAGCTGTACAGTTATGTTCTGACAGTATCCAGCTATCAGGAGCCATTTGTTGCTTCTTACTGATGTTATTCAGGTTGGTTTGTTTTCCATGCTGCAGGTAATGGTGGCAGCTCTCTGCTGTTACCAGACTAGATTGAAAAAGCTGCTCTTATGCTTTTAGCCATGGTTTGGTTAAAAGGTGTAGAATTACCACTCTAGGTTTGTATTTAGACAAGGATAAATTTGACAGGTTTCAAAAGGTTGAAATAGTGAAATGAGAGATTCTCTTAGTTGGTTGGATGTTAAGGGAGATGTTCTGAGAGCTTTAACCAGAACAGAGAGCTGGAGTGATGCATCACAGAGGCCACACTTCTATGAGATCATCAAATCTCCCAGCTTCCACATCTTACCAAGATAAAACCAAGGAAAAGCAGAAATATGGTTACTGAGGAAAGTGAGTGAGAAATAACAATGAGATAGGAAGTATTACCAAAGAGAGGCAGAGGAAAGCTACTGGCAGAAACAAAAGTAAGATAAAGTTGTGATTATAAGTAAATACAAAGCAAGCATTGAAAAGCACATTGAGGTAAGAAAGGTACAATTTTTAGAAAAGAAAAGAATGTGGTGAAAATGTTTTTCTGAGCAGTTTGTGTATAGAATTGAATAGCATATGAAGTACAACAGGTGATGATGGGAGAGAAATTAAAACCCTAGGAAAATAGTTGCTTTTTCTTAGTGTATCCTTGTAGAAACTGTTCAGTAGCATAAACGAAAACACAGTTATGTAGTGCATGGTTCTAGGCAAAGCTAGATGCAGAACTGTATTAAATCTGTGGTGCAAAATGTATCAAAAGGCGTGAGGATTAAAGCACCATAGGATGTGCCTCAGTTGACCACTTTCACGCACTTTTACAACTTTAAATATAGAAAAAGTGATTAAAATTGATTCTTTCCTTTACCTGGCAGGAAGACCTGAAATGACAGATGCACTTAGATTCCTCTAAATGTAAGTTAACAGCGAGTCTAGGGCAGCATGTGTGCAATACCTTCATGGTGTGTTAACATAAGAGACACTCATCAGAAACAGACACAAGTGAAGCACATCTCCTCCATAATGCTTCTGCTGTGAAGAGACAGATCAGATCAGCAATGCTGATGGAGCAGGTGTATGGAAAGAGCAACACACAGCTACTCCTTAGCATGATTTCTTAATACTGTACTTTGAAAAACACTTTGCAACTGTGGTGCATCCATACATACATGTGCATTGACTTCTAAAGCCCAGCTTACTTTGAGTTTAGCAGTGCCACTTGCCCCTTTTTCTCCTCCCTCATGGAATGGAGAGGAGAATCAGGAAAAAGAAGTAAAACTCATGAGGTGAGATAAGAGCAGTGTAATAGAGAGAAATTTAAATACAATGGTAGTACTAATAATTGTAGTAAAAAGGGGGCAGAGAAAACTCAGGAAAAACGAGGCACAATACAGTTGCTCACCACCTGCTGACAAATGCCCAGCCTCTCCCTGAGCTGCACATAGTACCATTTCCCCCCAGTTTGTATCCTGGGCATGATGGTCTATGCTTGGAATATTCATTTGGCTGATTCAGGTCAGTTGTCTTGGCCATGTTTCCTCACAGCCTCTTGTGTGCCTGCTTCTGGCAGAGCATAGAAAACTGAGGAGGCCTTGACTTAGGGTAAGCACTGCTTGGCAACAACAGAAATATCAGCATCAAGTTTATCAGCATTGTTCTCACACTCAGTCCAAAACAGCACTTCTTAGTACTGGCTACTAAAAAGAAAATGAATTCTGTCCCAGCTGAAACTAGGGCACAAGTGTAACATAAAGTCAAACTGGAGAATTCTTGGTTACAAAATAGTGGACAAAGGGATCTTTTTTCTTCTTAGTGAGCTCATTCTGCTGCTTGGTTGGGAGACCTTGAGAGGCAGAATTGGCTTTCCAGTTGTTCCCTGTTGCCCTTAAATTCATGTGGCTCATAAAGAAGTCACCAGCTGATATTCCTGGGAAACTGCTGCAGCAAAAAAAGGAAAAAAATCCCAAACCATTGTCGGTGATGTTTGTAATGACTGATGCCGAATGACTGGTGTTTCAATCAGATGGTATGATTAGTCACGTTGCTGCTGCTTGTTTCCTGTATGTACTGAAAATTTTCTAGTGTAATTCATATTTAGCAGTCTTTGCTGTTAACAGGAAGTGGTTCAGAATTTATCTCAGTGAGTGTGAACTCTGACCTATTTTTGGATATGTTTGGGTGTGCTGTTGCAGACCCAACTACAGCCCAGCTGGGTGCACCCTTGTTAGTAAGGTTGGGGGCCTGCCTTTCCTCTGGTGCCAGCCAGCTGCCAAAGCCTCCAGGGTGCAATGGGAAAGCTGTCATGCTGCTGGCATTCAAGTTAAGGGGGTTAATGCCAGCATGGCTGTTCCTTTGGGTGAGGTACTCTTCTTGCAGATTCCAGTATTCGTATAGGTGGGATGATGCAAGCTGAGAATGAGTTACTTCCTCACTCGCAGCCTTTGTTTGTTTCAAATCTGCTGCTTGTCCAACTAACAAGGTAATACAAGGTTTCATCGTAATTCTTATCCACCAAAAAAAAAAAGTATTTGGCCATTCAGTGGCTCTGCAAGAATGCTAGATCTGGAGTACCTGTTCACCTGCAGTTTCTTTCTCATGGCTGGATTTATTCACTTGCAGCTGTCTATGCAAGCTCTTGTTTTTGAAAGAAGCTGGGTGACTAATGAGAACACGTACCAGTTTAGACTTATTTAAGGGCCAATCAACCCAGTAGCACTGATTGGAGAGGAGGGAAGCACATACTAGACCTGAAGAAACTGTCCATAAAGAGGCTAGGACTGTCCAACTTCATTTGCATTTGCAGAGGCAAGCACAGTGTCCAATGAGAGAATTCCCATGGAGCAGCATTTCCACTTCTTTACTCAGACAATTTTTCTCCTCTTTATCAGGATTAGTTTGTGCTTATTTTAGACTTTGTTTAAACAACATGAGGAAATGTTGCTAAATAACAATAACTATTTATATTTTTTCCCTTGAATGCATGTCAGTGATATTGGTGGATGATTCTTGCATAGTTTTAGCTATTCTAGGAATAAACTACAAAATTACTGCAAATTTTTGGAGTAGTGAGCTTATACCAGGGTAGCTGCAGCCAGAGTTTGCTCACACGGTGGTGAGATGTGTTTAAGCAGGGGAAAACTTAGAGAAAGACTGTTGATGTTTTTCTCCCTAGCTTTGCAGAAATCTAGAGGGAGAAGCTAGGTTTGGGGAGCTCATGAATCAAAGGTAAATTGGCTTGTGGATACTTTCAGTTTTAAAAGATGAGGGGTTTTTTGTGCATGTACACATGTATTTTCTTTATGGCTTTCGAAAGACTGCTCACCTTAACTGCTGCTTGGAAAGGAAAGCCAAAACCTGGTCTTTGTGTTAAAGTTACTGTATTTGGGTGGCTTTCTTGGAGTGTTTTATTTAGTAACTTGGTGCTAGTTCAGACCGTAGCCATAAAATAACCGCAGCAATGTGAAAATACGCTGCTGTAAAAATAAATGAGCCGCTTGTCTAGCCGGTGAGCCACTTGACGCTCTAATTTGTCAGCCAGAGATAATTAAGGAAATGAGTAATCGACAAAGTAAGAGCACGTCATTGGTGACGAGCTAACCGGGGCTGCTGAGGGCAGGGCCGGAGCCCTCGTGGGGCGGTGGCGGTGCTGCGCCAACAAGCCACTAGGTGGCGCCGCCGCCCAGCGCCGCCGCCCGGCCTGAGGGAGCTCGGGGGCAGCGGGGCCCGGGCTAGCGGAGCTCAGGCTACCGCGGCTCGGGCTACCGCGGCTCGGCTGCGGGCCAGCCTTTCGCTGCGCTGCTGCAGGCAGAGGCACGGGGCTGCAAGTGCTGCTTGCGCCGCAGACGGCGCTTCTGGTTTCGCTTCGTGTGTAAGGAAAGCCCGTTGTTGCTGGCCCCGCGGCAGCAGGTCACTCTGGTTAGTGAACGTGCTGAGCAGAGGTTCTGTGTTTTTAATGGTGTTTCTTTTCACTGTTGCCAAGACTCCTTGCTAGCAGGAGTGTGGCGTTCACCTTCAGGAGACAGCTGACGCTGCCAGGGAAAGCTCGGTAGCTTTCCCTTCAAAAAAAAATTTGCATCCCTAGCGCAAGCCCTCCTGCGGTACCCTCAGCAGAGGTGAGTTCCTGCAGCTGGCATGAGGGCTCGCTCACTCCATGGGTCCTGCTTGAGATAAGTGGATGAAGTGTTGTGAGGGAGCTGCCAAATTGCTCCCATTGTTGTAGCTTTTCTCTGGCTTGAGGGCTTCATACTCCAAATATGCCTCCAAACAGTGTCTGAGCCGCTAGGTTCTCCCATTCAGGTACTTGTGGTAATGCTGCTGCTTGGTGAAGCAGTGCTGTAACAAGCTAGGCACCCCACTGTCTTCATCTGGTTGAAAACACACAGCCTCCAGATTATATGATACAGAGTAGGCTCTGGGAAATGTGGAATCATCAGTTTACTGAGTTGTATGCTAGTTTTCCAATGCTGTTGATTTAAAAGAATTTTTTTGCCCTGTAGCCAGAAGGATGCAGTGCAATACATAAGTTACAGCATGAATACTGTTAATTAAAATGATTATACATTACTTGGCTTTGATATGCCTTAAATTAATTTTCCTACCAGTTAGATGTAATGCAAAAAACATTGTGGGTCTTCCTAGCAAATAAGCTATGATGTATGGATCCATTTCCACTTTAGAACAAGTATTTTTTTAAATTGCTGAAGCAAACATTTGTCTTACGTCATCTGAATCATTCCCAGACGCTGCTGGGGAGGACAATTGATACCTTCTTACTGTTGCTTTGCCAATTGCATTTCTCTGGTGAGGGCTGGAATGTCTATGGCCTCGGCCCGAGGGCTTTTGAGGCCCTTTTACTAAGCCAGGTGACCGGATCTGCAGAGATCCCGTACTGTAATACCGATGACATTACCCAGTGTCACAGCACAGCACTAAGCAGGGGCAGAAGCTTGTAGAGGTAGTCAGCTCACAAGGGGTTTCAGCGGCTGGATCAGTTCTCTGGTCTCATTCCTAGCATGGGCACATGAGAAGCTCAGCTGGTGCAATGGAGGGGGGCAGCATGATGTGTCATGAGAACACTATTCAGCAGCAATATCTTAAGGGGACGTTGCTGTCAAAGATTCTGTCTCATGCAACTACAGTTAGTGTTCCAAAGTCCTGTTCAGGAACTGGGAATGCACATTTTTAATGCACTTAACCAGCTTGGACAGCATGTTGGGCTTAAATTTCTAGGGAAACATATAAGAGTAAAATGTAGGCAGAACCCTAAAACAGTTGTCCCTCTTCTTTATCTAGTGTTTGTAGATCATATGAAGCCATTAATAAGCGGGGTAGATTTGAACCTGTTTGCACTGTAGAAAGATCTCACACCAAAATTACCTGAGATATTACAGACATGCATACTTTTACTTGTATGTGAAATATATAATATCATATATCCTTCACTTTCTCTCTTCCTTGGCTTATTTGTGTATGTACAGTGATCCCAGTTTCCTTTCATTTTTCTCTGTACTGACTTCACTCCCCTTTTTGTGACTGCGCTTTACGGAGCTTCCATGTGTAAAATGTGAGGCATTAGGTTAGTGTGATAACCATACAGTTAAAGTTTGCTTTTTTTGTTTTGGCATTTCTTTGCTTCTGGGAGAGTGGTGTAGCATGAAGATGAGTGGTGGCAAAAAACAGATGGTGAAGCTCAGGGAATACATTGTGAGGTAAAACTGTTGGGAAGGTCTCTTCCTCTTTTCTGTGTGTTTGTAAACATTCTGAAATGCCTTATGTCTGTTAAAGAAGGAGATAGAATTTTAATACTTATTGAAGGGAAATAATACCAGGTTTTTTTGTCAGCCAGGCTAACTTTCACTTCAAGTAGTATAATTGTCCATCACTGAGGGTCTGCAGTGTCCCAACAGTATGAGCAATAGTAAGATCACAAAGGCAAGTGAGTTTTTAAATCAGATATTTGAGAGTACAATTAGCATCATTGAAACAGGTTTCAGAGAGCTTTGTTGATGACATGAGATTTTACTTTGTGCTTAAGCTGAGAGAGAGGCTGTTGCCTTGGTATCCACAATGCAGATGATACCACTTCATATTCTCTAGCCCTTGTGATGCTGGAAGATAAAGAAATTAGGTCAAAGAACATCAAGGGTGAATTATCCTGATTTTCTAAGTTTTCCATAGAGTTTATTGCACTGCCCTTCTGCCTGTGTAGAATTTTCCATTTTTAAGAGGAAAAATTGGAATTGCATACATGGATAATGGTCATCTCAAAAATCAATTTGATTTTGATTTTAATGGCTATGCTAATGTTTTTGTCCGTTGTAATTTAATAGCTATAGTGATCTTCCTTGTAGGGATAACAGACTGACTCACTCTGTATATTCACATAGACATGCAAGCACTCACCTTCAGTCACATGTATATCCAAGGAGCTACTGCTCAGTTTGGTACAGCCTGTTCACACACACCAGCAGGATCTGCTGCAAGATGGTGTATGTGTAGAAGAGGAATTATGAGTCCTAGACTGTCAGATTTCCCACCAAGGCATATGTATGTGCAGTATAACGTATAAATATACAAACCTTTCAGGTTTTTAAAAAGACAACGATCATGTCAGGGGCAGCAGGGTAGTAACACAAATGTGTAATTAACGTTGCAATAAGGTCATATGAACTACTTGTGAAGGACCTCAGTGGGATTGCACGGAAGCCCGGTTGACACTTTAGGAACAGAGATCATAAAAGAAAATCCGGTTTTCAAAGAGGTGCACTAATCAGGACAGATAAATAAGGCTAAAGGTGATGATAATTCTCTTTTCCTAGTAGACAAAGAAGAAAAAAGGCATAACACTAGTCAAATGAACACACTTTGGATCAAATACTTGTGGGAAGAATGGTGAAAGAAAAAATCTACTGGTATAACATTTTGAGTCCTGCTTGCAGATGTTCCACCTTAGATTTACAAATTCAATTTCATCTGTAAAATCTAGGTGGGAAAACAGTATCTAGGACTAGTAGGATCCAGATAATCTTGTGCCCAGTAATTTGCAGATTTCTTCACTAGTCGTAATGTGAGTCTGATACCAGTACTACAGACTCCAGCAGCAAAGAAGTGATTGTCAAAATCAAACCAAACTGCTTGGATTGACTGACTGCCCATGGAGTTATTTTAAATCAAAAGGTTGTTAAATAAAATGAAGGTGCTTTATTTCAGGAGAGCAAACTTTGTGAGTAGGAATGAATGGACCAAGGGGAACTAATGAGTTCAAGGGCTGTTGTTAGAGGTGTCTTGGAGCTGCTGACATCAGAAGTACAGAATGTGCCTCGACTTTGAATAAAGACAAAATCTTTGTAAGAAGGTGCTGGAGAGACAATTGGAACATGAAACGTTGTGTCTGGCAGACCAGATTTTATGGTCCTTTGAGTCAATTTATTAGTTTAGATGGTTAAGATAGGGACGAATACAAAAGCTAGATAAAGAAGAGATAATGGGAAGCTTTACTGACAGGGGGATTACAGGGCTGGAGACATGTTTTAAACATAGCCCTGAGGAGAAGAATTCATACTGAATAGTTCAGTTAATGATCATGCATAGAAACTAGCAGTGTTTCTAAGGACAGATTACCATGGGCAGTGAGATAGTAATTCCCCCTGGGCTTTTCCAGTGGTAGGTTGGTGGTCACAGTCTTCCTAGCCAGGGCACGTCTGTGACTGGGCTCTGGAGTGCCAGTGAAACTGGTACTGACATTAAGTTATGAGGCACGAGCAGTATGAAGGGAATGGTGATAACAAGAATTACTCTTGGAAACAGCAGAGGAAGAGTATTTAGGACATGTTGCATGATCAGATGTTTACAGGGAGTCATTGATGCAAAGTAACCAGGAAAAAAAATCTACAATCCTGATGTCTTAAGGTACCTTAAATGAGGAATTGGCAGAAGGGTAGGAATTACTAACTCCACTGTTCAAGGGGTACATTGCTGTGTGTAGTTCCACTCTCTCATTTTCACCAAAGATAATCTCCACAGTAAAGTGGTATGGAGGAAAGAGACCCCTGGATGACCAGAGAATTTAAATCATCTAAGAAGGTGAAAACTGAGAAATGATGAATGCTGCCTATGAACACATCAAGGAGATAAACTCTGTCAGGAAGAACAGTCTTTGGAGTGAAGGACAAAAGTGGCCTAAAGAGAAATGGTTGTAATTTCCAAGAGTAAATTTGGGCCAGGATATAATTACTAACCATGGAAGTGGTATCTTCCCAAGAAGTGTGATGAGAGTGAAGACCACAGGTAGGTGTAAGGTGGTGCTCAACGAATCCTGTTACGGGGGAGTTCCCTTTCAGTTCTCTGATCCAGCACCCTGTTACCAGCATGTTCTTTCAGGATTTCCATTTTGTGAGGAAGCATCCAAAGGAGCAGGACAATAATGTATTGATACCACAATGGCATACAAGATCAGCAGGTCCAGAGATGTGATACTTCTTCTCTACTCTGCTCTTGTGAAACTGCACCTGGAGCACTGACTCCAACTCTGGGGTTCTCAGCACAGGAATACCATGGATCTTTTGGAATAGGTCCAGAGGAGGGCTGCAGAGATGGTCAGAGAACTGGAGCACCTCTCCTATGATGACAGCCTGGGAGAGCTATGGTTGTTCAGCCTGGAGAAGAGAAGGCTCTGGGGAGCCTTGGAGCAGCTTTCCAGTACCTAAAAGGGCCAACAAGAGAGCTGAAGAGGGACTTTTTACAGGAGCATGTAGGAATGGGACAAGGGGAAATGGCTTTAATCTGAGAATAGTTTTGATTAGATATGAGAAAGAAATTCTTTGCTGTGAGATACTGGGGCAGGTTGTCCAGAGNCCAGAGATGTGATACTTCTTCTCTACTCTGCTCTTGTGAAACTGCACCTGGAGCACTGACTCCAACTCTGGGGTTCTCAGCACAGGAATACCATGGATCTTTTGGAATAGGTCCAGAGGAGGGCTGCAGAGATGGTCAGAGAACTGGAGCACCTCTCCTATGATGACAGCCTGGGAGAGCTATGGTTGTTCAGCCTGGAGAAGAGAAGGCTCTGGGGAGCCTTGGAGCAGCTTTCCAGTACCTAAAAGGGCCAACAAGAGAGCTGAAGAGGGACTTTTTACAGGAGCATGTAGGAATGGGACAAGGGGAAATGGCTTTAATCTGAGAATAGTTTTGATTAGATATGAGAAAGAAATTCTTTGCTGTGAGATACTGGGGCAGGTTGTCCAGAGAAGTTGTAGATGGATGCCCCACCCCTGGCTGTGTTCAAGGTCACGTTGGAGGGGCTTCGAGTAACATGGTCTAGTGGAAGGTGTCCCTGCCCACGGCAGGGAGCTGGAACTAGATGATCTTCGAGGGCCCTTTCAAACCAAACCATTTTATGATTCCAAATCCCACTGAGCTCTCAGGGCACATGTAAGAGGTGAAGTGTAGTTATCAGATTTGGAATCTCTCCTTGGCACTGAAGGTAATGCTTGCCTCTGTGAAAAATAAAATCAGATTCCTGAAGACTCTTGGTAATCTGGACTTTATGCCTCTTCCAGAAAAATAATAATAGTTGCTTTGAAGACTTCAGGGAGCTCTCATTCCTTATACTATTGTCACTTTCAAAAGAAGAAAATTCTACTGGATGAGTCTGGACCCTCAGAGGCTTAAGAAAAAACATATTGGATGCCAGCAGTTTAAACTGGGTCATGTCTGAAGATTTATTTCTTGTGGCAAAGGCTGTTACTAAGGATACTGTGAATGACTCCTATTATACTTTAAAATAGTTTTCTTGGTCTTTGAATAAATGCAGCTCTCAGTGTCTTGGAAGTTTTGCCTACCAAGATGTTCGTAGACAAATCACTTATTACGTGCAATGCTTATGATCCTCTATCCTTAAATCACCTGTTAGCCTTAATAATCTGAATAGAAAGCTGGGTAGAAAAAGATGAATGCCTGGTTATTTAATATCAGAATCGCAATGCTCTTTAACCTCTTGTATCTTAAAACACTGAGAATAGGTTTAACAAAGATTTCACACTAAACTTGAAACATTCTGCTTAAATTGTTCGAAGTTTAGAGCTTATAGCAGAGATGGGTAAACCTTTCAAATAGAGTCCTTGGATTCTGGAAACAGGAGTGTCCAGTGAACACCCCACTGCACTGCACATAAGTTGCAGACAGGGCTCTCAAACTCCTGCCAGCATGTGCCTGGTTGTACAGAAGCTCTCTTCCCTGGGTATTGGAATGTTGCTTTGGAGGCTACCGAGGTGATGGAGTCCTGTGTCTCAGACACAAATAAGAAAAGACACAGATAAGGAAAGCCAAAGAAACGTAAGAGACAAGAAGGATGTAAAAATGCCATAATGAACTCGTGTGTCTTGAGAAAACCTCTAATCTAATGAGAATGGATTTTGTTTGAGAGATTATACTGGTACAATTAATTATTCATGGCAGCGACATCGTTAGGATTTCATTTTATTTAAAGGCCTCTAAGTGACTTGGAAAATTGGGTTAAGCTGAAAAGGAGTTTGAGGAGAGAGACAGGGGAAAGCTTTTCCTTTTATTGTCTTTGTCTAATATTTTTTACATAGCTATTAGAAGTACAAACACAAATTACACTCAATCTCTAATATTCCTGCATTAAATGTGAGCATAAATTTGAACCACATAAATACAATATCTGGGCCAAATGGGAACCTAGATGGCTTTTTGTGGGACAAGTTAGATATCATTAAAGTGACCTACTGTCACTTGCTGGGGATGTGCTATATTTCAGCACTGTACATTAACACCAGACTGTGATTGGTGGCTGCAGACTTGGGCTCCTGGTGGAGGGAGGGTCTACATGGACTTTCTGTTGTCCTGCAGCAGCATAAGTATGGACACAAACAGAGGTTCATGGGGCCGTTGTCCTAAAACTGGAATGGCTTTAGCTGAGGTACATACATACAGAAGACAAAAGTCTTTCCCTTGGCTGCAGTAGAAAGCAATGGCAAAAATGGTCCTAAAACCCAATCGCAGCCAGACTTCTCCTTCACGTACAGTAGCTAAAGCTCTTTACGTTTGACCACGCCACCAGGTGTATTTCCCGTGTTGACAGACAAAAGCACTTTTCAGGGTGGTTTCTCTCCTCTCTCGAGAGGACAATCTCTATGCCAGCCCACATGCGGTCGGTGGCGTGCCTACAGACAGCCCTGTTTTATGGCCTGAGACCACGTGCCCTGCAAGGGCCAGGTCATGGGAACAAGTCAGGGATTGCACTTCTCCTCTCTCCCTCCCCTCACCCCTGTAAATCCATACTTGATTCCTAGATAGGTTACACAGCCTCAGAGCTGCTAGATCTTGTGCACTGTTGAGAAGATTGGAGTTTTTTCTGTAACACATGAATGCTTAGCCTGGGAACTATGCAGGCGTCTGAGTGTTTAAAAAGTCTGGTTTTCTTTTTCTTTTTGTAATGTTTATTTGTTCCTTCCCTTGTAATTCTCCCTGTTAACTCATGGACATCATTCAGGGACAGATTTAAATCGAAGCAGACAGACTCCAGTTCTGCTTCGTCCCTGAAACAGTGGAGATTTGTTTAAAAGTGCTATCAGGAGCACACTTGGTATGACTGGAATGCTCAAGGCTTTATTTTTCATTTCACATCATGTGCAAAGTAACACAGCTATAGCTTGAGATGTTCATGTGACCCTGGTGGTACCATCTCAGCTTTGGTTGGCTGAGGGTTGTGTAAATTATTTACAGCAGCTTTACTGAGGATGCTCAGAAACAATGGACTGGCCACTGGGAGGAATGTGAGAGTCATTGGGCAATGGCTCTTAAAAATGAAAAAGTATGTCTGCAAGTACTGGTCTGGATCCAGTTTCAGGCTTGCTCTGAAACTCAAAAGCAATCACTCTTCCTTAGATGTCTGGAAGGGTTTGTTTCACAACATTTATAGCTAGCTGACACTAGGAGGGAAAACTCCTATTGACATTCTTTAATTAGGAAGGAATTTCAATAAGAAAAATGCCATTTTTTCTACAATCCCCAATTGTCATCTTACACAAAAATCCACAACAACTCTAAGCTCCCATTCACCTGAAACCTAAGCTGGGTTGCAGCAAGATTTTGGCTGACATGAGTGGTGACCCCACCTGGGTCAGCCTTGAATCACAAGAAAATGTGGCAGTTGTTGCTGTTTTACCAAAGCTGTGCCTTGCCAGCAGCATCTCCCATGTGATGTCCTGGGCACCTTGGAGCTCCAGCCCAGCTAGGCTGGGAAGTCACAGCCCTGCAGTCCTCCCTGTTCAGTACTTTTCTGTTGGTGCTCACTGCTCCTCTGAAGCTGGGTGTGCAAACACTTCCCTGAAGGGCTAGAGGCCAATCTTTCTGAATTTTGGAATGCTTCTACTGATTGCTGCAGTGCAAAGAGAGGGAGAGCGAGATCTGCATCTCACAGATTGAGACTTTGCAGAACCATGTGGCTGCCTAAAGCATGTGTAGGCAAACATTTTCTACTGCTGGTTAATTGATTTCCAGTGAAGAGCTTGAGATGCCTCAGCTAAAGGATTTCAGGTGATGTTCCCTTGGGCACTGTTATCTTGTATTCTATGGTGTATATCATGCAAGAGTGGAGGTCTCTGCTCCTTTTGGCAGTGTACTTATGACTTGCTTTCCTCTGGCTGCATCTGGAGAGCATTGGAAATGGCTTCCCACAGTGTCTCATCTTAGTCTCAATGGGTGATTATGTTGGGCTCTGAAGCCTTTCCCTCAATTCCTCAGGGCCCTACTCTTGCTGCTTACCAAGAGAAAAACTTTTTCTCTTTTAACACAGGGGCCTGCCACCTCGTCAAACTTCCAACAGATGAAATATGGCTGCAGCCCAAGTGTTTATTTAGACTTCAAGAAGAAAGAACCACAGAAGGAAAAAAAATCTATTCAAATAATAAGACCTCTTCTCCTGATGGCTTTCTGATGACATTATTTTGGTGGCTAGACACTTGACTTTACAGTATATAAATAAATATTAATTTGCCTTCCCATATGAGACAAAAATTCAAGTTAAATAAATTCAAGTCAATTTGGTACTCTCATTTCTCTCCTTTTAAAAAGTTCTTTATTATTTTTGCAACTAAGTAATATGTGTTTGACTAACCATTAATTTTTCACACAAGTAACCTTGGATAAATAAAATAATTTTTAAACAGAGGTGAAAAGTAACTTCTCAGTACACAGAGAATTTATTCTATCAGTCATTATCTTCCATGGCAAATGTAAAGATTCATACTGTACGTGACAGCTGACTGGACAATCCTCAGCTTATGAAAATAGTTTTCCTTTGGTACTGGTTCACACAAAATTGAATTGCTCTCCCTAGGACTTTAGTGGCACTATTCAAACTGTTGAAATGCAGCAATGCTTTTCTAATCATCCATTATTAAATCCCAGTCATCCAGATCCTTGCTAAGCAAAACTTCTGATGATGTCCTGTAGCTGTGGTCCAATTTTTATCCAAGCAAATTTCAAAACCCCTCTTCAGTTTATTAGAGCACTGTGTTGGCAGCTGCATAACAGCCTTGTGGCTGGGCAGTGCTTAGGGCAGTGCAACTATGTGTTGCTTTACAAACATAGATCCAAACTCTACCCCAGGCTTTCAAGGGTTTGTGTTTCTGGGCTCGGTCATCCTGTTAGTCAGCTTCAGAGAAACTTGCATACTTAGATCCTGCCAACTTTGGTGAGAAGCAAATACCTGCCTTGTTTAGGTTTAACTGTTTTCTTCATTTGGGATGGATTTTGGATATCCTTATCTCTGAATGGTTGTTTAAGAAGACAACCCTTTCTTTGGGGAAAAGAGAGGCTTTGGGATCTTTTGTCTTAGTATTTTGTAAGGAAAGACAGTAGTTCCTTCCACATGGTGTTCCCAGTAAAGGGGAACACCATGTCATCCTAGGGCAGGAACTGGTGCTTGCTTTGGTTCCCTTTAAGGGTCTCCATACTGCAGGATTTTTAGTCTTTTTTCTCTAGCAAATCAGGGAAAAGCCCATTTAAGGTTGACACCATGTGGTTTTCCTCAGAAGAAGAAATATATTTGTCAGAAAAACTAATGTCATCTACTGAGTTCTGTTATCTCAGTATGAGCTGACAAAGCAGCATCAGCTGGGAGAAAGCTGGTTCCAAGCTGCAGCTGCTGTGAATTAGCACAGGCCCAGCAGGAGTCCAGGGAAGGGCTGTGAGCCTTGGGGGCCTGATGGGAGAAGGTTTAGTGTTCTTAAGTTTGCAGTGGGTTGTCGGGTCAGTTTGGTCTGAGTTAGTGTAAGCGTGAAAAGTGAGTAACTAGAAAGATCCTTGTCCTTAAGAACTGCGTTGGTAAATACAAACTTTGAGCTTGTTGAAGCTCCCTGAACTAGCAGTAAAATACAGGAGTGCTGTGTAAGAAAGGATAGGTGGAAATACCTAGATGCATCTTTTAATGGATGCTGTTCCTGTGTTTTGGGTGGACCTGTATGACTACAAGGCAAGCGATCTGTGGCTAAAAGGTAAGTGAAAAAGTGATTTGCCTTCATGGATGCTGATAGGAGAGAGGGGAGTGAAAGTTTCAGTGAAAAAAAGAGGGGAAGATTGTGTGCAGCAAAACACCTTTGAAGCTGAGAAAAGAGATGTCAGTGTCCCTAAGCCAGAATCACTTGCTGAGACCTCTTGAAGGCATCTGGATATCTATCTGCCATCCCATCTTGATGCCTTGCGTAGCTAGTGAAAACTTCATACTTGGGAAAGAACAGCTTACAGACCTGTGCTGAGGGCTGTTCACTTTGGTTCAGTAGAACTAGCTGCTAGAATATGTCTTTAGTGAGCTCTGTTTGGCCTCCTCTCCTGGGAGTTGTGTTGCCTGTGCTGCACTGGTTGAGTAGTTCCCTCTTTCCTTTCCCTTGACTTTTGCAGGCTTGGACCCTCCCACAGAGCTGGCTGGTGTTTGTTTGACATCACACCCCTACCAGTGATAAGCATGTATCTGGTTATTTTGTTTTGTTTCGTTTTTTAACTGGAGGTTGTTTAAATACATCAGTGAAACACTCTGTACTGTGGAACAGGAATAATAAACTTCTGAAAGCTCTAGGCTCCTGCCTGGTGCCAGGAGAATGAGCGATGAAGATTTCTGACTGCAAATCCCAACACTAACAGGGCCTCTTGATTTGGTCCAGTGAGTCTCTGTATGTGGATGTTGGGTACAGTAGCATAATTTTAGAGGTGTGAGTTGATTTGTCCCATTTTTCCCACCACATGTCCCAGGACACTGGGAGAGGAAACCTTGAAGGAGAGTGGGAAGAAAAAGATTAAGTGGCTAGTTTTAATGAAAGCGCAAGGTCCATTACTTTTTCTCTGTCCTTAATTATTTTTTCTGCCGGTTCGACTCCAATAACACATGGGAAGGGCTGTGCAGTTTTGTGCCTGACTCTCAAAAAATTTGAATGTAGGCTTCATCAGTAGATGTTCTAAAGCTTACTGTACAGATGGGTAGCCTATACTGCTTCCTGATGTTGGATGTTGTTCTCCTAGTTCAGCACATAGATCTGCATACATAGATTACTGTACATTTTGTACTCTTAGCAGCTAAAAGTTTTGTCCTCAGAAATAATCCTTCTTCTCAGAGCCAATTCTTTTCCCAGTTGGATCTCAAAGCTGGACTTCAAAGCTTCACAGAAATTGGGTTGAGACCCATCCATGTTATTCTTAGACTCTAACAGCTGTTGTATTTGAAGTAGATGGCAGCTGTTCTTGAACTGTAAGCTGCCTATCCAGGAACCAGCAGAGTTTAGGTCAGAGCTCAGCAAAGTCCTAATGCTGAAATTCTGTTACTCAGCTGAATTTTATGTTGAAGTGCCTCTGCACCAAGCTGTGGTTACAGTGGTGACTGTAGTGTAGGCGTAACACAGTCAGACATTCTTGAGTATCCTATTAGGCATCTAATACCATCCAAATTTTGAGTTTATATTGTCGGGGCACTTTTTGTGTCAGAGCCATGGTACTTTGAAGTTCTCAGAAGCCTCACAATATTAATGTAAATCTTCAAACTCATTGTATGTTTTGCTTCTGAAGTGAAAAGGCTGGGGAAAGGGGAATTGGGTGTTTTGGCATGGGTTTTCTTTGTTGGTTTGGGTTTTTTTCTCCCCAGTAACAGGGTTATATTCAAGAATAATCAGTACGATGCTCTAGCTTTGTGTGAGGGAGAGGATCTGGCTGTCTATAGCTGTGTGGCCCTAAGGATCAGTGTATCTTTGCATAGCAATGCTGTTCTTTTTAGGTGATCTTAGCTGGACACTGAAGAATGGGGTCCCAGCTTTGGTTTTGCAAGCAATATCATTAAATTGGATCGCTTTAAATATGGCTCATATCTGGCCAAAATTTGGTGTCTGTTTCATAAAGTCAGTGTGAATTTGTGTGTGTATGTGTGCACCACAGTTTGTTGTTCTGCAGCAGAACTGCTGCCCAGAAGGATAGCTGCCCAGATGGATTTGAGTTATGTACCAAGACAAATGTAAATAAATACATATACACTTCATCAGATCCAAATTACTCTGTTAAAATATGAGCTGCCTCTTTTTAGAATACCACCAAATTGCTGCTCTTCTTCTAACTTACTTAAGAAAACCATTACATTACATAGACAGAAATTGTGTGTTATTCCCCTCGTTGACTTCTGGCTAAATTCCTTTGCTTGATTTGTACCCTAAACAGCTAAATGCATAGTCCTTAAAAATAATCCCCCCTCTTGGAGGCAAATGCTTTCCTTTCAACACTGTTTCCTTCATAAACAGGGCAAGGGTGGGATTCTCAGCCTTGGGCTGATCTACAGCTCTAGACTGAAACGAAATACAATGCCCTGGGACCAAGTCCCATCATCTGCAGAAGCTGGGCAAGAGGAAATGTTTCTTGTGTTAGCTCAGCTTGTGGCCACACTGGAAGAATTTGTTTTCACACCAAACAGTTGGCTGAGTTCTCTGCTGGGGGGAAAGGAGAATCAAGGACTGATCTCTGAGAGAAAAGGCTTTGCCTTAGCAAGAGTCCTTTCCAGAGACGTGCTGTTATTTTTCAGTGGGTGTGGGTATGGCGTACTTGCCTCCCTGAAACACAAGCGTAAATATTTTGCTGGTGGTGCACTTCTGTGTACTACATCAGGCTTTAGGAGAGCTGCTTGTTGTCTTTAAATCATTGCACAAGTAGAGCAGTGCTTGCCTAGCTCTTATTCCCAGAACATCAACTTTGATGGCCTTGGTGACAGGGTTTGGGTAACGTATGAAGCCCAGCCTGTTTGCAGAGTGTCGCTCAGCATGTACTTTTGTTTCAGGTTGACTTCCAAGTTCAAAGAACAACATTTGAAATGCTGGTTTGAAAACACCATGCACCCACTTGATGATTATTCTTTCTAACCTATTTCCCCCTTGTAGTTCAGTGTTTTCTTCCCAGGAAAAGCCTCTATTTGGTTAAGGTTTTGACCTCCCATTGTGCAGGGAAGTGAAAGTCCTCTTGGAGTCTTGGAGCTCAGCTTGGCACAAGCCTAAACACAGAGACTGTCACTCTGGGCTTGTAAATCACCACCCATCAGGAGCAGAAAGTGAATACTCTTCTTGTTGTTGTAGCAAATATTTTGAGTGAAGTTTTCACGTGTTCCTCTTGAGTGATGAGAGAAGACATTAGAGATGCTTGGTTGAATTCTGTGTGTATGGGGATTTTGGATGCCTGTCAGTTTGCTAAGCATGTTCTTTAGCCTTTATTTTGTAAATTATGTTGCATCTATGCCAGATAGGAAGTACTGTTTTGTGCATCATCATTTGGAGTACCAGCAATTCCTGGTTATTTGTGTTACAGACAAAGTCTTTGGGGATGGAAAAGTATCTTCTTCAGATGCACAAGATACTTTGTAATAACTGGCTCCCTATGAAAAAAAAGCAATGGCTGGATGGCTGGAAATTGTGACAAAATATTTTCATTACAGTGCATAATGACTTCCTGAAACTACAGCAGTGGTTTTCACTGGTTTTGTTAAAAACATTGCTGTTACATCTTATCCATTGGGTTAGAAGACAAAGCTGTGTAGTCCGTAGAGATTTCTAATTTTTCAGACTATATCAGAATTATTGCTGTCTTGTTATAATGCAGATCACTGAGGATTTGCTGGGTCTAACAATGGCAAATACTTTCCAGTAGCTACTTTCTACTTTTTGATAACAATCTTAGACTATCTTGTTGACCAACAGACAACTAACTCTAGATGGTACCCTTAAAGGAGAAAATATTGCACAGCCTTGTAAAAGCTACTCTAACTTGGACATGGTTCTTGAGGTCTGGAATACTGAGCCACAGCTCAATGTCAAAGTCCTGGCATTTAGCATAATGACTCATAAGAAAAAAGGTGCTTTGTTAAGAGTAAACAGGAGACACATGTATGGAAGCTGGCAAATGTCTACTGCCATTCCACTCCTTGCTGGCAGTGAGTGAAAGTGCCTGTGAATGCTAAAGCATTGAATATGTGTTGAGTATCGGTTCTGCAGTCACATCCAGTTTCTGGTTTTTTATGCTTTTAAGGGTGTATTATTTTTTGCTAGTTGGTGTGTATTCAATTTCTTCTATTTCTCTTCTAAAGTCTGCTCAATAAGACCACAAACTACTGTTGAAAGAAAAGGAAGACTGAGTCAGTTGTTAACATTAATTGTCTGCTGTTTGATATCCTTAAGCTTATTGCCTAATGGCATGTATGTGGGTTTTAGAGGACAAGAGGGATTTTGAGGGGAATAAAATAGAGACCTCCATGGAAATAAGATTTAGCTTTAGCATTCTGGCTGAGGAGAGAAAGAGTGAGCACGTTAAAACTTTTGCTCTTAATCTCTGTCTTGATCTATCATATACCACCAGTTTATTTCTTTGCAATGATACCAGCTGAGACAAGTATTTTCTGAGTAAATCCATGTAATGTCGATGGTAGAATAGAGCAGAGCCCAGTGTGATGCTGGTTCTTTGGCCACACCACCTGTCAGTTGTCTATGCTCCACTGAGTTCAATGGTCAGGACTGTGAGGTGCTTCCCATCTGCACCTGTGGGTTTGGCCTCATCAGGGCTTCTAGAAAGTTTGTCAGTCTAACCATATAGCTTGTTTAGGATTTTGGAGAACTCACCCTTCTTGAGGCCAAATCCTTCTGGTGTGACAAGATACACAAGCGCAGTTACAATCAAGACATCTGTAAAGGAAATAGCACTCCCTTGCAAATTTATCCGGGAAAAGCACCGAAGTAAAAAGCAAAGTATCACGCTAGTAAATCTATGCCAGGTGATTTCACTAGGCTTTTACCAACAGTGGGTTTTGTTAGGGCTTTGCCATAGCAAGTAATAGTGCTCTCAGACAGAACAACGAATTAGGCAACCATTGCAAGTATGCAGGTGTGTTTACTGCCTCATCTGGGGGGTAACTTCTGATTGTCTTGGGGAAAGTAAATGTGTTGGTTGCCCCAAGCAGTGAGTATTTGCAGAGGAGTTGTCAGCCCCCTGCAGTTAAAGCAGAACAGGTTGCTGAGATGCTTGGGTATCGTCACATGATCTGTACCACCTACACCTGGTGCTTTGAGATGGGAAGTGTGGTGTTTCAGAACAGTATAAGAATAGTCTAATTCTGGCATGAACTCTGTCTTTCACCTTCTTCTATAAGAGGAAGTGAGATTTGGAAGAATTAGAGGAGAATCTTCCTCCCCAGTGCATTCTGCTAAGCTCATCCTTAGCAGGATAACTTGTGATTCAGCTTTCCTGGGAGCTGGGCTGAAGGTAGATACCATGGTAGATGATAAGTTGTCTTAGGCAGTGGCTGGCTGATGCCCTTTCTCATGATTTGGGCACAGACTTGTCAAGATGGACCTCCTGCTGTATGAAGAAGTAGCTGTGTATTTAATCCATGGGGAAAAAGAATTGTTAGCTCTTCTTTTGCTTTGAGGCTCAAGCCATAACAAATCCATAAAGTCAAGGAATGAATTAGCTTTGAAGAACCTCCAGTGAATGCAACACTCAAAAGCACATTCAGTTGAAGAAACTCACACTTAATCCAAGTCTTCCTTCTGAACGTAAGAATTTAGGAGGTGCAGATCATTCTGATATGAAATTATAAATGAATAGGTGGATATATGTTTGAAAATGAAGTTTGAGTTAATCTAAAGTTAAGCTTTTATAGAGATCAGAAATGGAGTCACATTTTACATCTTGCTTTGGTTTCTACAAATATGTTGAATATTTAGTGTAGCTAAGCAGCAGAAGCACCAGCCATTAAAGCACCAGCCACTCCTTCTAACTTGTAGTTAATTTAGTTAAGCACAATTCTTTCCATAACTTTCCTTTTTGGTTTGCTGCTGGGATAGGCTGTACTAGTAGTCATTAGTGAAATGGGTCCCATGTGCTAGCCATTAAATACTTTAGTGTCAAGAATCAGAAGTATTAGAAACCTAGACTTGGGCTGTCTGATGGATTTTGTGAAGCTCTTCTACAGGAGTTAATGCGCTCTCCTGCCAGGTGTAGTGTGGGCACGTTTTAGGCTTGAAGTTCACAGGAGCACATCACAGCAATTCTCTGAGCGCTCCTGCTTTTGTGAAAACACAGTAATCCTTTAGGAATGTGTGGGAAGAGTCTGTTTAAGCTAGCACTTTACACCGGAGTAGCCCTGCTTTGGGTTTTCTGTGTGTTTAGAGACCTACTGTTCCTGCAGGCTCAATAGCTTTGACACTTAGTCTAGAGTGTCTTGAACTCTGTCCTAGGGAAGAAAGCCAAAGGTGGCACTGAAATGTTCATTTTCTGTATATTTCTAAACTTAACAAAATAAACTTCAACCTTGATAGATCGTTGGTTCTGTGGCTTGCAGCAAAATGTAATAAAATGAATAACCATAGGCTTTAATGTCATCTCACACAATTGTATTACTGCTCAATTACTTTTTTGACCTCTTTGGAAGCATGCTTCTTTGAAAACACACTCAGTGTGCAGTTCTCACTGTCCTCTCTGTATCTTTTGTGTCAAGCAAATTGCTAACTCAGTATTACATCATGCCCTGGCTCCAGTTTGTAGGAGCACAGCAAAGTGAAAGGTGTTGTGTGTCTTGAACAAAGAGTTTGTCTGCTCAGTGGCTTCTTGCTCAGTTTCTCAGATCTGAGAGGACTCAAGACAGCTATTTATTTTTCTGAAATTATTGAGCAAATATGACAATTCTCTTCTGTTGGTGGCTGAGTTCTTGAAGTCAATAGGTTGTTCTTGTGATAAATTAAGCCTGCTGAGCTAATTCTGCCACTTCCTTCAGTAAGTAGCCTATTCAGTCAATACTACTAACAGATACCCTTCACTGACTTTAAACAAGTATAATGAGATACTCCCTGGCTCTGATTTAGGACGTAATTCCATCATATTCCTGATTGTTTTCAGTCATGAAAATATTTTGCATAAACTGATACTTGGCAGAGAAAGATGTTGACACTGCAACTGCTTCTAGATAGTCTAGGAAGGGCACCGGAGAGGGTAGGTTTTGTCTACAGTTGTTTTGAAATGTGTTGTAGGATTTTTGTTAGTCCACAGCGGGTGCAGAACTGTTAATCTTGTCCTTGTGTGATGCTGGACAACATATGGACCCTTATTTTGTGTGGCTGCATCAAGGGACATAAAGAAGGATTGCAGGTTGTTTGTATGGATTAAATAATCCTGGACATCTTACTTTATCATCCCAGGGTGAAAGACTCAAACAAGATCTTAAAAGTTTGCAGGATCAGGTTTAAATGCTGAACACCCACAAATCATGCTAGGTTTATTGTACAATGGAAGCAGAAGAGAAAAGTACAGCTTGGCACTCACTTGATCAAACCTGGGAAAACCCAACCCATAACTATATTAAGGAGTAGAAGCTACATAATGAAGTCTTGAAAAGGAAGATTTGCCATTCAGTCTGAGAGCAGTTGTATCTCACACATGGTGTTTTGAATGAAAAATTCTTTCCAAGTGCCAAGTCCCATAACGTTCTAGCTGTTTCAAAAAATAATGGAGGGAGAACTCTATTAAGAAAGAAGTATTTATTTTGTGCAAGACATCATTGGAATATATAATGCATTTTATGGTATGTGTAATGTTCCCTTTCAACTTTTAGTAGAGAGCTTGAGTGCTTTGATGCCCTCCATTAAGTCTCGTTACTGTCTCTGAAGCTATCCAGCTAAGAACCAATCACCATAACTAGGAAGTCTTTTCCATGTTGATAAGCCACTATAACCAGAAAATCTTTTCCACGTTGATAGGCAGAGATGCTTGTGCTGGTGCAAAATGTACTACTGGACATCCAAACTCTTTGGCAGGTTTCAGGTTCGCAGTTTTATGTGTGTCTCAATCCAGTCCAGTCTTCTGTGTTACTTCAAATTATGGTCCTGTCAGACACCTCCTAATGGAAAGAGCCCACTTTGGAGGTGGGAAGGCCACTGGTAATGAATGCCTGTCTCTGCTCAGTAGCCTCATTACAGATAAAGAATGTAGGCTTAATAGGGAGCACTGGTGAAATGGACAAATGCTGTCTAGTATTCTAGTTCATTTAACTGCTTAAATAAAATCTTTCAGGACCCTCTAGTTAATAGAGATACTATTACCATTGCGGTTAGTCATCTTCTTTTTTAGAAATAATCTTTCACTTACGGATAGAAGGGGTAAACTGAAATGCCAGCATTTGGTGTTTTTTTCCTCCTAGATGTGAGAGGAGAGGCTAGACAGGGTGAAGTAGAGATGGACATGGACTTCTAGATTGATGTTGTTTGTAACTGAGATTTTGAGGGCAGTTGCAAGGCATTGAGGGCTGGGAATATGTCTTCCAGCTTTAGCACTTTTGCCTCAATGCATAATAGAAAGGGCAAGATTTGGTGTGTGTAGATGCTTCAGGTCTCTTAAGACAGCATGTCTCAAAACTTGCTCACTCCTTCCCAGCTGTGAGAGTTGATCTCTTACATTACAGTGAAGAAAGGAAAAAAAAAAAAAAGATGTAAAAAGAAAGCAGCAGGGATGATTGCAATGAAAGAGAAATATTAAATGTAGTTTAGAGCTGGGGGCAACCTTTGTTTTGCAGATTATTTTCTGGCATTCAGCCTGATCCAGGAAACCACTTCTATCAAGAGAATGAAAGATTAAAGTCAGAAATTTAATTGCTTAAGAAAAAAGATTTACTACCCATGAGGTTCATTGGCATCCAAAATAAGGCCTGTTCTGTAGTGTACACTACATCTCAACCACACAGAAAGCTATCACAGAGAAACAGAAATCCTTGCAGCTCCAAGAACAGGCTTCTAGTTCCACCACAAGAAAGTGATTTCTCAATACCGCTGGAATGTGGTTTCTAGTACAGAATTTCTGCTTACAATATTCTTCTGTCATCTGGTGAATTTAAAGAATGAAATTATAAAGGAGGAAATATTTTGTTATTATAGATCAAATAAATTAAGGCCCAGTTAGATGAATAGCTTGTTGAGTTATCCATAACACACTTTATTTTTCTTCATGTCTCATTCATATAAAGTAGTATAAATGTTGCTCTTCTGGCTATTAGCTTGTGATGCAACACATACTATGTCTTTGTGCTGTCTAGGCCAATGCCAAGAAGATAGCTCTTCTAGTGCAAAATGGGGCAGCCAAGAGGCTTTAGAAATGCCAATTCAGTATTTTCTGAGCTGTGCTCTTATTACAGTGATTATTAAGCGAAAGAAAAATAATAGTGTGGTTTTAGCCTTTCCAGAAAAAAAAAAGCCCCCCAAAAATCCAGCAAAAAAATCCCCGCCACCCTAAACCCCCCAAACTCATGCACTAGCTACATGTGTTAGCACTTTGTATTCTTAGTTCCTTTGCTGTGGATTACATGCCTAGTGGAATAAGGGCTTTCTTTCCTCAAAGGACAGTAAGAGAGATAATGGAATAAAAATCCTGAAACTTTGTTTTATTCCTTCTTGTTGTTGTTGGTGGTGGTGGTGGTTTTAGGTTTGATTTTTTTTTTTTTTAGCTTGGTTTGGTTTTTTTTGTTTTTGTTTTTGCATTACCAAAGCATATAGAGCCTCTAGCAGGAGCTGTGATCCTTCAAGGAGTAGAGTGCTCAGATGAAATGAGGGAAGGAAAACTGTGGGATAGAACAGTAATTTGAGTATCTTGGGTGTTCAGTGAGATAAGATCAGTTTAACGCTGAAAAGGGAGGTTCTGGACTCTCAGTCTGAAAGCATATGCACTCAGCCATGCAGTGTCTGTCTCCCTCCATGCACTGGGAGGGAAGGCAGGGACTGGACTTTGGAGGAGAGCGGCTCCAGCATGCTTCCATCAGGAAAGATTTTGCTGGAGTGGAACCTCTTGAAAGATGGAAGAAAAGGGGGAAACTGTGCTCGGCTTCTGTACCCATGGTTCGGTTGTGACAGAAATGGATCCAAAGTGGTACTGAGGTGAACCTACAGCTTCAGTCAGTGAAGAATGTTGTCCTGAGGAGGTTTCTGTGTTTTGGAGTATAGTCCGCTTGTCTTGTACTTGTCGCAGTGAGATCGCCAACACCCTTTTGGTAACAACCTTTATTAGAAATGGGCAACTTGGGGACAAACCTGAACTTGAGGCCAAGCCAAGGCATCTGGTTTACTTCCACATGTCCAAACACCAGTAATACCTCTAAAGCTATCTGCCGGCATGTACCATACAAAAACGTGCCAAATTATATACGTTGGAAAGTGGTTGCCAAGAAATAATGACAGTAATTATTTTCACTGGCTTTTTATTTTTTTTGGCTCATCCACGTCTGTGAGCCCAGAATTAAGTCAAACCCAGGCAATGTGTTGGAATATGAATTTCAGATTAACCACCTTCTTGGCATCCCTCTGGCAACACATTTGCCTCAATGGCTGATAGACACTGTGGTTCCTCTGTGGACCACACCAGCTGGGAACTGCAGTGGAACTTACCTTACCAGAATTAACTTGGGGACAGGATCTTCCCTGGATGGGAGGATGGAGGACTGCAGTCCAATTTAGAATTCAAGCACAGAAGAAAAAAAATATTGTCAAGTACTTCTACCTTCTGAATCTTCTATTTCAGTATTCTTAGGCTGCTCCCCACTTTTCCCAGTTCAGCCAGACAAGCCTCTCTGCTTTTTAATTAACAGGCTGGTGTCTGGTGTGTGAAAAACTCTGCCCATCTTACTGGCTTAGTGTTTCAGAAAGGCTTAAATTTGAAAAAAGCATAAACATCTGGGTTGCATTCCTTAAGTATCCTTACATATCCTGAGTTGAGAAGAGCAGAATGGTATGTTGGATAAGCTGGCGTCCAAAGGTTTAAAGATTTCTGGTTAGTGCTTTTAAGATAAAACTTGGCATTTTGTGGTACTTCTCACTTCTGGGCTGTATTTTCCTTGCTTCCTTTGGAGCTTGTTTTCAGGTTTTTGATGTTATTGTGATTTAACTAGAAAACTGATCTTATTTTTGAATGTACTAACTTCTTCTTTGGTTTTATGCCTACAAGTAGGTACCAAACACATAAGTTAACGGATCACGAATTGCTGAGGAGATGTTTTCCTGCAGCCTGTTAGCTCATTTGTCAAGAATTCAGTGGTATCTGAAGCAACTTTTTTCTTTCTAAAGCTGGAATAAGGACCAGTACCTTTGCAGGGCTTTATCCCCTGTGCCTTGCAAATAGCTTTGCTTTTTACATGGCAGAGTTGTAGCAGGGGTCCCTGGCTCTGTATGGCACATGTGTGAAGATGCTGATTTCAACAGGATTCACAGTAAAATGTCAAGAGCTTGTGAAGCTCATATGATACTGTAAACAACAGAAAGGAGTGTGTTAAAATGTCTGTACACATACAAAATGTGTAGAGACATTTTAACACATACAAAATTCTCCAGGATGTGCAAAGGGTGATTTTAGCGTAGTACAAGAGTCAGAGTCTGGTCTCCTAGTTGGACTGCATCAATACTTACTGCTTTGCAGCCTGCCTGTGCTGGGACACATGACTTGGTGGCATATGCAAGAATAGTGTTTTCCCAATCCCTCCTCCTTGGCCCAAACCATTTGTTCCCCAGCACTTAGGTAAGCATAACCTTGGTCTCCGTTGTTTGAAGCAAAATTTTTCCTGTATGAGTTCTTGGCTCTTGAAAGCAGCTGGTGTCCTCCAGCAACACCTCACTGGATTTGTAGACACTGTGAAGTTAGTACTCTGAGCATGGAATAATGGACGTTTCCTGGCACAGAGAATGAGATAATTGAATTAGCAGGAGAAAAACATTAGCATAGAGCAGGTCGTGGGGCAGGATGAAGGTTGAGCCAAATCTATCAGTGTTCACTCTTGTAATGTGAATGCTGTGACTGATGACAGAGGTGCAAGGATAGACAGCTGAGATCAATGACAGGCCAAAGATGAAGCTCCTCTGTTGTATGTTGCTCTGCCATAGGGTTCTTTTAAATTGCCTATCTCTGTCAAACAAAAGATGAAATATGCGTGTAGAACTTGCTCTGGAAAGACTTCCTCTATGTTTCCAGTACTTGCTCAGCATATTTTTATTACAATAAAAAAAATTACTTTCCAGTTAGTCTGCTAAAAGATCCTTATTTGTTTATTCCATTTAACTGAACTATGGAGGTCTAGGGGGAAAGTTCAGTGAAAGTTTGGGAAACAGTGTGTATAGTCCTTGATACTGCTAACAGGAGACTGGTACTTGATCTATCTGTCTGGCCACTAGTGTCAAAAATAAGATTTAAATTGACCCCAAAATGTATGAAGTGGCCTGCTAAAAAAAAATCTCATAATTTCCTAAGAATTAGAATAGTGTGTGGCTGATATTTAGCCCTCATGCACTGAGCCAGTTTGATATTTGCTGAATTCCTTTGTCCCAACATATTTTTAACTGTCATCATCCATCTTTTCTGAAAAGAAAGTTACTATCTCCTTGTTAGCACCAGTTGGATGCAAAGCCTGACAGAAAATCCTCCTGAGAGGTGGTAGCTGTGCTGCAGGTGCAGCCCTGTGGAGCAAATTCCTGTTGCTGTTGAGACACAGGGGGAGAAATACAGAGATGCCTCTTGAGTCCTTTCATATGTCCATGAGGACTGAACCAGCAATGCAGCCTGTGTGTCCCAAAGAAGAAAGGATCTTCAAAACTGCTTGTTCAGGAGAATAAACTATTTTCTATTACTGTAGGAAGTTATGAGTCCTTGGGTATTGTTTCTGTGTGGGGTGAAGCAGAGACATCCCTTGCCTTTTGTGGCCCTGAATCAGCAGGATATGAATGCCTCTCTGCTCTGCTCCTGAAACCTCTCTGGAATGTCAGAAAGCCACAGGCTCCTCCATCCTTTGGGCTAGACTATTTGCTGTATTGAAACTCCTATGGATTCTGTAGACTGGAAAAACTGCCCTTCAAGGCTTCTGTTCGCGGTAGGGGATGGCATGGCATGCTTGTGGGGTGCCTGCTCTAGGGCAGGGACTGCTGTGAATCCTCTCTGGCTTTGAGGGGTTGCATGAGAGCAGCTGGGTATTGCAGGGTTTCCTGAGGTGTTTGGGAATTCCAGGAGTCATGGTAGGATACTGCATTATGGGGAATTAAAATTAAAATGTTTCTCACATGAAGAGCAAGCAGTCTCTTCCTTTGGCATAGTATATCAATCATTAGTTTCCACCCCAGAGTAAGAAACCGCCCTCAGAATGTCAGTGTTTGCAAGGAGCAGAAATGCTGAGTGATCTGTGGTGTCTCTTTTTTTAGGGCAATGATGCCACAAAGGTATCAGCCAGCTATGTGCTTGCACTTTCCTTTGGAAACAATATTGCTTTCTTAAACTTTCTCAGACTTTCAAGCTTTCAAGGCTTTCTCAGGGACTGCAGACCTCCCAGTAGTTGGGCTCTTACCAGCGAGGTTCCTTGAGGCTGAAGGACACAAAGAGGACCATCATATTTCTTGGTCATCTTGAAAAGGACTTGCAGCCTCATCAACAATCCCCTCTGAAAAAGTTTGGAACAGTGATGACAGATGATGTGAAATATGCTTGTGGTGGCTGTCCAGCTGTTGTTAGCACCTGCAAGGTTCATGGATAGGAGATACTGGGGGAAGGGTATGATGAATTTGAGGCATGAAGAAAAGATATCGTAAGAGCAGATAGAATTGAGGGGTTTGACTTCAGAGACCCATATGTTTTCATTTATACCTATGTGCTGTGCCTGTGTAAAATATGTAAAAATATCTTTGTAAAGATTGAATTAAGTAAACAATGGTCAAGTCAAGAAGGAAACAGGCTTCGTACATGAACTGCAGCAATGTAAAGAAAACTGCTTTTAGGTCCATTATTTATGATATCTAGTCACGGCATCATGAGGTTGAATATAATGGATACCTTATTCATGAGCAGTGCTCATCTGGTACTTGTGATGCTGCTTCTGGCTTGAGTGCAACCCATTGGGTCCATTTATTTGCCACTTACGGTCCTTTTAGTGAGGGTCAAGGGTCAGAAGATAAAAAAACCCCAAGTATTCTTCCCACTCTTTAAGTATGTGTTATCTGGTGTTCAATGACAACCCCAAAATGGATGTCACTTCCAGCACTGATGGTGGGCAGCAGAGACATTCTCATAAATCTGAATGCAGTAGTGGAAACTGGAGCAGTCTCTGCTATGCAGAGAAGCATTTTTTATTCACAAAAATCATTGCTGGCTCAGCATGAACTAGAAAAAGCTGTCCTCTGGACCGTCTCTCTGGTAGTCTCTAGCTGATGTTACCCTCAAAGGCCCCATTGAGCTGCAGGACAGCACCCAAGAGGCAGACAGATCATGAGGAGTCTTTCCTGTGCAAAGCTCTGGATGTCAATGCCTTGCAGATGCTATGTAAGAACAAAGCACGAGGCTGTAAATAGAAAAGCAAGAAGATCATGATATAAATATTGCTGGAAGGGAAAGCCTTATCTATAAAGAAATAAAAAATGTGCAGTCAGCTTTGCACTAGACAGCTCTCGCAGCACAAGAGAGCTGTGAAATGAACACCTGGCTGGAAGAAAACTTCTTGGATATGATGGCCATTGGCCAAGCTCCAGGGTTGGAATGAAGACTGTAAATCAGAAAATGTTCTCACTGGTATTGATGGCTGTGCAGGGTCTCAGAAGCTGCAGCACCCTGTTTGTGCAGGCATTGCCGATTGCAGTGTAGGTGGTCTGAGACTCCCAGTATTCCTCTAATTTCAGTTGCCTTCCTCCTGACAAGCAAGCTAGGGATTTATGATGGGTGAATAGTCCAAGAAATGCTGCTAAACCAGCATGGGAAGCTTTCCTCAAGGCATGATCTCCAGAGCAGCATGACACAAACTGGATGGTGAGAAGACCTGGCTGCAGCTTAGGAAGCAGCTGTCCCCTTTTCTCAGCTCATGCCCACCACATACTGGGTCCCTGCTCATCCTGTCTCATCTCTGTGACAATATGTTACAGACCTGAACCCTTATGGAATAGCATTTAAAAATAAATATTTCTACCTGTGTTGAATACAGAATGGGTTTGTACAAGCTTGACCATGCTTTCATTTTGGACAACCAGTGTGGGTTTTCTCTTGTGAAGTAAATAATTGCCAACTTTGATACAGCAGCAGTGTTTTGTGCTTCAGAGATGGAACCTGAAATAAAGGAGAAACAAAGTGCAAACCATCAGCTCTAATCCACTGAACAAAGACAATCAAATTTATAGAGGGGAACAGCTAAGAGAGTTCTTCCATTCCTCCTGAATCTTATGGAAATTTTACCAGATTCAGTATGACCAGGTCAATTTTTTTTATAGTGAACACTTTCTGCTTGTAGTATGTAATTTAAACTTTGCCTAAATACCATTTCTTGTTTTCAAAGAAATGTTTTGAAATTTATAAATAGCCTTTCTATGACTCACTATCTGTCTACAAGTTATGTTGTGCAATTTACATCTTCAGTTTTCATTGTCACTTTGACTACTAAAATGTGGTTAAAATGGTGGCATTGAAATAGTTACTAACTTTTCAAGTATGCCAAAGGCCAGATGAAGATTTGTCCTTCTTTGTGTCAAGTTGAGTATAAAGGTTACATAGGTAACTTCAGTTCTAGGAAAATTATTGGTGTAATTTTCTTTACTAGCACAATTCCCAACCATTTTATAGGGAACTAAAAAAACCCCAAAACCAAAAAACCCCCCTCCCCCCAAAAAAAACCCCCTTGGTGATTAATTCAAAAACAGGATAAGAGCAATCTGCATTGTTTCCATGCATTAGTCAGCTAAAATACTCCTGGCAAATCCTATCCCTTTATCACCCTAATCCTCCAAGTCTGGAAGGAAAATACAAAAGCATGTTTCAAATGGGAAAGCACCCTCAGCCCTTCTCCCTGTTAACAACTTGCTTTTCAACCTCACGCCATCTTGGGGCATTATTCGACTTAACACTGAGTTCCCATTAGTATATGCAGAACAGAAAATTCAATTTACCATCTCTAGGGTCTCTGCTGACAACTATTCCCCTGACACAAAACAAATGGTTTGGCTTTGTGTATGTGACCAAGATGCTTCCTACCACTGCACTTTCTCTCAGAGAATTGCTCTCTTGATCTTTGTTTTAGAAATACTTTTGAATTTGGGAAATCAAACCACCAAGGCAACGCATTGTCTCAGAGGAGTCATGGGCTGCACATCTGAAACACACTGCTCTTCTGCTAGAGATGTTAACAGTGTAAACTGTATTATTGATTGCTTTATTAGTTGTGTGTAGTCATTGTTCTTGTGAAAAAAAGGCATAAGATTCAAAATTGTGGATATTTTTTGCTAGCAAAAAAACATTTTGATGGTTTTACCTTAGGACAGAAAACTCTTCCATGTCTTCACCTGGCAAAATCTAGCACTGCAGCCCAGTGCTTTGTGCATAATTGAGCCCTGTCTCTGTTGCACAGGAGTGGGGAAGCAGCTGTGAGGAGCAAGTGCCAGGGTAGAGGCTCCTTCACACAAAACTTCAGCCTGGGATCCCTGAGGAGCATAAGCAAAGAGAAGCAAGACCTGGTACACTGGAGGGGGGCTTGCAGAGAGTTATCAGTCAACAGCTGTAAGCCCAGACTCCTTGCAGCTGATAACAGATCTGCTCATTCAGCCTGGCTACTTGTGCATGGAAAATCAAAGAAGACTGAAATCTGTTCAGGGCAGGGGGAGGGGAATTACCCAGCCTTCAGTAAATGCCAGACTACCACAAAACTGTTGTCAAGACACCATGTGTGGTAGGGGAAGATTCACTAGCACTACTGCTTTTAAAGATGCCTGTGCTGGTTATTGATCTGTGACATAGACAGTCCGCTCACCTCTTGTAGCAGGAAATTAGGAATATCTGTATTTGGGGTCTGTGGTTTGGATTCTTGGTCACTAGCAGTTGATAGAAATATTGATGTTTCTCAAACTATTGTTATTTATAAGCCCATGTTGCCTTCAAGAAAAATAGGGATGATTGAAATTCCAACCTACTTTTAACTGGCTAACAATGCTTCCAGTGTCTTACTCTATCAGACACTAAAGAGCTCCCTTGTCTGTAAGGCTGCATGTAGCAATACAAATGAGCATGGAGTAGTGCTTACGGTGTTTTTAAAAACACAAATTTCTGCATTAGTTTAAATTGTTGTAAAACATATGCTTCTCTCTTGCAGCCTTTAGGCTACTAGATGCTTCCATGCTTGGAGGTACATAGGGCTGCAAGCACTAGTGTAGAGTAAGGATCCCCTCTCCTCCCTGTTTTTTTAATGGGAAGGAAATCTAAGCACATCCCAGAAGCCAGAGTTGCTGCATCGTCTGAAAAATTCTTGCTCTTGGATGATGGAGGGGACCAGGAGCCTGAAGAAATAGTGGCACATCCCAGTGAGAGTGCAGCCGTTGAGCCTGTGATTGCCCTGGAGCAGGGGCACAGTGAAGAGATCTCATGAATGTGTAGGTGGGAACAATGTGCAAGAACATGCTCCTCAGTTAAAAAAAAATACCTCTGTTCACCCGGGATGGGCCAGTGTCAAAGAGTAACAAAGCTGTACATCCAGGACAATGACTAGAATCTGGAAAATGGGCCTGTTTATGATGAGGGTGCTTCACAGGAGTCCAAAAGAATAGGGCATTTGGGAGGAAGATTTGCTGCTATGTCTGAAAGACAAATCTTACACAACCTACCCAATTAACTCAGTGGAGAGGTCTCAAAATCTGCTGGTGCTCGTCATCCTTCTGCAACAGCTTGGCACCTCCAGGGCTTGCAGTTTATGAAGTCCAGAGAGCACTGTCTGGCTGAAAGGCACTAACTATGCAAATGCAATAGGAGTTATTATCGTTATGGTCCTTTCATGTTCTTACTCAAATCACTGATGCACCTTCTGTGTCCAGCTGACCAAGCAGTATTTCTTGCATTATAGGATTCTGATTCCACTTCCATTGTTAATGTTCATTACTTTCTTAGAGAGCTACAATTTCATTATTAATACATCAGTGTAACAGAGCACAGATTACATAAATGCATTCCTAAGCATTAGCTAAATATTAGTTTTAAGAACAAAATATGCTTTCTATGCCAACAATATGTTCTTTCTTATACAACTACTTTATGGCTACAATTGCAAAAGTACTTGGAAAAGGCTTTTATTGTCTTAAAAGGATATAGCAAAATAAACCTTTGCTTATCCTCTCCTTCTAAGGAAAAATCAAGATTTTGAGTTTGAAAGGTGGTAACCATGAATGTTTGATTCTGTTCAATGATAGTATCAGTAAATTTTAAACCTTTTATCTCTATGAGAATCAGAGGGTGAGTTAGTCATGTCTGATCTGTTTCAGTGGTACAACCGTCAGCTGCAGTGTGGTTGTCTCTAACTTTGGTGGTCTCCCTAGTCCTGGCTAGAGAGCTGATGTTGTTTGAGCTGAGGAGAGTCCCACAGCTGAGCAATGGGAGGAGAGCAAGGTGATGACCATACTCTAATGTCACCAATTTTGGAGCTGAAGCTGGTTGAAAAGCTGATTTAGCGGCAAACAGATATTTGGAGCATGGATGTGATGTGTCCAAAGTATTTCTTTGCTGTGGTCAAACCTAGGCTGCAGGTGTCTCTGGGACTAGGGAGACTCAGAGCTGGGTTTGGTTGATCCTATTACAGTAGCAACTGAGTACTTGGAGTACCTCTGTGTGTTGACCCTCTTGGGAGAACTGGGGCTCAACTGTAGCACCGACCTCCTGCTCTTGGGCAGAAGCAGGTGCCTCATCGCATGCCAGGGGGGATGTCTCCCTCCTTCTAGCCTTGCACAGACAGACCTTGTGGCCACAGCTGGTTGCACCAGGGATCTTCTGTCCTGCATGGATTCCTGGTATTGTTTTGGTCCATTATTATGAGACGATCTCCAGGTCTCATTTTTTGAAATATAGCAAAAGGACTGGGCTGCTTTATTAGAATATTCCTGTGCTTTAGTGTTCCCATCTCACCCCATGTTTTCATGTTTTAGCCTTAAAACTAAACTTGGGAATTACTTGGAGATCCTCTGAGCAGGACTCTTCTCATTCTGTTCAGGGATGCCTCAATGCTTAAACTGCTGAACTCATCGGTTTTAGCACATCATTCTGGAACCTCTTTAAAATGCAAGCTAGTTGTGTTATCTCCTCCAGAGATATTCACAGGACTGATGCTCTGGTGGATTAAGTTATTTTATGCATTGTAAACAATAGGCTGATGGAGCTGAAGTGCTGAGGTCCTTTTTTAATCAGAGGCACCAGATTAACTTGCTTTTAGTCTTTCAGAAACTCACTTACTCTTAATGAGTTTACCATGATATAGGTCCACAAATTTCCTGTCTGGCTTCTTTTGGCACTCTTAGATAAAAATGCCATCTGGAAAGGAGATTTATTGGTTTTGAGATGATGTCCCTTCCTTATCACCTTGTTTTGCTGGCCCTGAGCTCATCCAAGATAGCAGTACTTACCTAGACAGCATCAGTTTGTCAGACACAAATTGTGGAAAAATTAATTTAAAATACCTTGACCTTTCTACCCCACTAAGATAGGATTTCTTTTTTTTTTCCATAGTAAAACCTCTTGCTAATGTAAACTGCTTACATGGATATGTATATGGATATGTGTATGCATGCAAATAAATAAATAAAAGCTTTAGCCTTTTCCTAGTATTCTGCTCTGCTTCCACTGTAAACTCTGCCTCAGTTTTGTCATGGAAGGATTTCTATTTTGCATTTGTATTTATTTTGCAGAAGTGAGTTTGGAGCTTCAAATGGCATCTATTGTTGTGTGCTAAGATGCCAATGCCAGTCAGAGCGAGTTCTGTGGCACAGTTTTATTTAGAGACCCTTTAGCCTAACACAGTTTTCACTATTTAACTCTATGTATATGGCTGCCCTAGACAGAGGGATGGTGCAGCCACTGGCTGAAGCACCACAGATACTTTTCATTATATCCGAATGATAAGGACTTCCCTACTCTCTGTTTCTGGGGCCTCAGAAAACTATAAAACATCATTTAATCAAGATGGGGCACCAGAAAAATGAGCACAAATACTCACTGCTGCAAGTGTCCAGGGGTCTTCCTTGTAGCCATAAGCCAAGCAAAGAGAAAAACTTGGAAAAAATTGTTACTGACTATAGAAGTTGCCAGGGTGTGTGATGTGTGCATGCTCATGTGTGTTATGGTAAGGTAATATGGAGGACAGAGCTTCATTTAACTCTTTGCACTTGAGCCCTAGCAATAGCAGTTAAAATTTGTTCGAGACGTTTAAAACAAAACAATCCTGTGTCTTTTTGTAAACTTTCTATAGAAAATGCCTTATCCAGAAATTACACAGAAAAGAGAAAATAGAAAAGTGTTTCTAGTTCCGTGTGAGCTGTAGAAAGGTTATTCCTTTTTACTCAACCTTCAGTGCTGAGGCATGAGTGAATCCTCTTTTTGTCTGCCTGAATTGCATTCCTGCACAGATCCTGGCTGTGCTCCTGAGGTGCTGCTTCTTCAGTGATTTAAAGAAACATTGTAGAAAAATTAGTTTGTGTTTTCAGAAATATGTTGGAAAAGGCTTATGCATGAATTGGAGGAGGGCATGGAAATTTGCAGTGATGGTCATAGGCATAATTTATTAATTACAATAATAACAAATTATGATAAGTTCTCTATAGTTTAGATAAATTTGTTCCAGTGCTCATGGATGACTAAACTTGAAGAGACTCCTGGGCATAAAAAACAAGCTCTGCTGGAATTATTTAAATTAACCTAAGGCTATGGACTTTTAACTGATGAAATTTATCTTGTGGCAATGCAGCTGTGTGCAACACAGGAGTAGAGAGCTGCCTCAAGAAATGTATGTGATGTGCAAGGAGGGGATATTTCAAATGTGTTTTAGAAGCATTGCTTGCCTTTCCTTGTACTTGTGCTTTATTCCCATGTATTTGTTTTCCTGCAAATTCCTAACAGCAAAATGTTCCTCTAATGTAGGAGACTGATAGTTAATTGGTTTCAAGGGATGACTTTACAATGATTTTTCTTTTCTGTGAATCTTTATAGCTAGAGAGAAAGAAGCTGACACATAAGCAAAATTAATTTTTGCTTCTTCCTCTCTGTAAAATCTGTGGTTAATGATCTTGCCTCTTCATCAGTGCTGTGTTTTTTACTGCAGTGTCCTAATCCAAGCTCTGATCTCACTTTCTTTTTGTGTCTGAGCTCTGATGAGCTGTCAGCACTTGATGCTGTCCCTTTCACTCCTTAGTTTCTCATTTAAGAGTGGAGTATTTGACTCTCTCTGTGGCTCTAGACATCAGCTAAATTTTTACAGGACTCTTTTAAAGGAGTATTTTGTATTTGTTGCCCTGCTAATGGAAGATGTGACAGCTACATTTGCCCTATTCCAGCATACACAAGGGAAATTATCATCATGTCCAATTACAGCTGCTGACTCCTGCCAGACAATCCCCTGCCTTATCTTATCTATCTACATTTTTTAATGCCATACTCATCATTGTGGCATCTAAGTACCTTAAAAGTTTCCATTGCTTCAGAGGAAAGATGCATTTATGGGTGTGTTAATAGAAAACTTTTCCTGGTTCTGGCTATTTGGTCAATACATATGTGAACAAGGCTGATAAATGTTAAAGTGAATTAACACTGAAACGGTGACCTTCCAGTGCAACAGCCTTTGACTTGACAAACCTGATCCTCGTTGATATTTTGTCCAAAATACATCGTGTGGCTTTTACTTCTGGTTATGTTCGGGGATTAGCTAGATTCTTCAGTGCTTCTGGCACTGGTGTGAAGTGAGGGATCAAGCGCTGACACAGGCTCTTGCTCTGTTCCGGTTCATGCTCCCATGGTGATCTTTGGCCTGGCTTGAAGCATTTGAGCCTTTTTGGTTGCCAAGTAGGTGGCACATTCATTGGAAATAAACCAGCTTGACTTCTGCATTTGAGTTTTATTTCGTACTTCACATTGTAAGAAAGTCTGGTGCAAAGGCTGTCGGATGTTAAATAAAGCAATTTAAACTAGCAATTGCTGAGATGGGAAGAAGCCCACAAGGAATTTCTTCCTCATTAATCACATTTCTGAGCAAAACCATCATTTATGTCTCATAAATGTTCTGGGGTGTCAGTTGTATACATACAGCTGCTGTTTATTTTTCAATCTGTACCAGAGAGCGTAAGAATTTTAATATAATGGTGGAAATCTAAGTGTGTATATAGGCATATGCTTCTGCATGTTGAATGCTACTGGCACCCTTCACAGGGCAGATCTTTGTCTCTAGCTTTTTTACTGTCCTCCACTGACTCCAGTTCCACAGTCTCCAGAGATCTGGTCTGAAAGCATCCACCTGATTGATGCTAGAGACCAAAGTGTCACTTGCCAAGTACTGCCTTTGTCCCTGAGACTGCCACAGCCTTCAGGATCCTTGTATGACTCCTGGGATATCAGATTTTGCCTGTACAATGGCTGTGGTTGCTACTGTGCCTTTACTAGAGGTTTGTGTTGTGATGTGCTGTGCACTGCTGCTGCCCAGCTCAACACTAGGCAGCAGACTGTGAGCTCTTTGATCCTCTTCTCAAGTCACAACTGATCCCTGGAGATCCTTGGCAGCTCTCTATGTTTTCACCCCTTGACCTAGAGCAGTGTTGGAAAAATTAGCAGGCCAAAAGCAAGCTCATGTTATTTTATTTGCAGCCATCTACAGTAGAGTGTGACTGTGATGTTATTTCCAAGGTTTCTCTATCATCTGGGGGCGTCATGCTTGTACTCTTCGGTGATAATTTGGATTGGGGAAGCAGGCCAAAGATTATATATTTAAAAAAGATTTTACTATTTTTTCCTACTGATGTAAAGATTTCAAGGCAAACAACAGTAGTAAATGCAGATTTTCAAGTCAAAAGGACTAGTTGTCTGGCAGTTAGTTCTTCCATCTTGCTAAATCGTGGGGAAGGGGAACACAGAGATGTCTCTTCGTGCCAATGAAAACATTTTAACTTGCTTAACATCACACTTATCTGTACTGCATGTTGTTCTCTTTTTTTCTGTATTTTAGCATAACAGTAGCTTGCAAACAATGCCAGAGTTTCATCTGTAAGTCTCTGCACTGTCAGAGATCAACTTGTTCCGCTGGCATGCTAAAAACGAAAAAAAGTCACAAAGAAACACAAGAAGTAGAGAGCTTAATTTGACCTGTAGACTGTACTTCAGCCCACTCAAACCGGGTCAGTGTAAAGCAAATAAACTGCAGTCATGTGGGTTCTGCTGTGGGAGCTGTTGTGCTGCCTTTGATCTTGGGGAAAGTATGAAACTCCTGAATCTGACTCATCAAAGTTCTCCTTCATGCATCTAATAAAAAACATACAAGCCATCCTGTTGAAGTTGGTAGGATGACCCACCCATATGCCTAAATTTGAGCGCACACCCCAGTGTAGGGAGATTTCCCTCTCTCTTGGACAGTGTTGCTTAGACTTCCACTGAGCTATTCTACAAGAAGAGCAGAAGTTGAGAGGAGGGGAAGAGAAAGATTTGATCCAGGTCCTCCTTCAGCAGACTTTTTTGCTACTTAAGGTACAGTTGCTAAACTCTGTGTGATTGGCTTTGCTGCGTGCTGAAAGATTGCTTCCTCCAAGCTTGTGCTCTAATTTCCTGCCTTGTAATTAGCTCTTCCACATGGTTACCTCAATGTGCACAGCATGCACATATGATGAGCTTATGGCACTGGACATCCTCAGCCAGCTGAATCACAAGGCTGTGCATTAAATCCTGCCGGATGTAACACAGGCTGATGGGCAGAGGGGCAGGCTGTGGAGAAGCGACCCCTGAGGGCAGGGACTTGGCTGCATTTGGGCAGCGAGGGATTACTCTGGAGTTTTGAGAAGCACAGTGCCTCCTCTGTGCCAGGAGGGTCACAGCAGATAGACCAGCCTGCTGTGCAGGTCCCACTTGGAGAGGCCTGCTGTCCTGGCACCCGTAGTGTGGGGGCTTCTGTAGCGGGCTGGGCTGAGATGTCCTTTCCCTCTAATCTCAAGGCAGGAAAAAAAGGAAAGGAGAGGGATATAGTGCTCAGGAACAATATCTAAGCACCGTACACCAGGAAATTGGATTTTAGCCATGATGGTTTTTTCTCTGAAGAAGCATAGCAATGATGCTCCATTGTTACAGGCAGCTCCAGCCTTGGGTGGACACCACCATCACCAGGCATCCCCCTGGCTGCTCACTGCTCATTCTCCCTCATGGTGTGGCTGACCCTGGGGTTTGGGGGCAGCTGCAATTCCCCCACCCCCGCCACTCATGTGAATCATTGGGCAGCACTGACCTTTGTTTTCCACTCCATTATGCCTCAAAGGCCAAGCTTTCATATGGGGCAAATTTACACCCCTCTGCTGACTGCAGTGAAAGGTGCTTGAGAAGCCTAGGAGAAAAAAAATGGGGAGGATATGCTGTGTTTTTGTCGAATCTGACTTGGGATGAGTTACACTGCTTTCTCTGCACAGAGAGACACCAGACCAAAACAGACAGAGTTTGACCCCAGATTTCACAATAAAGATTTACCCTTTCTTTGAATACCTGCAGTTCCCAAATCTTAACTTGAAGAGATGAATGTAATTTCATTGGATCTGACTCTTCAAATCCTTTTGTGCAATTTTCTGGTTTATAAGATTTTGTTTTAAAGCCCCTGTTTTCTAAAGTGGTGCTTGGTGTCTTGTTGCTTTCGTGTCAAAACAACTGGGAGCAAGGTGACCTGAACTCCTTCCTAGAGCCATGGCAACAGAGGAGCTCATAAACACAAACAAGGTAAATCCCAAACTTTTGAGTCATGTCAGATAAGCCTCCTGATGAGAAAAATGAAGAGAGAAGAATCTACTTGGAAACACCAAAATATATATAGTAAGCATCTCATAGTGTTATTTTAATGTATTTCAAATGTTTCCTTTATATCATACAAAAGATTGCTTGAGGATTAGGTACTTGTGGAAAGATGAATGTTATCTACGAGAGTTTTTCAGTGGCAGAAGATCTGTAGCACAGACAGCTACAGACAGCACAACAGGCAGCTCTTATGGCCAGTCAAAGGAACCCATGATCTATCCACATCATGATTAATCAAGAGGCATCCATGATCAAATCTGACACATCCTATCAATACCTTAATTTAGCCCTTTTGATTGTTGAGGGACTGAGCTATGAGTTGTATCCATCTAGCTCATGCTGTATGTTTTGGTGCCACCAGGAGCTGCTCAAGGACCAGCCGTGAACTACCAGTTCCTGGAAACACCACACAATGCTGCAAGCCCTGGTGGAGTGAGGACGTGTCAGGGCTGGGGCTTGCAGCTCCCCTGGCTGGGAATGGCTTTGTGAGCCTCATAGCTGCTGAGGCCCGGGGCTTGAATGGGCATCCCTTGGGGCTGTTGGTGGGTGACTCAGTGTAGCTCAGGCCTACTCATTTCTTTGTCCGGTGAATGTGGTGATCTTTGTCTTTTCCTGGGCATGCCATGTGCCCTTAGGTATCTAATGGGTCATTTTAGGTCTCAGGTAGTGTGTTTTAGAGCCACATACAGAATAGTTGTGACTCCTTGGCAGTAAACAGCAACAATCTTCTTCTTGCCTTGCTCCAGTCACAGCAGCTACAACCAGAGTGCGAGGACAACTTCCCTGCCTATGTTTCCGGCTCTGGTCACCTTGTTCTGTGCATATCTCACTCGTTCAAGTATGACACTTGTCTGACAACAACCTCCATGGAGGAAACAGCCCCCCCCACCCTTTGCTGCCCTTTTTGTGTTGCCTGTGCTGGGTATTTGTTTGCAGAGAGCTTGCATCAACTCTCCTTACTGCCTTAGACTAAGCAGACTAATAGACTCTTTCAACACCTCCGTAGCGCTGCCCGCTGTTGTAATCATTCAGCGGTCATGGCTCTCTGCAAACAGCAGCACTGAACTCGCCCTTCAATTACCAGTTTATTATTCTAAGACGTCTGGGGAGCGGAGTGGTGATAGCCATATGCCAATACGGCTGTGGGCTGCTTGTGAAGTTCCTCGTGGGACGTGGAGAGCCAAGCCAGGGGTCTGAGCACTTCTCTTAGGCTGGTGACTGACAGCATCTGACATAGGCTTAAAATAACCTACCCCAGAAAAGAAAACCTGTCTGTCTCCAGATGAATTTCTAGTATGTGAAAACACCTCAGAGGTGGATGCTTGTGTTTGGGAGTCAAGGCTATGTTGCTGACCTACTTTGTCAAGGTGTGCTGACCTGCCAGGACTCCCTGTCTTTAGCGCCGCTGATTCAGCAAGCTTGCAGGCAAGTCCTTCCAGTATTGAAGAACTCAGTTGCTTTGGGATTTGGTGAAGCCACCATGGAATAACCCATTTTTTTGCTAATTTGAAGGAATGAAGCGGGAACCAATCCTCACTTTGGGCTGATGAAAACCAAGTCTTTCCTGGTGCTGACACAATGGCCTCTGGCTAGAGAGGGTCTCACGCTGTAACACTTGTTCTGGGCTGGTTCCCGCAGTGATCCTTGGATGAAAGCTGGGGCACATTGACTGAAATAACAAGAACCAATCATCATGAAAACACATCTGCTGGGTTCAGAGTGTGTATGCTTTGTAAAGTGTGGCTGCTATTAGAAAGCTCGAACTCTTCTATGGCACTAGAAAACTGAGGTTCCTTGAAATATTCAGTTATGCCAAGAAAAAATAAAAACGTAGTGGATTTCTCTGTGGCCCCAGAAATCTGAGGAAGCCTCCCAAAACTTAATATCCACTCATGAAGCATCCATATAAAATAATTTATCTTCTTATGACTGGCTTGTCAAACAAGAATCACTTCCAAAATTCTTCCATTCACTAACGTCCTCAACTATGTTTTATTTTTTTTCTTTTGTCTCCACTCCCTAATATCCCTCTGAAATTTAGTATATTCTAAATGCGTGCTGAGGGTGTCCATGCCAGCTTAGCAAGAGGAAGGATTTGTTGGAAGTTGTCTTCTGAGCTGGTAGAATCCAAAACAAAACATTGCCATTTCTGTTTGCCAAGATGCAAACTCATTCCTCCTCTCAGCAGGAAGGCATCCAAGAGATAAGGAAGTTAAATCAGGTGAACATGTATATTTTAACATGTCTAAAATCCTGCTTATGCTATTATGCCTCATTTCTTGTTATTGCTGACTTGTGAAAAAGATAAATCTACCAACAGTAAAATCCTTCTGGTGGATTGCTTATTCCAGATTTCTCTCTTGTTCTGCAGCTTAAGCATCAGAAACAATTTTCTCCCAAGACAGCTTGTTTTGTGTGATGGGGGTTGCTGCTGGTCCCTGTGGACAACAAGCTGGTTGGTAAAGTGTCTATGTTTTATCTGTCATCAACCAGAGTGCTAGTGGAAAACAAAGACAAGTAGGCATTTCAGAATCTGACTAGGGAAATATCACTTCATCCCTTTATATTCCAAAAGCATCTAATGCAAATATTTTGGTCTGGGAGCAGGGTTGACTCTGTAGCAGCGCTACAGAGCCGCCTGACAGGGTGGAGGTGGAAGAGTGAGTTTCGGCAGGAGGAGAGAGCTGTTGAGGAATGACTGCTCTGATGGGAGATTAAGGATAATGCAGGTTCTGTTGATTGCAGGAGTCCAGTGATTTAGGGACTTCATCAAGAAGAGGAAGGAAAGAAGGTAAAAGAAAAGCCTATGGAGAGATTTAGTTAATGTTGTCTAATAAAAGGAAAAAAAAAAAACTCACAAAAACACAGAGATAGCCAGAACAGATAAAGATGCAGATGACTAGGAAAAAATACCTATATACATATATATAAACCTATATACTTCCATGGTATGCAGAGTCCAAGTTTCTTTGGTGTTTTCTGACTCCAATTCTTTCCCAGGCATCTTGGAAGATACTGAGGATTCAGCTAGAGTTGTCACAGCTCTATTGCCCACTGGTGGATAGGGTAAGATTCCATCTCCCAGGGAGTGGGGGGCCAGTAGGTTTACCTGACATGATTTTTGGCCATGAGTGTCTGGGTATAAACCAAGCAACATGATGACAATTTACTGATTTCCCACCTAAACTAAAGCATTGCTGCATTTGGAGTTTTAGTAGCATGGCTCTGTAAGAATACAGATCTGTACCTTAGATGTTCCTGCACACAAATTTTAGAAGTTTCTATGAGGAAAAAACCTAAGGATACTTGGGAAATCTAAAACCCCCAAGCTTTGATTCAGACCTGTGTAAAAAAAGAGCTACTGAAAACTATGATGATGTTAACCATCCTATTCTTGTTAAGCTTCAGTGGAACCTTGCTTTCTTGAGTAGGTTTGGAGATGTGAGGTAGATTAAGTGAGAAAGTAGCATTTTCTGCCTCAAAAAATTGAATAAATATTAATAGAATGAATGTTTTGCTTGGCAAATGTTGAAAAGTCTTCCTTGCTATGCAATTCGTCTGAATTAATGGGTGTGAAAACATACATTAATATTTTCATTAAATGTGTGATTATGCACCCATATCTGTTTATGTGCCCTAATGTAAACAAGAGGACACACAAAAACATAAGCACTGTGTGATGTTAATGCACAAACATACTTCTAGAGACCTCAGTAAGAGGAACTGCAGTGCTTATTCTAATTTTTACTCCATGAGCAGGGATGTTAACTGGAAAGAGCTTGCCTGGCATGGCTCGCTTTGCAGAGCCTGGATGCAACTCACTCTTCTGAACTGTGAATGTCACCAAAGTGCAGGGACTGCATTTATTCATCCATTTAACAGCACAGTGTGCTTTAAGGAATGTATCTTCCCTTCAGGGCTCTAGTAGGGAGTCAGTACTTTGTGCACTGCACATCTGACTCTCAATGTTATTATTTTACATGGAAACGGGGCTGAAGTCCCAGGTTACTCATGGCGTGGCAATGAAGCCATGCACTTGCACAAAGGCAAATGTTCAAGCCATATTCAGAAGGTGCAGGATGCGACATATTATCCCCTTCATTTGTATTCACTGTGGTGTGGATGGTTCAAAGCAAGAAGTTTCCTGCACATATTAGAGAGGTACCTCTGACTTAGTTGCAGAATATTTTAATTGCTTTTTCACCTTGCATCATTTGAGGAAGCTGCAGATTGCATCCCTGAAACCAGATGTGAACATCCAACCTCTACCCCCTCTTTTCTCCTCCCCATTTAGCCGTTCCTGTTTACAAGGAGGTAGCCAGCAAAGCGCATCTGTGCATGCAAATCCCTCTTCTTTGGTGGAATTACATTCGGGATGAATTAGGCTCATTGTGCTTGCTTGGAAGGACCCAAAGAGTGGCTCCTATCACATCTCGTGGCTACCACCTTTAGCCAATATTAATCATGATTCCTGCACAGTCAGCAAATTCTTTGGGCAGAAAGAATCCACCCTTAGTCACCATGCATATTACAAAGGGTGTTTTCGCCACCATGCAACCGTAATCAGTGGAGCTCAGCTTGGCAATTTTAATCCCCTGCTGTCTAGTTTGGGCTGCTTGTTATGCAGCCAGCATTCACTCAACATAATGGTTGCTACCTGCCAATGTGCTTTGAGGGATATTGTTAGCATTAAATTTGCCATTTACATTTTCATGTTTGACATAATTGAGGAATGAATGCTCTTATGAAAATTAAACTTGTGGTCCTCCTGGACTACTGTAACCCTGTTAAAATGTAATGCGATTCTTGATGCGTCTTCTTTAGGTTTTTATTAAATAGAATATCCGTATGACTAATTCCCCTGGCCTAAATGTAGGCTGGGAAGGAACATTATTGATAGGGCTGAGCACAAATGGCCCTCTATACTCAGCCTCTAATGGCCTAATAATGCATTATACTTGAATCAGAAATACTTTGAGTTGTAGTGCTTATTGCCATTATTGAAAACACCTGGATGCTCCATTCATCAAGGTTACATCAAAATGGGCCCATTTGTTTATTAGTCTGTCAGTAAACATCTTTATTTAGTTTCATGTTCCTCTCCTCTCTGTAACATCAGAGAGGACAAGACCATGTAGTGTATCTTTCTGTGGTTTGCCATTATTAGTTTTCCCTGAAAAAGAAAGATAATTAAAAGTTTGGATGGCTTCATGAAATAAACATTTTTCTTGGGGATTATTCTTTTTTTCCTTTCCCTTTTAGAAAAGGAGGTTAAAGAAAAGCCATTGAGTATGTAGTCAGGATGATCAAATTGCAAAACAAGCAGATTTGCCAGACTAAGATTTTAGTGCATGTTTTACGGCAGGCAGCCTCTGGAATATTTTTGTCCCACTGCTACATCTCTGCTCCACCTGGAAGAGTTTGCTGTGCTGGGAAGGATGCTGAGGGACACACAGGTACAGCTGCTGAGCATTGCTGGTGATCACAGCCACGCATCTTGCACGGAGCAACCTGTGCCCAGGCAGGCGTTTTAGGTTTGGAGCTACGACTTATCTCTGTAGTTCTACCAACAGACCCTCGTTCATTCTAACTGTGTCCCTTTAGAGCTTTTGCCCCTCTTCTTTCCCCCATGAGCAAAAGGATGGATGAATTATGGTTTGCCAAGTGCTTTTAGGCTGGCTAGGGCTCAGGAAGAGGCCCCATTTTCCATCGAAAGAGGAAAGGGTGTTGAAATATTTTGGCCCTGTAAAACCCCATCTCTTTCAGTCTAGCTGCAATATTTTTTCTTTGTCAGAAAATGTTAGCTTTGACTATTTATACAGGTTTTCTTCTGAAAGGAGAAACTTTAAATATGACATTTTTGACTTCCATTTCAAAACAGAGAAAAGATCAACACTTGAAAGTCAAAAGTTTCTTTTTTTTTTTTAGGCAATGTTTTGCTTTGACATTTCCCAATCAAAATTCTCCAGATTCTGCAATTCTGAAGAGACTGTAGCTGGAAATCTGATGCAGAGCAGACAGCTCCCACACCACTATGGATGTGAACTGAGCTCCAGCTGGACCAGAGATTTCCTTAGTTCAAGCTGGAGAAAAGATATTATTCTTGAGAGTACTGCATTATCCAGTGTTTGATGCCATCCATGAAGCATTTGTACCTTGTCTGTAAAGACAGGCACTCTCATGAGTGTGTTTGGCATTTATATTTATGAGTTTAGTTATACCTCCTCAGCCCTGCTCCTTGTTGCTGAAGTAATCTGTCCTTTATTCTCTATCCCATGAAACCTAGTCTGTTCCCAGGTTTGTGGTTGTGCTGTGGCTCCTGCTACCCTGCTGCAGTGCTGGTGATCAGACCCATAGGGCAAAACTTCTGGGGGAGGGGGGCATGGAAAAGCTACGCTGTGTGTGTCAGTCAATGGATTCTAGGAAACATTAGAAGACAGATCTCCTGCCAGCTTATCTGGTCCATTTTCCAAGCAACCTGAAGAATATAACTGACCCAAATGGGGGTCACACTATGGACTGGCTAGAAAACAACTGAGTTTTAACTTCTGAATTTGTTGTTCTTGCCATCCTAGACAGGCAGCAAGGAAAAGAGTTAATATTTCTGTGGTCTGCTTGCAGAGGGTTTGTTGCTATTATAGCTCAGTGTGTGATTGCAGTGATTTCAGATCATATTCCTGCTGCTGGTAATAATGAATTGCTATAGATGGTGTTTGAGGTATTCCAAAATACCAGGGCAGGTCAATGGCTGCTTTTGATGTTTTAAAACCATCAGTTTGGTGCTATTGAGGACAACTTTCCTGCCCTTTTCACCTGTGGATTCCTCAGACACAGACTACAGGCAGCATTAAACCTGAATCTCAGCTTCAGATTGTTGCTTGTGATGCATTCCCCAGTGCATCACTCTTCAGTGAGAGAACAGGAATCAGAATTGCAGTTTAAAGAGATTGGCACCAGAATGTGCAATGTTATGGTCTGCTGATGGCTTGGGTCATGGCAGGAATAGGATACTGTCAGTTAGCAAAAATATTTGGCAATTTTGGCAATATGTCCTTGAATTTATTCCTTTCCTGTGTTCAAAAGAAAACAAAAAAAGGAGTAATAGCATTTTCCTCCCTCATCAGGGAAATACCCATGTGTTTGTGATAGCAAATAAAGGAAATGCTGAACAGGGAAAGGCCAGTGCTAGTTTGATATAGGCTTTAGAATTGCATGTGAGCTAAGGCCTTGGTCCACACTTCAGGTCAAGAAAGAAACATGGGGTTGGCCTATGGTCTGGAGCCATGGAACCCAGATTGTCATATATGGATACAGGGTGATTTCAATCTGAGAGAAGTGGGAAATACTTTCAACCTGGAAGGTGTTAGCTGATGCTACCAAAATTAATAATTACTCCTTCTTACATCATCTTGATCTTGCTACACAGAGCTCCTGGAGGACTGTTGCAGACCTAATTTCTCTCTTCAGACTCACGCTTCATGTCCATCCAACTTGAATCCTGGCAAGATACATTTCCTGGATGATCTTACTCTTTTGTTGCTGTATGCTTTATTTTTCCCTAAGTATAGGAGGATACAGCACAGAGCAGGCAGAGCAGCCAGACAGCTTATACAGTATGGAAAAATTCTGACAATCTACAAGAGATCTGAGTACATTTCGGCTATTATTTTATTTTTGCAATATGTGCAATTTAGTTCAGAGCACGGGAAGAGAATTAGAAATTGAATCACTAAAATCCTTAAAATTTATTGAAAGAAAAACCTTGCTCTGAACCCAAGTAAGAAAAAATTATATTAGTATTGGCTTCCTCAGTGCTCAAATCTATTGAGTTTCTTCGATTATTAAGAGAAGTGATGAATACTTGCAAACTAATCCATCTCTAAATCAATCTTCTTGTACAGTCATTCAGGATCAGGGAGCATAAGTTCATGATGTTGGAAGAGAGAATGATATGGCAAGATATGAGGCAAGTGGTGCCGCAGAGCAGTAAACACATCTGAAACACCTGCTATCAATTACTGCTATTTTTCCAGTGATCAGTTTCATGGGAAAGATTTGGAGACAGGAGCAACGGAGATTAGAGGTCTTCAACCACAAGTGGGACAACAGAGAGTAAATTAGCATTTGCATTTAAAGAGAGACAGGCTGGGTATGAATACAAAAGTGGTACACAGATCTTAGATTTAGAGCCAGCCTTGCAAAAATTGTATGGGCACACGAGCTAGAATTCTCATGACCTACTGTAGGTTTGATTTTTACAGCAAGGCTCTGCTTAATCACCGAGGCAAGAAAAAGGAGTTAAATCTCTCCATATGCAGAAACCTGTCATCTTCTCTAATTTGAAGGTATTGGAAATCTGTAAGAGCCTCAGGTTTTAATCAAGGAGTTCACAGATATGTAGAAGTTGTTTCTGGGTAGGTGGAAACACTCATCAGTCTGAAAGGCAGAAAAAACCTAAACCTGAAAGATCATGTAAATTATTTTACCTTCGTATGCGCACATAAACTGGGCAGGGTGCTGATGGCTAACTGTTCTTTCAAGATGTAAACACCAGAGAATCTGGTTTCTTTCTTGTTTGTATTCAAGCTGATAGTAAAAGTATTCACCCAGAAAACAGGAGGTCAGAGGTTCCTGGACCAGAGTTGCAGGGAGGTATGTTTTCCAGCTGGATTCTCAGCCTGGTGCTGCCTCCTGTGAGTCGGTATCCATGAGCTGGGTGTGGTGCTTTCCTCCAGCCTTGCTGGATGGTCTGCCTGGCAATGAGGCTCCAGCCTACTGGAGTGCCTCCCGAGCAGCAGGGCCTTGAGTCTCACTCACCTTCCCTGCCCAATTCACATCCATGTGTCAGGAGAGGGTCAGAACATGCAGCTTACAAGGTTTCTAGGGGCAGTCATCCTCTGCTTTTGGTTTATGGAGGAGCAGAGTGCACCCACTGATCTGGAGGTAAAGCAGGACCATGACCTGGTGCTCAGAGACTTAATCTTGGCCTGTGCTGACTATGAAGGTCTCCTTAGGTTAAACAAGCCCTGGAAGAAAACCAGACACTGTGCTACCACCTTCCTGCTGGTTTCATCCTTCTAGAAAACAGTGGATTGGGCTTCCCAAAACCTCATCTGAGAGATCTGGGCTAGGGAAAAACTTGCAAGGCATCCTTGTGTTTTGCTGAGGCTGAGAATGGGGAACCAAATCCCCTTTCCCCAGCAGGTTTTGGGCAGAAGAGAGTTACAGTATGTCCTGATGCTCTAAGTCCAAGAGGAACACGGGGCAAGTGTGCTGACTTCCATCTTGGCCATGGAGGTTAGAGCTGATGAGTGTTTTACCTGTCTTTTGTGACGGGCTCTGAAGCCACCTTTGATCGATGACCTTGGCGCAGGCAGTGTGAGATGATGACGGAAAGACTCTCCGGGGAGGCGCAGGTGCGGCTCGGATGTGGCGATTTTGGTGGTACCCAGGTTCTGCAGAGCCCTGTGGAGTTAGGTAGCTGACGCCAGGAGACTCCCGAGGGATGGGGGCGGCTGTTCCCACCGTCAGCGCTAGGTGGCGATACCCACCCGGCGGAGGCCGGTCCTCGAGCACCGAAGCCAACGGGGATGAAGAATCCGCGATGCAGGATGCTCCCCCCGCCAGGCCGGGGAGATGCGGCGGCCGAGGCAGCTCGCATCTCCTGGGAGAAAAAAAAATAAAAACCAAACAACCCAACCGACTGCGTCACTACTACTCGATCAGGTCAAACTTCAGTAAGTGAGGGGTTTAAAAATTGCTTTTCATTCGCTTACCTCGGGCTAGAAGGCATCTGGTTTGGCACAGGCGGCTGTAGTGAATAAAATTAAAATTGATTGAGTGCAAATGTTTTAATTGTATGATGTTTTGTCATTGATAATCTCAACAAGCTAATTCAATTAAGGATAATGGGAACATGTTTGGGGACGTTTAGGACCCATTCAGACATAATGGGTTCAAAATGTCTCAGCAGAACCAAATCACAGGGGTCCATTGACATTGCTTCCCCTGTATCTGGGGTGACCATAAGCCGTAATGTGCTTACTACTGGGTTCATGCCACAGGAAAGGGGCTCCCCAATTCTTGTGACAATAACCATATGTGGGGCTACCCACCCGTATCTGTACTTCCAGGGCAGCAGCCTCTCTTCCAGGTCCCTCAAAACTTCATTGAGGTTCAGCTGTTTTCCTACCCTGACCATTTCACTTTACAGCCTCCCATCATTGTTGGCCCCACCAAGTCCTGAGACTTTCTGTCCACACTACTCCTGCCCAGGCTGTCCACAGCACAGGGGAAGAGCCAGGTGAGGGCTGTTCTGGCAACCATGGGACTAATTTCTATCCCCTTATCTGAATATGATCTTAGTGTGAAAAAATTGACACTTCTTTCACTTGCTCTCTCAGCTTTTATTTTCAGCTCACATTTTTCAGGGAAGTTTTTTGTTTTGGTTTGATTTTGGTTTGCTTTTCTTTTCTTAATTTTTGAATTGGCTGATGTATCTCTGTATTTAATGATCTTCAGTGGACCTTTTTCCCCAGTACACACAAGGATAAAATAATTATATCTCAATTATTTTCAGGACAAGTATTTCCATAGTTCAATGTGAGAAATCTGTGATGGATTCAACCACCTTCAAAACTGACTGAAGGTGGGCAAAAAAAAAGGAAGGCATTACAATACTGAGTCCCCTCTCTAGAGATTTATTAAGATCTTACTTAATTCTGGATCATAGTAGAAAAATTTTGCATAATGTTTTTCTCATGCAGCAGTTCCTTTTGCAGCCCTCAGTTTCTTCTAAAAGCCCCTTTCTGGCCCCACACTGGCTGTAGTCCTAGACTTTTTGTTAGCCCAAACCCAAATTCTAGGCTAATTCGCAAGCCAGGACCCTAACCCACTGAGACGAGAGTGCCAGTATGAGCTCTTAATTATTTTTGAGATACTTTTGGAGGCATTTCAGCACTGTTGCTGGTAGTTTATTCACTAGGAGTCCTAATCCTTAGCTTCAGTTCTCTGTAGGCCAGTTTGCCCCACTTCAACCCCTTCATCCCAAGCCCTCTCTATGTCTCAGATGAAGATTCTAAGCTCAGCTCTTCCTTTCTTTTTTGTTTCTCTTACATTCCATCGCTTCCCAGGCTGCAGCTGCAGGTTTTATCCTTCTAATATTAACCCATTCCTATGTCAGTCTATTTTGAAATATTCAATGAAAATGTCTTCAAATATACTGGGACCTTTTTGTCCTAGGAAAGAGTAATGAAAGTTCAATGATTGTCCAGTTTGGCGACATCTTGCTAAGCAGTGCTTTGCTAAGTAATGTTTTGGTGAAGGCCCTGTTTTTTCTCAACAGATCATTTGTTCAGATGCACTGCATTTTATGTAACAGTTAAGCTAAAATTTCATTAGAGTGAGGAGGAGGTGAGTTAGCTAGCTAGTAAATATGGGAAGAATAATCCAAGCTTTCCCACACAAGGAGCAAAATATCCAGTGGAGCTTTTGTTGTGGCCTGAAGTGTTCAGGAAGATGTGTGTGACCCAGCATTGGTCAGCAGCAGGTGGCCTCTAGCAGTGGCGATTCAACAGTCTGGTTTCATCTCCTTCGGGTCAGCCATAAATCTCAGTGACCTGTGAGGAGAAAACTAGATAGAAGTGCACCACATTAGCAGCTGAAGACAGAAAATCAATATAAAGTCCTGGTATACTGGCAAACGAGTAACTGTCTAGAAATACAATATTTTTTCCTTGGTGCTCTCAGGAAATGTTGATGTTTCGATAAACTCTGAGAGCAAACTATGAAAAAAATGGGGGAGAGAAGCTCTGACCTGAAGTCTCAACAGACAAAAGTGGTGCTGTGATTTGAATGTATCAACTGTGATTTGAATTCATCTCATTATGTAGTCTATCTAAGTATGATTTATGTATCTGATCAACAAATAGCATGACTTTCTGTATACATTAAGACTATACTCAATGGAGGAGAACACATAAAGACTGAGTTACCTTCAGGGAACTCCTCAAACTTGAATGTTCTCCTTAGGGAACAATATGACTAATTGAATGAGATCTAGTGTTTAAGAATTACATGTGTCCATAGACCATCAAAGTCCATGATTTGCCCTGGATTTTTTTTTCTTTTTCTCTTGTACCCTGAGCAGGAACCTCTAGGTATTGGAACAAAATGAGACTTTTTGATGGTCTATACCAAAGTATATTAGGACACAGGGTTGATCTGTACCCATGATGCCAAAAAAATTTTTAGGAAATTTCTTTGATCAGGAAGACAGACCAGTCAAAACAGATCAAGAATTGTTTCTTGCATACACAGGCACTGGTGTTATTTTGTTTTACTCTTAGGAATTGCTGTAACTTAGTCACAGAAGTGGCATTTAGGGGTCCCATGCAGACCCATTTGACACCAATAGGTGATTAATTCTCCCATTTTGCCTGAAGTGAGTATTTGATTCAAGGCACCAGGGAAATACAAAGAAAACCCTAAAATGAATGTCGTGCCATAAACCTGCTATTGAAGCAGGTTTCATATGAAACAAACCTTAAACTAAATGTGACATTCCCATCCTGGTTAGCAGGCACTACTTGAGTGTGAAATAAGTGCTGGATTGCTGCTGCTCACCCAGCTGCTCGGTGGGACAAGGTGGTGGAGAAGTGCATCTCCCCATCCCAAAGCCTACCTGAGCTATAGCTCTAAAATTACGAAGTGCTGCATCCAGACAGACTCACATACTTTGTGAAAGCAGTACTCCTTCATCCTAGCTAAGTTTCTGTCCTTTTAAGTATGCTCAGCAATCATCATTTGGCTTTGTGGATGCCCACTGAGCACAATGACTGGTGTGGTAAGGGAAGTGCCTGATAGGCAAACATTGTATGTCTAGATCCTTATTGTGCTACTTGGCATTAACATACTTGGAAGAGGGGAGTCCAGTTGGGAGAACTCATGGAGAAACCTCTCCTCATGCCTTTATGACTTCTCTTCCTCTCTTTGCCCCACAGAGAGCCAGTGAGGATCTGTGGCAGTCTTGCCCAGCTTGCAACAAATTTGAGGTGTGTGGAGTCAGACATGAGCTCAGGCTGCAATGTAAAGGTGTTTCCTCGGGGCTGTGCGGTGGAATTCCCACCAATGAAAGCTAGAGTTGTATGTCAGACCAAAGAGCTCATTGGGTGTTTTGAAAAACCTGAGACTCTGAGCCAGAATGAGCCATTGTGTGGGCCAGTCATGGAGAAGCAGAAAATGTTGTCTCCCAGTTTCTTCCCCCAGCACTGACAACCTTCCCTAGGTACACTGTGAGTTAATTTCCCCTTTTGCTTTTACACAAAGCATGAGTGTGGAGAGCATGGCTTGGGCTTGCAGAGCTCAGGGCAGAAGGAAGAATTGAGGTTTAAGGTGGAAGATGGGAAGCCCTGCAGGTCTCTTCCCCACAGATTCCTTCATCTACTTTCACTAGAAGAGCTTGGGAGAAAATTTTATATGAAGTAAACACACATTTTTGCCCTATCTGTGGGCTCCACTATGTTTTCTTGGAGATGAGCTGTTAATAGGCATGGGAGTTTATCCAAGAGCTTTTATCTGGTGCAGATAATCCCTTAGATTACTTCTTTCTTCTCCTCCTCTTACTAGAAAGTATCTTTGAGACAAGTCCCTTTCCTGCGCTTACCCCAAATGTACGCTTACGTTCTTATGAAGACGCGTCTTGTAATTTACTTCTACTTTTATGTTTTTCCTTTTTATTTTCTAATTTAGCTGGTTAACCACATACTTGTTTTATCTTCCCATTACCTGAAGGAGTTATGTATTCTTCTCATAGAAATTCAGAGTTAAGTATCATACCTGTCTGCTGTGAGTTTCTCCCTGCATAAATATTTTACAATGAGCTGAAAATGGCAAAGCATCCTTTAAAAAATGAGAAATTTAAGTTAGGTTTATATTTATCCCTTTAGGAAAAAAGTAACAGTCTAGGGAAGTTGAATGCTTTAACCAAGTTTAGGATACTGAGTGAAACAGCTGTTGGTATTTAATGTTGCTTTATTGACTTCTTTCACTCATTTGTGCCTTTGAAGCCAACTGACCTTTTCTCCGGTGGGGATTTCTGACCATGAATTAATATTGTGGTGACTAAAATAGCTGCTGCTCATTTTTGTCAGAGAACGGGAACAAAAAGGTCTTAAATGCATGTGTAAAAAGCTCAGTGATTAACCCATTTGCCAAATTTTACACAAGTGCTCTTCTTTCAGCCATAGCTTTTTGTAAGATCTGATTTTGCACCATATTTTCACAAAATATTGCCTTCTTTTCCAGGTACCATTCCTCTTTTAGAGATCCTTGCTGTAACAAGGAACTGTACCTTCCTTGCTTGTAGTGCTCTTCCTCCACAACTCACTCCTTATTTTGTTAGTCCCAGAGGCTCTTTTCCCGCTTCCCTCTTTCTTCTCTTCCCTCTTCAGAAGGACTGATTTTAACCAAGAGGGGTAAGAGCAGGAATGCAAGAGTGCCATCCTGACAGGGGAGATCTCTGTCCTCTACCTACTGAGACTGACTGGGGCTGAGTGGGTAGCAAAGCAAAGAGATGGGGTTAAAACTTTACTTTTAGTTGGATGCAGTATGGAAAAGCATAAATGTGAGTTGAAGCAAAACTTTTCCATAGTCCTAAAGGATGTGTCATCAAAGATAGATGGGGTGGATTGCTTAGCGAGGACTCTCTGCAAAGAGTTCAGCAGACGCCTGGGCAACTGCTTTAGAGTAGACACAGCTCCTAGATAGTTAAAATTAACAGAAACATATCTCACTCTGTATGTATACACAAAAAGAACAGCCCTTGTCTGGGAGAGCTTACAGTCCGTGCCTAATTGATTGCCATGTGTTTTTCATTTAAACTCATTGTTAAAACAGAAGAAAGAGCAATGAAATCCTTTCAAAAATGTTTCAAAATATATTGCATTAGTTTTGTCTTCAGATATAATTGGCCAGGGAGAGTGGTAGGCCCAAGTTGTCCTGTGCTAGCAGGGCTCCAGACAACTCACATGCATGATACTCCTTTCTTACCCTCCCACACCATCCAGCTCCCACTGAAGTCAACAGCCACCTCACAAGGAGTCATTGCTTGGTATCTCCGTGTGTGATATCTGAACCAGATGGAAGCTGTAAAGTAAAAGGCACAACCATTGTTCTTTTTGACACAGAAATGAGACTATCTAGGCCAAAGGAAATCTTTTCTACCCACAAAAGTCCTAGTTTCCTATATTATGACCTATATCAACAATATTAAAACTCAAAGCTATACTGTTACACTGATGACTTGTTCCATTGACTGTACAGCTCAGTCAGTACCTATAAAATTGCAGGATGCATTTAAAGTAATTCAATTAGATTTAATTGAATTAAAACTATTATTAAATTCTGCCAAAGGTAAGTCTGTATAATTTTTTTCTAATAACTCAAAAAGCTCAAGTCTGGATGAGTTTAAAATAATAATACTACAAGAGAATGATTGAATAAGTAAGAACATACAAACATTTAGAAGTCCAACTAGATATGAAACTGAACTTTATATATCACATAAATCAGTCATTACAGAAATGAAAATCAATTAGGGTGGGTTTGCTCAACCTAATTTTTGCTCTGCTTTTAAGTATTTAAAGAAAGATTGATTTCGTGCCATTTTAATTGGCTTAATCCAGCTAAGTGTGGAGGTTCCTGTGTTAACATTAAAAACCCCATTTTTTATCATCTGACCATGGGGAAAGTCTTAGAGCCCTTTCCTAAAGCTGTAGCAATTTCTGACACTGAAGACCTTGAATTTCTAGTACAGCATTTTAAGCAGCTGCTCTGCTACAGTTTTTTAAGGCTTCCAGATACCCTGAGCCAATCATGCACTGTTTTCAGCCAAGTATCCTTTTCCTTCCTTTCTGTCTCTCTGGTTGCAGACATGTAGTGGCCCAGTCAAACAATAGGAAAATCAGTTAGGAAGATTTCAGCCCCAAGATCTTTTTCCATGGAGGCAAAAAGGCAACAAGGAGCCATTCCCTGTGGTGTTGGTGAGACTTCAAATTTGTAGCTACTGGTTGCTTTTGTCACAAGCAGGGAACTGAACACACACCATTAATTAAAAAAAAAAGTGCCAGTCACTTCTGTTTTCCATTGTACAGCAGGAAGGATAAGTTTTTTTTACATCTTCTGTAGCCAGCTATGTTAGGTACTGCTTGGATGTCTCTGACACAGCAAGAGCTTGTTCAGGTAACTGCGGGGCAGAGTGCTGTTGGAAAGGAGCTGGGAATCAAAAGATGGTGTGGGGCTGCAGCCTCAGGTGTTGCACTAGTTTTGTCTAGTAGCCTGTTTTGTCTTGTAGCCTGTCTCCTGGGTAGGTGTGCAAGGTATGTACCAGCAAAAGGCTCTTCTAGCAATTACTAGTAACTAAAATGTGAGGAGGAAGTCACTGGGAAACTAAGTTAGTTGTAGCTTTGCTTGGATGCTCATGGAGATGATTTGCTAAAAACTATGAAAGAAGAGAACCTGAGAGACCTGATTCAAAAAACTTTTATTATACAAAATATATTTCTGTACGCTTCGTCACTCTGCTGGCAACACAGCGTTTGTCTGGCCCTGCCCTTGTGTTGTCTGCAAGGGTAATGTGTTGCTTCATCAGATCTCTTTTCTTGCTGAACAAGAACGGTTTCCCCTGTAGATGGCTCTGTTTTCCTGCACAATTTCGGGAGTGCTCTCACTTTAGAAACACCATGCAAGTGAGATTCATTAAATATCTTTATTTTCCTGTTCCAGTGGGTGTTGTGTTCAGGAAGCAGCCATTGGGATCAGATGCTCTTTAACATGCCGGGTCTGAAGACAGCTGGATTGTGAATAGTCAGTCACTTCACACAAAATATACTTTTTGGTGCTTGATTTAGGATTTATATTTAAGAGCAAAGGCTCAATGTGAGTGCCTAATAATTGCTACTTGAGCTGCCCTGGGCTCTAGCAGCTGGTGTCAAGGTACTGTTCAGAAGGATGAGGGTCTGTCATAGTTTCTGTGTTGCATCTCCCAAACTGCCATGGGTTTTGCCACTACCTATGGCATCTCTAGTGATATTAGGGTGCCTGGGGGTTAGGCAACTGAAGTAAAACCAGGGCTTTCAGCTTTTTGTGTGTATGGAAAAAGAATGTCTTTCTGTTTAAGGAAAAAAGAGAGGGAAAGTTTTCACTGATTTTCTTTCTAGCACCTGCAGAGCAGAAGCTGTTGGTGTGGGACGAATAGGCATTGTGACTCCTCACTGTTAGCAAAGCTTAAACATTTAGTGAAATGCTAGAGTTCATCTCTCTGGGCCCAGGAGCTTGGGTCCCCTGGTGTGGCACAACTATCAGGCCCTGAGAAGGAAGGGGGGGTGTAAGGGAGATTAAAGGGAATTGCCTTTGTGAGTCAAATGGACAGAAGGATTGTAACATTTAAATCTTGGTGTTCAGGAATAGAGTCTGAACCTTGAACCAAATGTAATGATAGCAGTGAGACCTTCCTGGGGTGCAGAATGAATGCTGTCTAAATGCAGACACGGGGTTATAATACCTAGCATTAATTCCTCCTAATGCCACTGTTGAACTACATCAGAGAACACCTTTGTTTTGTTCTGCTGTGTGCTGCTGGTAGAAATTATTCTACAGTGGAGCTAGCAACTCACCTGGTCTGCCTGCCTGCTAAAAATGATACTGTGAACCAAAAAATATTTGAAAGAAATGAGAAAGCTCTGACAACTCTCAAGCTCCTTAGCTGTACATGGCATTTTGTCACTGATGATATACTGAGATATCCATTAAATGCTTGCACAAATTTCTATCTGTTCAGCAAACTGATTGCTCAGAGATATTGAAACTGGATATTATCTCTTCTAGTTTCCATCAATAGCAGGAACCTGAGCTGGAAGTGTAGGCTCAGCTGCTTGTGCTGAGTGCTGAGACTTCCCATCGCAAGCTGCTGGCTGGAGATCACATCCATGAAGAGGAAGTGAAATCACCAGCCTGCACTCACTGAGAAGAAACTTGGCAGAAGGTGCTACATGAAGGTCTAGTAAGGTTACCTGAAGTACACTCTGGGCATCAACATTGTAGAGGTGTGTGTGGGATGGATTTGACTACACTCTCAAACTAATTGTGAATGTAAAACCAGACCTGAGCAGGGGTATACCCCGAAGTATTGCCCCAAATACATAATCCACTTGAAGTTGAGCTTAGTCTCTCATGTTTGCAAATATTGCTGCCAACAAAGACCATTTCTAGAGGCATTATTTTCCTGATAAATCTGCACTAGTATGGAAAGGATGGATCCTAGAAAGAACCTAGTTGTGTAAGCAGTGTAAGACTTACTAAAGTTTAAATTATATGTTACTTTTAAATGATTACCTAGAGAGATCTGAACATCCAAGAACTTTTCAGAAAGGGCAAAGCAAATGATTACAGGTTGGAAAGTATCATATAATAGGAGAGATTAAAAAAAATCCAGCTATTTACTTTAGTAAAGAGACTAATAAGAAGTGACATGACAAAGGTATATAAAATAATGTACAGCATAAAGAAGGTCAGCAGGTGCTTTTATTTATCCTGTCTTATGAAAGAGACACAGGAGGATACCTAATTAAATTAAAAGGCAATAAATTTAAAAATGGTAGAGAAAATGCCCTTTTACGTCACATATAGTTAATCTGTGGAATTCACTGCCACAATAAGTAAAGACTTTTAGTTGAATTAAAAAATCTTTTAAGTAGCTAAAAAAAGACAGAATTGTCAAAAACATTCAAGTTCTGTTTTTAAGAGTAATTTGGGATCATATGTACAAAGAAATGTAAGCACCATGCCGAACTGCTTGCTGGATAATACACAGACCATCCTTATTGCAGGTGCCAAGTTTCAGTCTTGCAGTTTTCAATTGAAGAATTAGGATTTTTTTATTAAACTGAACGTCTGAAGAAAGAAAATGTCTCCTTTTAGGATACCTGGGAAGCTCAGGGATGAGGTATGCTGTGATGGAGCACAAATATTGCCTCAGTCAGAGGAGGGATTTGAGTTTAGTTTTAGGCTGTGTCTTTGGATTGCCATCCTGCTTCTTATAACCCCTAGGCTGCCATGGAAATTCTTTATTTATTGGACAGCCTCATATTGCTGGTTTGTATACAGGTGTGATCTGGGCATCTCAGTCCTCCCTGCCTCAAGGAGGGGGTCAAATACTTAATTTTTAAAGCCCAGATGAGCATAGGGATGTGGCAGATATCAAGCCAATATTGTGATGCTCCAGGATTTGTGCATGAAACTGAGAAACCTGAAAATCAACCACAGGTACCCAGGGAAGGCAGGTAGGGATTGAACAGGGAGAGCAGTGTTTGGTTCTAAGTTTGTATTGCATTTTTTTGTTTTATATTATATTTATGTTATAATTAATATTTTCAGTGTCTTCACTGGATCGAGTCATATATGCCTTGCTTCTCAAAATAATGTTTGTGCACTTACATAGGCTTTTTAGAAAATGCTGTCCTAAATGATGCTTTCATTATAATAGCTATGTTATTATAATGGAATAATGAGACAACTGAGGAATAGCAGGAAAAAATGGGGAATACAGGAGACAACTTCCTCAGGAGTGTTCTTGTTTTCTATGTCTGCTTTATGCAATGGAGATTGACTGCCTTGGAGCCAAGTGGTTTCAGATCTAAATGGAAAATGTGTTTCCTGATTCAGTCTCCTCTGACTCACTCAACAGTGGATGCACTACACAGGAAAGGAGATGTACACACAAGTTAGGTGTTGCAGGGAGGATTGGGAGTGTCAAGATCAGTTTCTGGCTTTTGCAACTCTGCAGAATTTCAGATATCTCCTTTCTTCTAATTTCTGAGTGTTTAAAACATAGATAGTCCTTTTTTTGTCTGACTTTCTGTTGTGCTCATTCGGTGTACAAATGCCAGGAAACAAAACTTTTTATGTGAATGTAGTCTTGTAGATAATACTGGAAATAGAAATAAGTGTAATTAAAAAGCATCTTGAGACTTCTATAGGGGCTGAAGGGATTAGGTACTCATCTTGTTCTTGCTTTTCAAAATTCTACCTAAAATGCTATTGGCATATGAGTGATTAGCTAGAGATTTTCAGTGACTTTATCGTATATTATATTTGGTAATTCTGGACTCGGGATAGGGAAGGTCCTCATGGATCATGAGGTCCAGACTCCTGATATTTCAGGCAGTCACATCACATATTCCTCTTCATTTATCAGGCTGAGTTTTAAAACTAGTTAGGATTTTTGCTTCCCACCCCATTGTAGGAGTTGAGTCTGTTCCAGAATTTGGCTTTCCTGGTGCCTGAAAACTCTCTTGGAACATGATGCAGAGGACAGATAATAGTGACAATTAATGACAGACAGGATTACTTATGAATACTCATGTGGTAGCCTGTGAAAACAGAAAATACAGGGAAATACAGCTTAGGTTCACATCAGGTGATCCATTTCCAGAAAAGGAAGTAAAAGCAATATGCTGGGCAAAGCATCAGTGCAACTTCATAGGAAATATTGCACATGGCCCTAAACACTCATAAGGGCAGGAGGACAGATCAGATAGTGTGCCCAGCCAAAAAAAGACTTTGGAGAAGGGACTGTGAGAACAACATTTACAGGGTCTTGCAAAAAGTCATCTGTGAAGAGGCTGTAATTATTGTCTGCATACATGAGAGGAACAAAGAACAATGAGGAAAAACTCTTGTTTAGCCTAAAATAAAATTGAGAACAGCTGACCATAAAAGAGTTTGGCTGGAAATTAGATATTGAAGGTAGGGGTGTTCTTGCATGGCTTTCCGATGGCAGTAGGGACAGCAACAAACCTACCTACTCTCTAGATTGCCCTTGGCCAAGTCTCTGAAACACCAAATTTGCAACATTCAACTATGACAGCATCAGTGATCCAGAAACTCTCTACCAACATAATTGCTAAAGTAAATGTATGTAAACCTCACAGTAACTTTACAAAGCTGGGTTTTATATGCTAACCCAACAGCTGTATCTCAGCGTCTTCTCTTCTAGCACATACTGTTCTGCTGTCATTACAGAGAGTTGCCTCCCCTCTTAGTCTTCATCCTGCCAACCTAAAATATAAGAAGCACTATTTATAAGACAGGTTCACTCAATCCAAAATATCTGTGATGTGAACCTGGCTAGTTTGAACAGATATTTCTTGAGAATATGAATAGCCAGAACAATTTTTTTCCTGTCTTTAGAGCTATTTTTTTTCTGGCTTTGTTTGTATCCACCATCATTTCAACTCTGTTCATTTGAGTATGCTGAGATCAAATTCAGTTAAGAAAATAATTAGTGTACATGAGTCGATACATTCTGCGCTAGAGCTGGCTTCAATACAAAGGACATAATGGCCTAATTCTAGTTTATTTTCAGTACTCTGGTTTGTAATGGAAATGGCCCACGCCTGGCAGCGCTGATGGGTACTCTAACAGTATGTATTTCACCAATTATCACTTTAAGATAAGAAACTTTCTTATTGAGAGCCTTCTCATATTATATGGAGAATTGCCCTTTGATCCAAGATATCTCTGGTTTCTTGGAGGCAAAGAATTGTATATAAGATTTGAAAATAGCTAATGGAAAAAAAAAACAACCCAAATCTGCTTCGATAAAGTTCAGTTTCTCTCATAGACTGGTGGCTTCTGTGATCCACAGCATGCAGGTGGTATAACCCAGGCAGTCACTATGCAATGGTACAGTGGGTCAGCTTAGTCAGAGGAGTGGAAAGACTACCAAGATTTACACACCTCAGTGGGGCACAATGCTGAATTTTGGGCCCTCATCACCAAAGTTTGGAAAGTGTGCACATAACAGGACAACAAATCTGAGGGACTTGAGTCCTGACACAAGTCCTTATTCCTGAGATGAAAGAGGTAAAATTTTAACTTTTCCTTCACACAGACTTGAGTTCTGAAAGGACATGTCATAGAAACAGGTCTTTTCCTGTGCCAAAGGAGGAAAAGCACTATTAAAGTGCAAGGAGAAAATAGAGTAAAGAGCAGAAAACAATCCAGAACTTCATTCCAAGTAGACCTCACCATGACAACTTTGTCTCTAAATCTCTGTGGAGTTTATACAGAGTGAACAATCTCCATTTTTTTCCTTCTGACATCACCACAATGAAATAAATGTATATGGTATAAATGCCCTTTTTTACATGGTCTGAATGTATGCACCAATTTTAGCATCAATGTACAAAATGAGAAGAATAGTATTACTTCTTACTCTTTCAGTACCCAAAATCCCAAAGGAAAGGCGATTTACCAGGGTTTTAGATAAGACCTGAGAATCTTCCCACAAAGTGAGGTTAGCAAATGGGATGAAGGGCTTTGAGCTCTTCAGGAGGGATAGACAGAGCACATGTGGTGTAGGAGTTGCAATGTCTGTAAGGGAGAAGCTTGACTGCACATCCCTCAATGTTAGGGATGATGTGATTGAGAGCCTCTGGGTGAGGATCAGAGACACAGAAGGCAAAGCAGGCATCATGGTGCCTATTATCTATTGCTCAGCCAAGATTCTTGTTGAAGATGGGCACCTGACTAATAGGCATAAAGAAAAAGCAAAGATAATCAATGGTTTCAATTGTCTCAGTCTCTACTGATAGACCTTGGGCTGCCCAGTCCCATCAGCCAGAGGACCATGTCTATGGAAACAGCGACTTTCCTTTCATGGATAATGAACTTGTAAGAGACCAGTGGTATCAGCTGAATGTTTACAAGTCCATGGAGTTTTGATGGGCTTCATTCCAGAGTAATGGAGTTTGTGGATATTATGGCAGGAACCTCTCAGTCATCTATCAAATGTCTTGAAAGTCTGGGGAGATTCCTGCTGCCAGGAATCTAGCCAGTGTTACTCCAGCCTAGAAAAAGGGCATCAGGAAAGACCCAGGGAACTGCAGATTGTTAGTTTAACCTGAGTACCTGGAAAAATTATGGAAACCATTGTAATAGGTGCTGCTGGAAGACATTTAAAGAAAAAATGTAATCATTAGACACAGCCAACATTGGTTCACAAGGGGAAAGTCTTGTTTAATTAATTTAATATCTTTCTGTGATTAGGTCACCTGCCTAGTAGATGTAGTTTTTCTGGATTTCAAGTAACTCTTTTTATACTGTCCATCACAGCATCCTTCTGGACAACTTGTCCAGATGTTCTGCAAAATGCACAGGGAGACATTACACTGGATGAAGAACTGACTGGAGGGTAGAGCTCTCAAAGGGTTGAAATGACTGGAGTTATAACTGTCTGGCAAGCAGTCAACAGTGTTGACTCTCTTGAGGGACAAGAGCCCTTGCAGAGGGGTCTGGATGGATTGGAGCATTGGGAAATAATCAGTGGCATAAACTTGTACAAGAACAAGTCTTGGATTCTGCATCTGAGGTGGAGTAACACTGGACTAAAGTCCAAATTTGGTGAGGAGTGGTGGAGAGCAGCCCCACAGAAAGAGGACTGGGGGTGCTGGCTGAGAGGAGGCTCAATAGGAGCCAGCAGTGTGTGCCCTGGCAGCCAGGAGGGCAAACTTATCCTGGAATGCATTAAACATAACACAAACAACTGGTCAAAAGAAGAGATTATCCCACTGTGTTTGATACTGATGCAGCCTCACCTTGGGTATTTGTGCAGTTCCGAGCCTCAAAACTTAAAAAGGATGTGAAGGTCCTTGAATGCATTCAGAAGAGGGTACCAAAGATGTGAGAAGGCTGGAAGACATGCCCTGTGAAGAGTGGCTGAAGACAGGGTTTGTCTAGCTTGGTGAGGAGAAGCCTGAGGGACAACCTCAGGTTCAAATCTGCCTCTATCAGGGGAGGTTTGGAGTTGACATGAGGAAACATACCTGTTGAGAGGGTGCCAAACCCTAGTGCAGGCTTCCTGGAAAGAGTGTCAATGCCCTAAATAAGTTGGTGTTTAAGAGGCAGTTAGATGATGCCCTCAACTTGTGGTCAGGCATTCGGACTAGATAATCGGTGTTATGTCCCATCCAGCTGAACTCTGCTCTCCCTTTCCTCAGCAAAAGGTCAGTGGCACAAGTGAGCTGTGGAAGTTTAACTCTTTGCCTGAAATACATTTTGTATCCCATATGAACACAATAAATTGGTGTGTTTAACAGAAAATCGATGCAGCTTGGTTTCAGTGGGGAAAGGGAGCATGACAGTGATAGCAAAAGTGGGATATTTGCTGTCATTTGGAAGAGTTGTTGCTTGCCTGGCTCTGCTTTGGGCACAGATCTGAATTTTCTAGATCTGAGAATGACCAACCTTTCCACCACACCAGTGTAACCTCCACTTACTGGTTTTCAAAGCCTGTGTTTCCATGGCAGTCCTTTGGCACCGGCCAGCCCAGCCCATGGCTCTAGTTACTCTTTGGCTTTTATCCGGGCTGTGGCTGTAGAAACCACCCCTTGTATCCACCCCCCGCCAAAACTGAGTTTGTGTTCCCAGTTCTCACTGCATGGCCTCATGGAAATTATCCCTGGTCTGCAGAGAGGGAACAGCTAATAGGGGTGGTCCCTGGGTTTCCAGGTTGGTTTCTGCCATGGCCTAAGTAAAGAGGAGGACCAAGAGGTTAGATCCCAGGAACTGAATGGCAGAAGAGGCATGAGGAGTGGCCAGCAGCTGTACCTACTACATCAGTGTGTGTGCCTCGGTGTGCACTTCTAGGGAAAGCAGGAGATACTAAGAAGAATGGCATAGAATAGCATAGTATAGTTCAGCCAAAATAAACCTGTTATGACCATCTAGTCCAACTTCTTGACTGCTTCATGGCTGACCAAAAGTTAAAGTATGATTTTCAGTGCATTGTCCTAAAACCTCCTAAATCCTGCCAGGACAGGGGCATTCCTTGTACAGCTTTTGTGGGAAATGTATGACTGGCCTGGATGAGATTATGTCTGCTGAGGTCTGCTGTTACTCAGTGTGTGGCAAGTCTTGGTGTAGTTTGGTGACTGCCATCAGCATTGCTCAAATGAGATACATGATAGTTGCTGGATGAAGGTTGGAAATGGGTCATTTTACATAGTGCAGTTGAGGGCATGGCCTTCTGATCATATGGTTTGGTTTTCAGGTCTACAGCTTCAAAAGACAGAGAAGAAGGCAGGGAGAAGTCAAACAGAAGAGTCTGGGATCTCATGTTTCTCATACATGCAGGAGACAGGATGGATGTTTCTGCATTGTGACAGGATTCCTCCAAAACTAACTGAGTACAAGGTAAGAACTGTAGTCTCAGGGAAATCCATCCCCAAATCACCCTCTGTGTTTGTATGATTGGTAGAAATTTCATGCAAACCTCTTAGATTGTATGGTGTGACCCTAAGGGCATTTTTAGTACCATCAGAATTTCTCATAGTGTGACTATTCTGAGGAGGATGCAGATATGCAAAACTCATGTAAAGCAAGAAATGGGCACACCTAAAATTCCTAATATTTTAGAGGGGGGATAAAATGCTGGTCTCCCTTACAGAGCTTTCCCAGAGCCCATTTTCAGATAAGGAGCTCAAGAGGATGGGACAGGAAAGAGTTCAGCTCCTTCAGCTTGGGAAGGAGCAGACTGTCCAGAACTATGTATTAACCTGTGTTTACCCATAAAAGTGAGAACTATAGATCTACAGATTTTCAGGAAAAAAGTGGGAATTCACCATCCCTGTAAGTGTTCAAAAATGAACCCAAGTGTGGTTTTGTGATATGGCTTAGTAGGCATGGTGATATTCAAATGTTGGACTGGATATTGCAGGTCTTTTCCAAGCCTAATGGTTCTGATTTTCCTCCATCGAAAGTCTCTATGGAAAACCTGCTTGAAAGAAATCAGACTATATTAATTTGCTTAGTTGTGCCTTTGATTCGCAGAGGTTTGGAGTTTGTTTGTATATACTTAGCAGAGATTAAAAACAACTCCTTCACCATATGCCTTCTCAAGAATAAGGTGAAGGGAGTGATGGAGCTGAGGATACTAGGAACCCACCGGCACACGAGAAGTGTGTCCCGGTGATAGGACTCCCATGAAGGCACAGCAGACTTAAAGCTGCCCACAAGGAAGAAGTTCAGGCCTTCTTCCCTGGCAGGGATTAGAGAAATCTTCCCTAATTTTCCAGCCCACATAGAGGTTTTCAGCCCACAAGTGTTCCTGCCGACAGCCATAAAGGCACTACAGAACGACACAGAGAAATTACAGTTATGTAGTCTTTTGCCTTGTGATTTCTCTTTCCTTTTTCTTGCTGGCTTGCTCTGACTGGGAAGATTTTTTTCCCCATAGTTTTGAAAGGTGATATTTCTTCTTAAAGGATCATGAGAGCAAAGGGTCAAATCCTTGTCTTGTTTTTGTTTTCTCCTTTGTATGTTAGATGCATTCACTGGCTCGTGTTCCAGAGTTGTGATTGGCATCAAAGCTGGCAGTGACAATTGTCTCTACTGATCTCTAGACTTCATTAAATTAGATACTTAACATTCAGAAAAAGGCTTTGCTAGTTTCTGCCAAAGTGAATTTCCTTGATTTCCTCTCCAGGCTTTTTTCTCCCCTGCCTGGCCCTGTTGCGGTTTTCTGAGCTGACACAACACAGTAATGGCTTTTTGTGAGTTTCCTGCAGGTCACCTTCCCGCTCAGGGCTGGGGCAGAAGATTGAGGTAGGCAGGACTCGAGAGCATGCCCCAGCCCTGGAGGGCTGCACGGCCAGCTGAGGTAGCCCCTCGTCATGCAAGGGGTTCAGGGTGTACTGGGACCCTTTGTTTTCAGTTTGACTCTTGCACCTGGAGAAAGAGATGTTGTTTGCATCCTACACTTCCTGGAAATCCTGCAGGTAACCACATAGCAGGTAATGCCTACCTTTAGCAGGGAGTGAGAAGCAAGGATCATTTTCTCTGTGCAGACAGGAATTTACTGCTTTTGTGATAAAATGACTTAAGGACCCATGAGGGTAGTTTTTCTTTAGCATCCCATTAAGTTTTCACTGGTTTTAAGACAGTCATAATGCAGGACTAAGGTCCTCGTAGGCAGTGGGTTTCCTCTGATGCAGAGACGTGATCTATTTATTCTGCTAACTCTCTAGTGCTGGTAATGGTGTGGAGGCTTTCACTCTTGTCGCCCCAAAGCAAGTTCATGCAGCTGACCCACAGGAAAATTGTTTTAGCACTTTATAATTGTGTATGTCTGAGAAATCACGGAGAAGTAAGCACGCAACTTCATTATGAAAACAAGGTGTTGCACTACTCCTACTGATGCATGTGGAAAGTCCATCAAAAGAAAACTGGCATTGAAAATTTCTGCAGCAGAAAGGTTGCATGCATGGAATAGAGGCTAGGTTGGGTCTCAGCCTAGTGTGAATCAAAATAACAAGTACTAAAAACACTTCTTGAAATACATGCAAGGTTCACAACATGCAATACCCTAACTAAAAATATCTGGTTTTGCTGATGTGCTCTTTTGGATATTGATAATAAGCAATGGAAGTTCTTGCACACAGGGTAACAGCAGATATGGCTCTTCCAGTCAGAAAAGCTTCACATCTACCAAGACCTACTTCAATTTGCAAAGCTGTAGTTGTTCATGCTTGTAATGGGGAGGTTTTAAAGATTATTGATAGGTGTTTGATGTTAATTTGCATTCCTAAAAAGGTGTTTTTTTACTTACTGCCTATCTTTTCTTGAACAGGTCCCACTCTGTAAGGTAAGCATTGAGATAGTGCTCATCCTTCATCCCCATTAAAAACACTGCATGAACTCTGCCATCTTGACCACTGTTTTTTGGCAGGCTTTAGCGGGTTTTTTTAAATCACTTTTTGCTCACACACTATAAGCACACAGCAGAGGCATATGCACATATTAACTGGGTAATGTGAGAATGGCCTCCAAATTGTAGGTGCTCTGTCTGGGTTTCCCAAATGTGGATTGGTCTTTATTTGCAGCTGGACACCTTGGATAAGGTTGGGGGTTTTTTTTGGGAGTTGTGCTAGTAGCCTGTAATATGTTAGACAAAGAATACCTCTAGTGCAGTTGTGCTGGAGGGTCAAAATGTGTGTGAAACAGGAACTGAGAAACTGAATTAAGCTTTATGATTATTTTAGTCTAATTTCATATGGAAATAAGGTTGAATTCATCCCACTAATTTGGGTATATGTGCATGTGTGTCTTCCTGCTCCTTGGGTGCTTTCTGAACCACAGGTCTGATAGTGAAGATGGATTATCTCCTGGTTAATTAATGAATGTTATTAATGGACATGGTGGGAGAGAAAGGAGGAACAGTATTGGTGCCTTCTCTTAGAAGGGAGACTTCAAAGTGAATCTAGTTCTTGCAAGAGGTGGGATAAGCCACCTTGGAGAATGGTGCCTTGGGAAAGCACCCATCGGAGCTTCTGCTGCTCATTCCCCTGTGCCCATCCTCACATTCAGTGGCTGTGAACACCCGTGGTGGTGCCTGGAGACTGGTTCTCATGCAGATTTGTAGATCTCATTACTATTGCCACAGGTTTCATGGGTGCATCTTCAATACTACTGCACATACACAACCAGGACAGTGTTATTTACTAAGTGTTTTGAGATCAATGTGTTTGATGATTTTATTCCAGGACAGGGAAAAGGCACACTGAGACCAATTTGATTTCAAAGGAAGATGGTCTGGCTGATGTTGGTATTGAATTTGGTGACAGCAAAGCTGTGGTAAACATATTGCTTCAAAAATATCAAACTATACCCAGGCTGGAAAGCAATGATGAGTGATGCTGTAGCAACATAGTTTATGGTATTCAACATAATTCATATATTCATTATAACTGCTGAATTGTCAGTGTTCTGCTACCCTATGCAAGGTGCAGTTTCTAATCATAAACACTTATTCTCGTGGCTTTGGACTGTATTTGTTGAATGTGAAATATTTGTGATATTTTTCTTTCTGTCAAAGAAATTGAAGGTGTCTCTTTACCTAAAAAGAAAAAAAAAATGGCCCCAGGAGAGTATCAGAGGATCAATTTTTCAGCATGGGATTATACAGTTTGGCTGTATAGGCTTAAGGCTTTTAATTTGCTTACACATAGATAGACTTACTTGAGCTCTATACATCACCAGATCAATGCAAATCTATTTAATAGAAACTTGGGTCAATATTAAAAGAATTCCATTAACCAGCAATAAGGACCCTGGAATAATATGATTACTATAGGCTTCCAAGCACACATAAAGAATCAAGGATTTTCTTCATACTAAGCCGAAACAATACCATTGTGAAAATCCGTCTTCTGCTCCCTGTCTCCTGAAAAGTAAGAATGAAAAAGGATAGTAGAGGCTGTACAGGGTTTTTTATGTCATGAATATTGTCTCTTAAGGTTAGCACCTCTGAGACACATTAATAGTGAATGCTTCTTCAACTTGTGGTAGAGAAAGTGCAGATGGGCAGAAAAGGTCTGGGCAATTACTCCAGGGGAAGAAGAGAGAAATCAATAGATTTTGAAAGACAAAAAGCAAATGTGACATTTCCAGAAGATTAAGTTTATTTTCTTTTTTTTTTTTTAATTATTTAAAAATTCTTTATTTTAGCCATGGTAAGTAAGGAAAAGAATAAATGTTCTCTTCCTATTGTTTTGAACAGCAAGTCCCATATTACGGTCCTACTGAATTAACTTTTGAAGGATAAGTTTCCTGTGACTGCAGGCCACAAATATGAAATCTGCAATGCAGAATATAATTCTGAGACCCATAGTTTGGTAGTAGAAAATCATGATTGTCCTGGAAAAAGTTACCACTTTGCCTGAATGGAGACTGTTGGAAACCTCCACTGTTTTATTTTGTGTGATAGATTTCTTTACTTACAAATGGCAAAGAGATCTAAAGAGGCTAAAATGACATCTTCTTGTTAGATTAAGCCTGGGGATTTGCAAGAAAATTGCAAGCAATGTGCAATAGCTGTCTAAAGCAAAGACTTGGATGCCTAACTCTCTTTAACCAGTCTTGGGCATCCCCTCTGCTGGGAAGAGCAAAATGAGAATTGGCCAAACCAGATACTGGGAGGAAATGGATACATTATCCTGGCCATATGCATTGAACTGGCCACAAAATGGTGCTGTCTGTCTGTACAAGGTTTCTATTAGAAACCCAAAATTGGAGGCCATGTAGGAAAAAATTTAAAGTTTACGAGGTGTAGAATCAGGTGAAGAATTGTGCTTTAGGTCAGCATTCTGCAAACATTTGTTGCAGCTTCTTTGCAATGAGTTAAAAAAGGATTTTGAGGTGGGGTTTGGAGAAGTATTGGAGGTAGAGATGCAGATTTGAAAAGTGTGGAATCATGAGACTGGTTTGCAGAGATAGTCACCTCATTCCAAAGATGCTGAGCCAACTGGGCAAGAGGACTTTGGAAGGGCTTAAGGCATTGGATCCATGCTTAAAATTTGTATTTGAGTTACAGTGTCTGTGAGTTAGGGAACAATGAGGAGTGGAAATGACAATTTGCACCTGGACCTTCTAGAGAGGGTTTTAAATCCTTCCATGCGAAGGCACAGAAGGCCGCAGCCTCCACTTTCCCCTATTTCCCAGGATCTCTGCCTCTCCCTGAGTATTGTACTTTTAATCAATTTTCTCCTTAACTTCAAGTAAACAGTTTTCTCTCTCTCTCTCTTTTTTATTTTTTTTTTTCCATGGAGGGTGTATAGAAATCAGATGCTGCCACCCAGGACATTGTATTGTTTTGAAATGCAGTCTGTGAAACACAGTACTGCCTCCCCAGGCTGTGGAACAATGCCAAGGACAGTTCTAAATACCAAGATATTAACCATTACCAGCAAAGTCAACACCTTCTCCATCAGGCTGCAGGTGCAGACAAACGGTTCAGCAGAAGCTGAATCCTTTCTCTTGCTTGGCTTACTTGCTTGAAGGAACTTTATAGGGATACAGCAGCCAAAGATCTCCTTTTTCCTCATATAAACTTGTGCTTCCAGTAGAGCAACTTACTGGTAATTTTACAGTTTTCCCTTTTCCAGCAAGCCCTGTCTAATATAGGCAAGACTTAGATAGATAGACTTCTCCAGGCTAATTTAAGCATTTTTGTCTTCTTGCACTTTAATTTTCAGTCTATATTTTGCTACTTGGTCTGCATTTCTTTAAAGAGAAACCTACTACTTTAGCTTTGTCCTCAACCACTGCTTGCTCAGAGCATCTTGGACTTGAAATTTAGAGATAAAATAACCCCTTCATGTTAACCCTTTACTTTTTAAAAAAGTATTTTTATTTTAAAGCATTTTCATCTGCTTTCTTCTCTTTACGTGCTCTTTTGAAAAATAAAGTCCATAGAATGAAAATACTGAGTTAGTAGGTATTTTTTTTCTGTTTTTCAAACCAGCTGAACTTTGCTATTCCAGAGAGACCTGAATGAGCCATATTTCATGTGGAAGGAATAGGCTGTGTGAGGAGCAAGAGAAAGAATTTTTCAGTAGAAGTCTTAAGGATTGTCTGTGTAACCTGTGAGCAGCAACTCATTCCTTTGAATTATAATATAGGCTATTAAGTCCTGGATGGCATGACAGTCTTTGGTTTTCATGGCAAGTTATCTGTCAGGCTGTGAGAAAGCATATTCTGGAGGTTTTTCACGCTCCCCTAGGCCCATTGGTGCTGGGACTCAGGGTCTCCTTGTGAGAAGTGCTAATGCAAAATGCATTGGCACTTGCTGGTGAGAGAGTTGGGCCTCTTGATACGTGGGTCACTTGTCCCTTTTCAGCCCATGCAATACAGGTCAAACCTCTCATTACAGGAGGAGAGAAGGGCAATAATCCCGTGACAGAGGTGCTGCACAACACTGGTATTGGTTTAAGATGTTTCTCTGTTGATTACCCCATTTTTCACCTGTCAGCATAGATACCTCTGTGGTCTCAAGATGGAAATTGATGAATAAATAAAAGCTGGAAAATTGATTTCTGTGCAGAAATATTAAAGTCTTAGTATTGAAAACTGATGTCTATCAGTAATGTTAATTATTAAGATTTGGGCAGCATTTGGGCAGAAAGGACTGTCTCTAATATATTCTGGCCCTGGTGTAGGTGTTTGCCCACACTGAGAATGCAGGCTTTTCTCTTTCCCTATAACATGTTACAAACAGTTAAAATGCTGATTTTGTCATTCTTTCCATCCATGATTTCTAAGCTGGGCACCCTAAGCAGAGTTTTCACTGTGAGGATTTGATAGGATTTGTTTTTTCATAAATCAAGCTGCTTTCAGATTCCTCAACATGGATCTAGAAAGCTCAATGGGTATCCTCATGTACCTGTCCTTATTCTCCCTTTCCTGCGTTCTCTTACTGAACCACAGCCTCCCAAACTCTGCTCTTGGTGGCCTGTACTGCAGCAGCATCCTCAAACAGCCTCCAAAACAGGGCAGATTTAAATAATTAATCATAAGGCCTAAGCTCTAAATTCAAGAGAGTAACATTGTTCCGATGTGTCTAAGATAACACCTGCTGAATAACGCTGCATTGATACAGTCTAATTCTTCTGCATTACTCTCCAAGAGGTAGCCTAAACAAGCCAGAAACCCAAAGACATTTTTGAAATTTTGCTGCCTAGCAGAGTCTCTGTCATTTCACTCTGCTGCAGAAATTAGAACATTTGGAAACTTTTCTTTCCAAGTTGTAGTACTGCCTGCTTTATCTAGCATGACCTTTAATGGAGCGCCCATTGATTCCTTAAGGACACTTCCTTATGTCAGCTATGTCTCATTGCTGGGGAATTTGTTCTGATAAACACTGCAAATGTTACTGTGTTAAATTTTATTCTTTTACTTGTAATTGTGTCCCTTTGGACCACCTACACCCTTTCCATAGAGCTCTGGAGGGCTGTGGAAGATGAACACCATTTTGTGAGCACATTATTCCAGATGTACTCTGTACCCTCACAGGGCAAGAGCAATGCAATACAGTTCTTTGGACATTTTCTTCCTGCTTTAGATTTTTAGGCAGCTCTGGAAAGATAATTACCGTTTTGACATCACCTATCTGGGAATGTTGATTACTTAAACACTATCCTTGTTGACTTTATTCGTTTTAGCTGTTTTAGATCTAGACATGTTTTGATTTTATTTGTATATGTTTCTCAGAGACAGGGTGTGTTTCTTTAAAATACCTATTTTCCCATTTATTAAAACCTCATATTGTGGCAAGATACATATCTGGTAAAAAAACTCAAGTATTTAAAACACAGGGTGAATAATGTATGAAATTGATTCATTATGGTGTTAGGTACTCTGGGTTGTTGTAAAGTCCTTTTCTTACCTGAGAAAATCAGAACTATCACCCTAAAACAGAATTTATAACCATGCATGTGATTAATTCATAAAAGGAAATATTGTTCAATTTTCAAAGAAATGTCATGCAAGAATAGCAGAGTGAGCAAAGTACCACAGCAAGTTGAAAGCTGTGGTTTAAGATGCTGCTAGAGGGGTGCAAATTCCTGCACAAAGCTTGTGTGGGGGCGCCTCTGCACTGGGTTGAGATGTAGAAGATCCTCTTGTTGTTATTTGAGCTGGCAATTCTTGCCATACTTGCTTTGGTTGGGTTTTTTCCCCCCACTGAAAATAGATTACTGTTTCCCTCAAGTACTTTGTTAACACTGGAATAATAAACAGTATGTCTTTTATGTGACAGGGTACCTGTAGGACTTAACCATACAGACAATAAAAGGGCTAAGATGTGCTTGAGCTGAACATAAACACTGGAAAGGATAATGTTTTTCACTAAGTGCTTTGTGCTTCTGGCTAAGCAGACTGGATACCATGAGCCACTTGCAGAGATGTTCAGGGCCAATGAGTTCTTCATAAGCAGCTAAATTAAGCCTATAAATCTTGCAGGAGTGAAAGATATGCTTGTATTCACAGATGCAACAGGTGAAAGCCTATTAAAAAATAACAGTGCTTGTTTTAAATAGCCTGAGAAATTCAGTCTCCTCTACTCATTTTTCACTGCATTTATAATGGTTTTCTTGTCTTCAGCTTATCTGATGGGGAAAATCTGTTTCGTTGCTGATGTCCCAATGCAGCTTCATCCTTCCAGTTGTCCAGTTGTTATTGTATCTCTCAGCAGATGCAACAGAGCTCTTTGTCCTCTGTGGGGCTGGTGTCTCCCAGGAACCTCAGGCAGCCCTCTGATACTCTTTTTCATTTACAATCAGGCTTCCATAGTGAGTCACCTGCTTGTGGAAAGCAGTGATTCTCAAGTAGGAAGATACCTCCACCTGTAACATTATCTTTGCATCAGTTTAATCACAGCATACAGCTCTCCCCCACCCCCAGTATTTTCCTAGATTTTCTGCATAATGTTTGGAACAAACCGAAGAGACACCATAAGGGCAAAGCATGCTCATAAGCATATTGATTTAAATCTAGGCCAATTTAATTGAAGCTAGTCTTGATCCAGGCATGCCAAGAGCAGAACTGTGTTTTACTGATTTTTAGAGTCTGGAGTGAAAGAGCAATAGACCTCCTTTCTGTATGGAAATTAATACATACTGATAAAGTCTGCTAAAAAAAGGTAAATGTTTATGGAGGTGGTTGATTTCTCATCACAATACTGGATACTGCAAGTTTATACTGGATGGATAAACCATTATGAGAATGGTTGAGAGCAGTAGTTGGTTAATAAAGGGAGTCAAGTGAAAACTTCTATAGGAAAACAAGAGCACTGACAGCATATAAGCAAGTGGCTGCACTTTTTGTCCACAGAAAAAGCAGGGTCCAATGGATACACAGCCAGAATGAGCTGGTAGAGCCCCATTTTCCTGAGAGGAACCATGACCACCGCATTTGAGTAAGAGGTTCAGCGTTAGATCCTGTTGGAACAGAGCAAACAGGTAGATGTGTTTACCCAGCTGTGCCAGCATCCCAGCATTCTTCTCCTGGGGAATCATTGTGTGGGGGCAGGTGCTGGAACTGTTTCTTCAGCTCTGGCCCGGAACAGGTGCAACCTCTGCCAGGACTCTCCTGTTCTAGGCAGGCTGATGATGATGTATTGCCTGTGAGTCCAAACCTCAGTGCTGAGGTGGACTGGGAAAGAAAAACCAAACTCTTCCATTAAAAAATTCTTTTTCAGCCTAGTGCTAACAAGAGCAAGTTTATTTTCTTCTACCTTTCCCCAATGCCAGCAATCTCTGTGCATAATCTTAGGTCTTCCTTTCTTAAAATTTTGTCACCCAGCTGGTTTTCCACTCTAATATTTTTCACTTTTTATAAAATTTCTCCCTTCTTGATTGCTGGCTTTCCTGCCTTGCGAGGCCTCCTCATCCAACCTCTGCAGATGAACACAGACTTCACTGCACCACATCTAGGCTGATGTGCCAGCTGGCTCTCTCCAAGGCACATGTGGTCACTGCAGCAGATTCAACATCCCAAATAACTTTCTATTTAAGAAGTTCAGGCTCCCAGGTTAAAAACTCAGTGAAGGGAGACTTTGGCATCTGCAAAGTGCTCCTGTTCTCATGCTGCACAGGCCAGCAATATCTCCTGCCCTTTTGCTGTTTCCATTAAAGCCCTCTGTGCGTTGTGAGCCTCTGTGCTGGTCCGTGGGTCCCAATTCTCTTGCAGTATCTGCCTCTGTGCGTGCACTTGGGCTCCTCCTGAGGCCATGATTTCTTTTCTGTTTGATGACATTCTTACCTGCCTGCACAGAGCTGCTGGATTTCTGCGTGGCTTGTACACACCCAGCTCTTTAAACCAGAGGGATCTCACCAGCCCCGTACCAGCAAGACAATATAGTGGGAGAATGGTTTCCTACCTCACTGCTAGTTCCATTACCCTTCTCATTCCCCATGGAGATAGTTAATATGAAATGTTTGTCAGATTTTAAAGTGAGCTATTTTAGGGGGAAGGACCTCAACAGGTTTGAGAGATAGGCAGAGAAGACAGTCTGAAATTCAACAAAGGTAAGTGCAGGGTCCTGTACCTGGGGGAAAGTAACCCCATTAGGGTGGGGCCTAATCTTCTGGAAAGCAGGTCTGTGGAGAAAAGCTGGTAGTCCCTGTGTCCTGGTGGTCCCAGTGGACAACAGGCAGTCCCTGAGCCAGCAGGGCCTTTGTGGCCAGCAAGTGTAGTGGTATTCTGGGATACATTAGGAAAAGCATTCCCAGCAAGTCGAGACAAGTGACCCTGCCCCTCTACTCAATCCTGGTGAGGCCATATCTGGAGTGCTGTGTCCAGTTCTGGGCTCCTCGGTACAGGAGAGACTTGGAGCTCCTGGGGCAGGTCCATGGGAGGGCAACAAGGATCATTGGGGGACTGGAGCATCTTTCTTATGAGTAAAAGCTGAGGGGGTCGGGCTTGTTCAGCCTTGAGAAGAGATGAGAGAGGGACCCTCATCGATATCTATCAATATCTGAAGGAAGGATGCCAAGAGGATATTTGCAGGCTTTTCTCAGTGGTGCCAAGCACTAGGACAAGAGACACAGGAAGTTTCACCTGACCATGAGGAAGAACTTCGTTACTGAGCAGTGACCATGCATTGTCACAGGTTGCCCAGAGAGGTTGTGGAGTCTCCTTCACTGGAGATATTCAACAACCATCTAGACACAATCCTGTGCAACGTGCTTTAGGATGGCCCTGCTTGAACAGGGAGGTTGGACCACATGACCCACTGTGGTCCCTTCCAACTTCACCTATTTTGTGACCATGTGAGCCTTCTTTTTTTGTTTTTATTTTTTGCCACCTACTTTTCCAACATTAAGGTTTTCTAAGACATCTGTAAAAGCTCATGACCATAAGACCAAGCAGCAGGTATGCCCTTGTGTCTCCTTTCTGCCACAGAGGGAGGCAAGGAGCCACAGGCCAGAACAAAAAAAAGTCTCTCTTTCTCCTCCTCCTCACACTCCCTCCCTCCCCACACTTCTCTTGATCTGCTGGTGGCTCCTAAAAGGATTAATTAGAAAGATGTGAGCAGGGGTTGGGACGTCAAAAAACAATCGTCACTTTCATATCTGACCCCTATCACCAGCTGCAGAATTAACAAATTGAATGTCGTCAGCAAACAGGAGTTGCAGATGATATGAAGTTCATTACTAGCAGCACAGGGCTTGTTTTCAAAGCCCAGTTTAAACAACTCTTGCTGATTAAATTCCTTGCTGGGGCTCCTGCCAGACACATTTAGAAAATACGGATGTCTAACAACTCTGTCTTTCTCTGCCTGTCTTTTCTTTTTTTTTTCTGCTTTTTTTTTCTTTTTCCTTTTTTTTTCCTTTCTTTTTTTTTTCCTTCTT